>VZRI01006416.1:605679-646724 GCA_013397515.1 Upupa epops | reverse complement strand
TCCCTTCCAATCCCTAGTGATTCTATGATGCTATGTCTCTGTGTTCCCTGGTTCTCAGACATTTGCACTTTTACCAACTCTATTGCTTGTCTCCTGGTTTCTGCAATCTGACCCAATCCCAGAGGTCAGATGCACCTCTGCAGGTGCAGCCCTGTCTGCTGAGAGGCTTCAGGTCTGCTCTGTGCCAGACTGAGGGCTGGGGACATGGTTCTGTTCAGCTCTGGTGAGTACTTTCCATTGGAAATCAATGGTGCTGCTGGTGGGAAGGACCGGCTGTGGGGGTGAACGGGACTGGCACATGCTCTGGAGAGGCTCAGAAAAGCGTATGGACAAATCTTCTGCCTACCCTACGTTAGAGGCCCTGAAGAGACCAATTTGATAGAATTACCAAGGTTGGAAAAGTCCTTCAAGATCATCCAGTCCAATCATCTACCCTACAACCCCCAACCACTAACCCATCTCCTGAAACTGGACATTATTATCCTTTATTGCTTTTTTTTTTAGGGCTGTAGTTTTCAATGCAGTGTTTTGTCACTGCATGATTAATGGGAGCAAGGCTTAAGAATGCTCCTAAACTCAGGAACACTGTTAAGTCCAACCTGCATCCAGCTGGCTGCCACTGCATCCAGCCCCTCAGCAGAGGGAACCAGCCCAATGGGTTCCCTCCCTCCCACTGCAGGGGTAAAGTAAGGCTGCTCAGGGATGGCCGGGAAGGGAATCACAGTGTATTTGCTGCAAGGTTGTAAGCACAAAGAGCTACCAGGCTTTTTATTCATACATTCATAGAATGGTTCAGGTTGGAGGGGACCTTAAAGATCATCTAGTTCCAACCCCCCTGCCATTATCTTCCATGAGTATGAACAGAAGAAGCACTGTGTAATTGATGATCCTGATGTCAAAATGACAATGTATGTGCTCAGAGTGGTTGAGCAGCAGCAGCAGCAGCCTGGGAGTTGGACTGCAACTGGTATTGAAGTCTGTGGAATGCTCCAGGCCAGGTTCTTGTTCCTCAGACCTACACAGCACTTGGTGATGTGTAGTTAGTGTGGAGATGAACATCACCCTCCCTGTTTTCAGTGGCAGGGTTTGCCCTGGCAGCATCAGGGGAAGGTATCACAGGGACCAGGAGCAGGTTGGGAGATCAGCCCTTGCAGTGCCTCCACCAGCCTCATGAAAGCCTAATAATTAGGATTGCCATTCTCTTTATTTTTAATTATGAGGTAGCACTTCCCTTTAGAGGACAAAAGTAACCCTGTAATTACCTTGTACAGTTATTACTCAATTAGCCGGTCTCTGACGCTGCAGGACAGCTTTTGGGCAGCCTGTCACAGGGCTATGCAGGCTAGATGGCATCCCTGGTAAACTGCCCAAGTCTCTTATCCAGACCACGAACAAGGGCAAGGCCATGGGGACAAGGACAGCACAAGGGTCTGAGCATGAGGAGATGACCCTTGGCAGTGAGGGGCAGCCATCCAGGAGCCTGAGGTCTCCCCATCCCTTTTGTCCCCAGGGCACCCAGCCCAGCCGCTCAAACCCACACAGGCAGGGGTCAGGTCTGCCAGCTCCGAGCATCCACCCCAGCAGCCTCCTTCTGTAGGGCACTGTTGGGCACTGCCGAGCACAGCACTATGCAAATGGTTGAGCAGCATCAGCCAAGAAATTAATGAAACATGTTTCTTAAATTCTTGAAGAGGGAGGCAGTGCAGAGGCTGCTGTGGGTAGCCTTGTGCTACTCAGCCCTCTGGCCCCTGTGCCAGGGGGTTGTTGTGGGCAGGAGGTGGCACTGCTTGTGCCCAGATGCGTCATAGCCGTGCCTGCCTGCTCAGATCTGAAGGACAGAAGCATTTCTGTAGTCACTGCAGTGAGAGTCAATCAGGGTTTCACTGGGCATGAGGGAGGAGAGCAGGGCATTGGCTCAGCCTGCAGCTTGGCATCGGCTCTGCTGCTCCTGTAGTTTAAAACTTGCTGGATGGGTTAGTTTTTCCTTCTGCTGACACGACCTATCTAGGTGAAAACTGTTCCCAGCTTAGCCTCCACCACTGCCTGTTGCCTACACCTCACATGCTGTTAGGCTCGTGGCGGGTCTCTTGCCCTCTCTGCCAGGTTTGTTTCTCCAGCTGAGACCGTCTGGAGCCTGTCTGGTGTTTCACGCCCTGAAGAAATTAGTGATTTATGTAACATCTTGTACGACTTTGTGAGATCCAAACACAAACACATAAGCTCTTGGAACAGGAAGAAAAGCTGTCCTGACTCCACCTCAATGGATAGCACAGGCAATCATGCTGCCAGGCCAGGTGCCACTCTGATGCCTCTCAGTGGTGTCAGTCCCTGTGTGCCAGGGCCATGCCCTGTTGCACTGCATTTCAGCTCTGCAGGTGAGGCCCCAGTGACTCTGGTGGCAAAACCTTCCCAGTGCTGAAACAAGCTCCTCCTTGAAAAACATCTTCACATCTCCCCTGTTTCTACAGGTGTCAGGTTGGGCACTGTCCCAGCAGCACAGCAGAAGACATCTCACCCTGCCTCTTTATGCTGGTGTCAGCGCCTCTCTGCAGCCTCTGCCTGGGTGTGTGGATTGTTGATGCCCAGCAGAATGAAGAGGCTGTGTGTCACCACAGCCAACTCAGCATTTCAGCAGGAACTGGGTGCTGCCCACTCTTGCTTTCTTCCTGGCTCCTGCTTGGACATCAGTGGCCATCTCTCACCTCTGGTGCTCGTGGTGGAGCAGGAGGGATGTTCTCTCCATACTCACGAGGGCAAACCTGTGCAGAGCAATGTCAGGGTACCAGAACCTGCAGCACTTTGTGCCTTTCCTGGGGCTTAACTCCAAGCTTGGGTGGTCCAGGGGCTGTTTTGGATGTGTGTGTGCCCACACACCTCTGGCAGCAGCATCAACATCCCACAGTGGAAAGGAAACTGCAGTGGTTCCACAGCAGGAGGAGGGAAGGCTGAGCAGCAGTGCCAGCTCCCCTCTGAGCAGCTGCGGTTCAGCAGCTCAGTCTAAGCAGAGAATAAAGAAACACTTGCAACATAAAAATGGCTTTGATGTGAAGAGAAACTAATAATAATAATGATAATAATAATCTGGATTTTCTCATGTAGATAAGGCTCAGGGAATGTGTTTTACCAGTGCCACGCAGTACAGAGCTCTAGTAGGTGCTGCCATTTCAGGATTAAAGGAACAGAAGCTGCTTGCTCGATGAACCTGAAAGCTTCCCTGGAATTACAAAAGGAATAGAGGATCTTAATCATATTAACTCCCGGGGGGTCATCTGAATCTGTGGGAGCAGTATCTGTCACATTCCTAATGGTGTCGTTTTAAGCCAACAAAAAACTTCAGATGGTCTTTTCTTTGTGAGCCTAAGTTATCACTGACACCCCAGGGTCTGCTGGCTGACAGCTGCTGAGAAGAGAGGAAGGGATGCAGGAGCCAGCCCAGTAGTCTCTGCCATGACTGGCCAAGGTGATGAGGCTGCTCCTTGTGCCTCCTGCAGATACCACCTGTAACAGCATTGCTTAGAGCAGTTCCTGCCCCAGGCAGCATCTTCCAAGCAGCTGCAGTGAGGACACCAGCTGCTGAAGCTGCTCTATGGTCATGTCTGTAAGAATCACAGAATGGTTCAGGTTGGAAGGGTTGGCAGGGTTGGCAGGGACACCTCTGACCAGAACAGGTTGCCCAGAGCCCCATCCAAGCTGGCCTTCAACAGTTCCAGGGATGGAGCAGCTACAACCACCCTGTTCCAGTGCTTGAGCAGTAGTAGCCCCACTTGCTGCTGGAGATGCTGTATGGTTTGGGGAAGTGATTAGAGCAAGGAGGAGCAATGCTTCAATGTTTCTGGAAGAGGTGCTGCAGTCTGGCTCCACCATGGACTTGTGGTGGGTGAAGTGTTTTAAGAAAAGAGCATCTCAGGGCAATGGAAACCAAATTAACTCTATACTCCCCTGGCAATGCTAGTGTAAAGTTCCGTTTATTCCCCCTGGACTCAGCTGGCCAGGTGTGACGGAGATTCTCGGGTGACAGTGTGCTGAGCAGTGCTGTGTCCTACGTTTCTATTCCATCCTTGACCTGATATCATATGTAGGTATCTCCCTACAAATCTCAGCTGGCCCCTGTCTCCAGCTCCTCATGGTTACAGCAGCCTGCTGTAAAACCAGAGTCTGGAGAGACTTCATCAGCACTTCAGTTACTGCCAAAATACAACATGAGGACGAGGTACCCTGATGAAAACCCCTTTACATGGATGGTCTATACACACAAAGTTCTCCTTCCTTTCTCTTTAGAGGAGCTGAAGACAAAGCAAGGAGCTTTTTTACTGCCCAACCTAGGTTCTGCTCAAGTACAGAAAAAACTACAGAGGCTGTTAGGCTCAATAACTGTTTTACTTAACGCAGCAGCAGAGCACGTGCAGGGCAGTATCCAGCAGTGCACAGCCTGCTTCATGCTGGAGCAGCTCACGGATGAATCAGCCCAGCGCAGGTGGTGGATGCTTCAGAGGAGATACTTTGGCTCCACAGATGGAAGAGCTCACTGCTGTCTGTGGCTCCTGTTGGTGTGCAGGCACAGGCTGTGTGCAGCCTACTCCTGGGCTGACGCTGTGCCCTTGTGACCAAGGAGCTCAGCCAGCAGAAAATAACGATTCATTTTCATCTGCAGCAGGTTTCCGGTTGTGAAACCAAAGAAAGAGATGTGAGATGTGTAGGATGGCTCTGTCCTCCTGAGAGAGATACAGCAAGTCTGTAAATCTTTGCTTCACAGTGAAGATGCAGTCGGTGCCCCAATGCCCCACTCCATGCAGATAGCACCAACGTGCTGTGGACGGCTGGGAACTAACGGTAAGGAAGCCATGCCCGCCATGCCCAGGTCCCACCCGCAGCTCTTCTGTGTAGAACGCTTGCACTCTGGGCAGCTTTGCCTGTCGTTTTGCTTTAAAGTTCTGCTTCAGGTGTAGGGCAGCTTCAAACAGCAAAGGATCACTATATGCCCAGCTTCTCTGCTTATGCAGAGATCGTTATTTTGACAAGAAATAGCTTCCTGAGGTGCTGGAGTCACTGCAGCACCCACTGAGGGGTGGCTGCCCTGCTCCACTGCCCTCCTGCCCCAGCTGCAGGAGAGAGATAAACCCAGAGAGTTTTGCTTGGCAGGGAGGGGATCAGCTGTAAAGACAACAGGGTTAGGAATTTCCTTGCTCTTCAAGTCAGTGTCTCCAGCAGTGCAGAGGGTGCCCTTTCATCAGGTAGCTCAGGAGTACTGCTGGAGCTGCCTGCTGCTGGGAACATGGACCTTTCAGCATGCGTCCTGGCACTGACGGCAGGGAAAGGGCCGTGGACAAAGCTGCACACATGAAGCAGGGCTGGCACAGGACATAGTGGGGCAGCTTCTCTGACTGCAACCATCAAAAACAGGGGCTTAGTTGCCTATTAAATGAGAGAGGGGCATCTCCAGGAGATCGAGTTTGCCCCATGTCTGGGTATTAGTCACCCATGTGATACTGTGAGTCCCTTTATTTTCTGTTGCCTTTAGAGGGGGCTGCAGAGATCACTATCACCCTGCACGGTGAAGCCTGTTCCTGCAGGCAGCTGGAGAGGGCACTGCCACTCTGCCTTCTCCATCTATAGTAGCGTCCAAAGATGAGATGGTTTACACTTTGGCACCCTGGCACCTACAGCTTGATGCTGAGGGGTACTGGCCAGGGCAATTTGTGATGAAAACTGCTCCATTAGGCTGGAGGTGGTGTTTGGTTTAGGGAGCCTGACAGCCTTCTGCCACTGTCTGACCTACTACACCAAGTGCTGGTGGTCATTATATAGACAATGATGCTGTCCTGTGAGCCAGGCAGAAAGAAAGGTGATGCATACCTCTGGACAGAGAACAACCATCTCTGCTAAGAAAGCCCGAGTGGATTGGTGTGGATTACCTGCAGCACTTACTGCCAGACACCACGGCTTCAGCCCTCGTGTCTCTGGACAATTCTCTGCTGAGTCACACAGCAGATGGAGCTGCCAGGCAGCCACAGACAGACCTGAGTGAGCTCCAGGATCGTCCAGCCTCTGGAGGAACTTTGTAGCTGCACTGAGCAACACCTGAGGGTGCTAAGCTCCTGTGGGCCTCGTGCGTTGTAAGCTCTGGAGAGGCCAGCTCAGCATTTGCTACCATTGCCAACAGACCAAACACCTCCCAGGAGATTGCTCTCTTCTCTCAGACAATTCTACATCTTCAGGGAATTCTGAGAAGCACAAACCCTTCTCTTAATGCTCCTTCCTCAGCTACAGAACGGACAGACTTCTAACAGCATCCTCAGCTCTCCAGCAGAGTGCAGCTGATGGGGGGTGCAGATATTTTCAGCAAAAGCTCTTCAGTAACTTTGGCAGAACTTGCTTTTCCATCACCACCAGCAGCAGCAGCAGCAGCAGTCTCCTTCTGGGAAGGCAAGCTTTTAGTTCTTGCTGTAAGAGGCTGCTGAAACTGCAGCAGAGTACCTGATAACTTAATCCTTTCTATCTGGGGTCCAGCGTATTTATCTTCGGCTGCGCCGAAGATCCCCATGGGATCAGCATGGGGAGCTGCAGTCCACAACTCAACGTGAAGCTATAGCACAAACGAAAAGACTTAAAGAGGACCTAGTATCACCCCACAATAATATTACAGGCTGTTCTGTAGGGCCAACAGCTAAAGGAGCAATGTGTTCTCAGAGTGTAACAGGCGATTCTTGCATCAAGCAAAGGTCATCTGGCTCATTCCTCTTGAACATCTTATTTCCTCATTAAAGATGCTTCATTGATTCTTTAATTCGCCCCAGAAACTTTGTTGGAGTGAGTGTCACATAGATTTTGCTCAGTATGTGGCATGAAGTCTGCTCCAAACAAGCTAGTATTTCCTAAGAACTATCTGTGGTTTTCTACAAGGCATCAATGCCCTCTTGCAGTTTCTTGTTTGAATAATAGATGTTTGAATGAAGTATATTAGCAGATCAAGGGAGGCTCTTCTCCCCCTCTGCTCTGCACTGGTGAGGCCACATCTGGAGTATTGTGTCCAGTTTTGGACCCCTCAGTTCCAGAAGGACACAGAGCTGCTGGAGGGTGTCCAGTGTAGAGCAATGAAGATGATGAAGGAAGGAGAACACCTCCCTTATGAGGAAAGGCTGAGGGAGCTGGGTCTCTTGAGCTTGGAGGAGGCTGAGGGGTGACCTCAAGAATGTCTATCAATAGGTGAGGGGTGGGTGTCAGGAGGATGGAGCCAGGCTCTTCTCCAGGTCATCTGGGGATAGGACAAGGGCAATGGGTGCAAGCTGGAACAGAGGAGGTTCCATATCAATATCAGAAGGAACTTCTTCACAAGGAGGGTAACAGAGCATTGGAACAGGCTGCCCAGGGGGGTTGTGGAGTCTTCTTCTCTGGAGACCTTCCAGACCCGCCTGGATGTGTTCCTGTGCGACTTGGTCTAAGTGATCCTGCTGTGGCAGGGGGATTGGACTGGATGATCTTTCTAGGTCCCTTCCAATCCCTAATGATTCTGTGATTCTGAATCATAGGAGATATTTTAATCGAAGTCAAACCTGGCACCCTGCAACCCATTTTTTAGCCAGGGAGCAGGAGCCAGTCTTTAAGCCAATGTCTTGGCTGTGACCTTTAGGGGCAGCTTTTAAGCTTGGAGAAGAGTTTAGACTTCTTCATTATCCATCCAGAAAAACATCAGTTCCTATTATTTTACCACAAAACCTGGGGAGCGCCAGCACCAGACGGTGTGATGGCAGCACAGAAAGAGCTGCCCTGCTTGTTGGCCAGAGATGGATGAACTTTGTCATCACCAGTCTACCCCAGACACCAGCAGGGAACCCATCCATCTCCCTGGAGGTTTATCCTTCTCAAGAGGAGGAGGAGCTGTCAGGAAGATGGAGGAGGTTGGTCACATCCTCTTACTGGTTCAGACACACTGGATTTGCAGGGAGCCATTCTGCAGTGTGGCAGCAGTGACGATGAAGGCCATCACAGACACTCTCCAGATGACTGAGAACCAGCTCTGTTTCACAGGTGGACCTGTCCTTCATACTGCCAGCCTCAGGATCTTCACATTCCAAATCTTCAATGACCATAATGCATTAACTGACGAATCTGCAGTATTCATTCAGGAACGCACTGTCCTGGCCTGTGGGGAGGAGATCCTCACAGCTTTGTCCCTGCAATGAGTTTGCTCAGTGCTTCAGAAAAGCAAATCACAGGTGGGGATTCATCTTTCAGAGCTCTCCTGTGGCCAGCAACAACCGCTGCACAGGAATACTGCCCCTTCAGGCTGCCCATCAAGACAGGACAGAGACACTGAGCTCTGGAACTTCTGTGGGGAAGAACAGTCCTTCTCCTTTCCCAACTAAATACCAAGTACACTGCAGTATTGGAAGAAAGTGAACAGACAATTCAGTAACTGATGACCTTGTTTCATCTATTTGATAGGGAAAAATAATGAAATTCAGGAAGTCTGGATTTTTTAGTCTGAGCAAAGCTTTTGAAGAAAAATTCTTGCCTGAAAGGGATGCAGCGACTTCTTTTTCGCTGCCCTTTGTGTCAATTCCAAGGTAGTAGTAGAATAAAGAAGGTGGTGACTCATGAATCCCTGTGGCTCTGTAGGAGTATGAGGTGCAACCTGGTGAAGCTGCAAACTCATGACAAACTCCATGCTTGTGATCAGTGAAGGCCACCCTCCCTCTCTGCACACACAAGTTTTTGCAATCACCGAACGCTCATGTAGGCATCAGCCTGAGCCTCTCCCTTGACTGAGCTGGTACCCTTCAGTGACCCCATCTGAACAGATGGTATCTTTGAGCCGCCCTTTCCATTGCTCTGGCCTTGGAACGTGAGGTACTACCAAAATCCTTAACGAGGGGCTTCTTTGTAGAGGTTTTCCTCCGTTATTACTGTCTTTATCCCACCCCTGAAACCCAACCATCAGAGCTCTTTCCTTCCCCTCCTTGAAAATCCACCAGTCCTTTCTGCTTGCCTAACTCCTTACCTCTCCCCCAGCCTGGGAGAAGTTCCAGGGTGTCCACAGGCAGTTTGTCTGTTTTGGCAGATGCTCTGACAGCAGGAGCAGTGGGAGGCAGCAGATTGTCTGTGCTCTGCAGCAGGGATGCAGCTGTCTGGGTGGTGGACAGGTAGCTCCTTCGTGATGGCTGGAGAGTGCCCTTGGCTTGTACATGCTGAGACTGGGAGCATCACGTCTGACCCTGATATTTTGATTGAACTTCGCAAGAGTCTTTGAAACCTTGAGCCCTGCATGTACAGTAGGTTCAGGAGTGAGGAAGAGTGATTTCTGATCCATGTTCTATCCCTGTAATGGCCACTGAGGCAGAAACTCCTTTTGCTCACCAACCCCTCAGGATAATAAATGTGAGCTTCGGCAGTAATGGAAAAGGAGAGACATGCCCCAGTGCTCGTCAGGCACCGGCAGGTTTTTAGTAAAGAAAAATCAAGCTCAATCATCAGGCACTGCCTTCGAAACCCTTACCTGTGCAGCACTTCATGTGATGATGCAGCACTGGCATCTCCACTCTGGTGAGGGCATTTTACGGGTTTCCCAGTGACCTTAACTGTGACCTGAATGAAGACTGGGGGCAGCAATACAACCCAGACCACATTTTAATCCATACCTCAGTCCTGTAAGGAGCATAAGCATGACGTAGGCTTAACATTCCTCAATTTAGAAAGAAGCAGTGAAAAAGAACGCAAGTCTAAGTGCTTCTCTCTGAAGGTCACATTTAATGAACCCAATCCCATTTTGCAAGAGCCCAGACCATTTTTCTAGGTCACGTTCCATCTAAAAATTCTCACGTATCCAGCTCACGTGTGTTCACGCCTTTGTGAAGCGCCTCTCAGTCCTACAAAACGGCAGGGTCCCGCTGGATGACCCCATTGAAGCACCACGGCTGGCCCAGAAGCTGGGTTGTGTAATCTCTGATGTGCTTTGAGGTTAGAGTGTCTCTGCCTCACTTCCCAGTTTCTCTCAGCATTTTCTTAGTGCCTTTTGAGTCTTGTTATCAGCATTTCCCTAGCGCCCCTCACCAAAACACCTCTGTGTCCTTTGTAAAATAGTTACTTGTCTTCCAGAACACGTAACAGCTCTGATGTCTACAAGTAGGTTGTTTCTACAGCCCTGCCTTCTGCTTGGCTGGGGGTGCAGCACACCAGGAGTTTTAAGCCTGACAAAAGAGTCTGGGAGAAGATGGGTTATCCTTTAATACTGGTGACACCCTGATGCCTTGGCAGGTCAGGACTACAGTTTGAGCTACGCAAAAATTACAGCCTGAGCATCAACCTGCTTCATGTTGGATCACTCAGTGCTGATGCTTGCTGCTTTAGGTATTGCTTACACATCTCTTTTCCCGCTAATAAGAGCAAAGCACTTTGCTTCAGTAACAGCCATTTTTCACGCCAGTGCAGAAGCCAGTCACCCGTTACTCATGGACATGGAGCAGAATGAGGATGCAGGAGGTGAATGGTCAGGATTTGCACTGAAATGCTGTACATGTAGCCCGGGTGACGTCTCAGGTACCAGCAGTAAGGCGTTAACCTTCCTCTACTTGGAGCAGAATTGTGAAACCAAGTCCAGAAACACTGCCAGGGCTCAAAACGTGCAGGCAGCATTCTCTTTACACAGGCCATCCCAGGACACCTTTACTAATCAACCGAGGGAACAACACTTCCCTACCTTTGGATAGAAAAACTCTCATTGATGAAATGGCACTTGCTGGCCACCCAGAGACAACCTCACTGACCTAGAGGAGTTCTCCAGTTCCTTTTGGCAATAGGAGTTGGAATTAGATATGCTGATGCTAACTGGCTTAGCATTAACAGCAGAACAGCTTAACCACCCTGTTCCAGAAGGTTAAACTACAATGAGCCTCTTAAAAAGCACTCAGGGCAATGGACAAGCACTAGGCTTTGCGACACAAGGTTGGGGGTCAGTCTTCCTCTGTGCTTGGTGCGTGGCTGTACGGCAGCAGACACTGTCAGTCCAGGTGAGAACATTCCTAGTTATCACTTCTGAAATGTAGAGGAATAAAATAATCAAATCTAGGTGGAGAAACAGCCCAATGGAATTCAATGTGACATTCACCTGTCAGGACGGGTGTTTTACCACAACAATGATTTGCACTTCAACAATTCTTTCCTCTTTGAGGAACTTAAATCATCCAGCAACTTAGGACTTGGCTTTGCAGATTCACACGCGTAAAGACACTGTTGTGTCTGTTGTGCCCTGGAAGACCCCTGGGTCCAAACACACTGACACTGTCTGCTGCGGTACACGTTACAATGTTCGGGCTCTGTGTGGCTGCTCTCCAGTCTGCAGCACTGGCAGCACAGTGAGTGAATGCTCCCTGCATGCAGATGCCACTTGACTCACCGCAAACGTGGATTGCTGATGAGAAGCTCCAGTTTAAAGTGCTACAGCACAGCTTCTGCAATGGACGAGGATTAAAGGCAGGAGGAGAAAGAACACTGAGCCGTCAACCAGTAAGGGAGTCATTCCTCTCACCAAACCCGGTGTTTTCTTGCCAGGAAAGGAATGGCTGGTCAGAAGAAGCAGTTTGCTAAGTTGCCTCAGGGAAGGTCATCTCTAGTAAGAAAATGGAACATTAGAAACACCCACCCTGACAAAGAATAAAGAAAGGTAGCCCATGGTTAAAAACACCTGCTTTCTTCCATAACTTTCCAAGCCCTTTTAAAGACAAGTCCCAGGCACACAGTCCAGGACAGTTCTGTCCTCAAAACCTTTCTGACTCCACAGGAGTCACAGCAAGTAACAGACCTGCAATGACAGCGTTGCACATCTGCAGCTAGTGGTTGTGTTTGGGGGCCCTGCATGCTTCAGCTTCCTTCAACCACTGCAATCTGGAGGGTTTGCCAGCAGGGGTGAGCACCCATCTCAGCTGCTGCATTAGAAAACAAAACCAGTTGTCTGCAGAGCAGCTCTACCAGGAAGTTCTCCAGGCAGACCTAAAACTGCCCTGCTCACTGCACAAAGCTCAGATGTTCCAAAATGTGTGCTCCTGAGAGGCCAAGCAAACCTCCAGATCCCCTAGAAACAGCTTCTTCCGAGCCATAATTGCTGCTGTGTTTTGCCCAGGATCAGAATGGCCATTTTCTCTCCCATCATAAGAGAGTGATTTGGTGTCTGGTGTGATGGGCTTGGTCTACCTCTATTTCCTTCACTGCAGGAAAACCAGCAGATGCATCCTTCATCTTAACACTGGAGATGAGGGATGTACAATTACAGCCTCGGCTCATGATACAGTTCTCCAGCACCAGCTAGTGCTAATGGGATGATTGGCACCTCTAACACCCCCTCTCACCTCCAAAGCACTGCTGCACCTCTAACATAGGTATTTCTGCTTCACGCACCCATTTAAAGGCTCCTGTGCTTTGCGTCTACTGAATCTCCGTGTCAGCCTTCCCGAGGAAAAGGCAGATTAGTTGAGTTTGTGGATCTATGAGGATAATGCCAAGTGCTGACTCCAGCAGGTGGATCTCTCATCCTGAGACGGAACCAGGAGAGCAGTCTCGGCCTTTCTGCTTTCCACTAGAACCTGAATTACATAGGATAGGAAGTCTCTGAGCACTTTCCTGTCACTCGTGTTGAGAGCAGAGTTGGGGACAGCAAGGCACAACACAGAAAACAGAACTGAGCTTAACTGTCTGGATTCCTGTCAGAGTTGTCTCTTGCCATCAATGTTCCTGATCTTTTTAAAAAGCAAGCAGTTGTACAGCAACCAGCACTTCGCAGGTTGAAAGTGTTTTTTTTGGTTGATAGAAAACAAAGAAGAAGAATCCTTAAGGCAAACGAGTTTGTTAAACCTGAAGAACAGTCCTGTCAAGCAAGGGTGTAATTTTAACCCCGAGGGTGTCACACTGTGCTTGGGTCCTACTCATCACAACCAACAGCTCCTACAGCTAACAGTGATTTCCTAAAGATGGGGCAAGCAAACAATCAGATCAAGGCAAGGGCTCTGAGAACAGCTTACAGGCTGGGGATCGCTTAGAAGGGTTCTCTCAGTCTCCCTCCAGGAGTTCTAGGCACACACGTAGGGAGCCATTGCCCCTCTTTGGAAGGGCACTCCACGTAGCTGCTTTCTGGAATTATCAGCCTGCCAGGATCTCGCTGAGGTGTAAGTTACTGGAAACAGGGAAGCACAGGCAGTCACACGGTGCTGCTGCACGGCTGCCTTAGCAGCAGCAAGTGTAGCCACGTGAGCTACTTGCTTTCCAGAAGGACCCGAAGCAAAAGGCCAGATGAGTAAAAGGTAGACTGGGCTGTCTGACACTGCTGCTGCCGTGGCTTCAGCTTGTGTCTGTGAAGTTTCTGACATGACAGCATGGACACAAAGAAGACATTCCCTTCTGGCTGCAGGTGGACATGAAGGTGCTGAGAACTTCAGGCCCCTGTGAGCCGTGTCTGTTCAGAGCAGGAGCTACGCTGTGGAGCAGGACACCCAATGTGTGAAGCAGCACTGCCACAGCTTGAGGGCCTTCAATGTCCGATCAAAGACCACATGGAAATAGGGTTGTAATGACAGGAGGCTGCCATTCAATACACTAATGTTTTTCCATCATTGATTACCCCAGCTCGCTCTAGTGAGGGAATGGAGGGCTCAGGGATCAACCTTCTGTAATGTGTGAAAGATCAGCTTAGGTATGGAAACACGAAGAGGCTTTCTTAAAAGTGAAACACACCATGGCAAAGGAGAAACAGACTGGACTGCTGCTGCCTTACCTTCACGTTTTGTGTTTAGAGGCACAAGAGTAAGAAGCACTGGTGCTTTATCTAGTTCTCGTTTGATGATCTATCACCTGGTGCAGTTCAGGTAACCTCACAGAACCCTACTAATTCAAAACTTTGAGATCGGGGAGTGTTGTTTGGGTCTTTTTTGAAGCACTTCCATGACTTAATTTAAATGCTTAACTTTAGCTTAAATAGAGCAGCTCACCACCCAAGCTGAAAGTCCCATCTTTTCAGTAAGGGCAGTGAGGACATCTTCATTACAGCCTTGCTAAGAGAGGAACTCATGTCTGCTATGGAGCGAGTTACGGCCTTTCCTTTCTAAAAGTGGATCGATCCAGTATCCCCACAGGAATTTTTTGGTCATGTTCTGCCAACTCGTGTTGGTTCCAGATTGGAAGGCAGCCCTCTGTTTTGTAAAGGTGTTTGATTACTGCTTTTTCCTTTAAACAAGTCCTTTCGTGTATTAGTCACTGTTAACTACTTTCAGTGATCAATGAGGGATATACCGAGTTCTCCCTTAGAAAGCTTTGTTAGCCTTTGCCCTCCATATTCTTCGCTTCTTCCTGTTCTTAATCAGATTCTAACTTTTATTACCTAATGTAACAGATTATTAACCTCCATTCTGGGGACAGTAAGCACCATTCCTCACTACTTCAAGGCTTATCTGACCTTTATTTTCTGCCATTGTCAATCCTTACATTCTGGGACAGAGGACTCAGCTAGCTGCTTCTGGAAATGGAGCATCAATTCCGGGCACAATGATCATAGGTATTTCATGTATTTTACTGTTTCTTTTTTAAAAAATACAAGAAAAAGCCTATACTGAACTTCTAAAAGTCAGACTTGTATCTTGTTTAAGCCCACTGCATGTGCTAAAGGGTAAAGCAGTAGAGTTCATACACGGTGACTTTGTTCTTACTCTTCCTGATATCAGACTAACCTGCTGACATCAAGATTATTTCAGTCAATTAAAACTAGAAAATACTTCAACCTGGGCTTACAGCTCAGCCAAGAAAAGGGCACTCAAGCTTCCCTCATGTTGACTACCTGAATACAACCGGGGTATTTTAATACAGTTCAATGATTATTGACATAGATGTGATAGGGCTTGAAAAGGAGTCCTGAATTCCCTGCAATGACTGGAATCAAACCATCCATCTGCTCTGTGTGAATGCCTGCAGTGCAGACCTCACAGGAAACGAGGAAAGGAAGAGCATCATTGCTTTGGAAGCCTTTCCACTGAGCTGTAGTATCAAACCCCCTGAGCTTTGTGGAGCCTCATGCTCAGTTCTCTTTCAAGGAGCCAAGAGCAGCAAGCTATGGGTTTCCATACAACTAGACCTACTCTAAAGGCCAGCACCTCAAGAACTTCATGCTCTTTTGCTGTAAGGGATTCTCCACAGACAATCAGAAAGCTGAACGTATCTCCAAGTTGTGAGCTAATGACAGTAACCTTAAAAACCAGATACTGAATACTCAGACTTCCCTGAAATTAACTGAATTTTGAGAAGTGCAGTAAGATTTTCCATGATAGAGAGACTTTCTAAACTGAGCTTGTGCATAATCCTGCCATTACTCCACAAAGCCATGGGAAGACAGATGACATGAAATCTACACCAGAAGGTAGTTGAAAAGTCCATTCATAAAACTTTTATTCCACTTACATCAACTTAATACACATGTTCTGAACAGTTATGCTTGGATTGTTCATGAAAATTTCATAAGACATTAAACAAAGCTAGCCATCATCTCAAGTTATTTCCCTGGTAACTATTTTTACAGCACATGCATGTTAGGCAAGTATCAAAAAAAAAATAAATCACAAAAGCAAAAAACCTAAAAAAGTTAAATACATGGGTTTTTGTTTTACTGCTGTGCTCGATATACAGTGTCATTATGGATATCAAGCAATTCATTTTTTACTGCATCTTTACTTGTACATTTGTTCTTAGGTTGCTTAAACCATTTAAATACAAATAAAATGTGTAGCAAAAAGAATGAAAGCAACAGCAGGTAACTTTACAAAGAATGGAATGTGAACCGTTTCTCTGTCCTTCTCTAGAGAAAGTTGACTGGGTTATCAAACTGTCTTAAGGAACACTTCAGCTGCAATCAAAGATGTACACTTGATTGGAATATTCCACAGATCTCACATGTTGACTTGACATGCAGTATCTATGGGACATCAGTTTATCCACAGCCATGCACGCTCCAGCCTGAACACTCACACTAAACTACACCTGTGGCTGCAACTGATCATCCCTTTTCTCCATCGTGACAGACCAATACACAAGCAGTCATCTTTGCTTGACATAGAAAGCTGTTTTAACACTGGCCTTGTGGGAAGGAAGCCACAATGTACCAAAAGTACTATGCCAAACATGTAAAACTGGTATAAAAATTTCACAACCCTATATTGGCCACCTCAGATGAAAACAGATAAGTTCCCCAATGTTAACTGGCTCTATTCCCCTAATATTAAACAAAACCACATGGGAAATATAGAAATCCAAATAGAAGTAACATAAACCTGTCAAATCGTAAACAAAAACTATTTGTGGGACAGCATGGGTGACAAATGGTCTACTGTGGAAATTTCAGAATGAGGCAGACGGAAGTTGGAAGGCTGGTTAATTCTCCCCTCCTTCTCCTGCTTCGGCTTCATCTCCTTGGGTATCCGATGTCCACAACTATTGGGGCAAGAAAACAAAGTACAATATGTAAAATACTAACATTTATGCCTCCTAACTCATATGGAAATATTTAAGCAGCAGGCTTTCTTTTTAGTAAGAATTTTCTAAGAGGTCTTACTAAGCACCATGCAAAAAGCAGCACAAGTTAACAGGAATGTATTCCCTGGCTATTACAGGATGGGAATCTGGTCCTAGGTGACCCAACCCTAGACTGCATTTAATGAGGAAGCCCATGAACACTCAAAAGCAAAGTCATATCCACAAGGCTCACTAGGAGTATGATTACAAGCAAGAATCACGCTCACAGAACAGACACATGAGAATCAAGAACTAGCACTATAGTTTCTGTACCTTCTCCTCAGTGAGTTTTATGAAAACAACGACTTCAGTAAAGGTCTCACACAACAGTGAATGTTACCCTTTCTTCAGAAAAGTTTGTGGGGTTTTGAAAAATGGAAACAAAAAACATCAAGATCTCTACCCCTTGGCTCTACTCAGTCTGTTGTGGCCCCCTTCAGCAGCTTTTGGAGAGAAGAAAATCTGGCTAAGCAGGCAGTATGCATAAAAATCTTATTTTCAGCTCCATAAAGCTCCTCATGCTAAGGAGCTGTATCACAAGATTAAGTATCAGCTAAGGAAGCTAAGCATCAGTTCCAGAGCAACACTCAGGGCAAAGAAATTATTCTGTAAACCAAGTACTTTGCCACACTGGCTGCTTCCAAACTATTACCAGCCCGCTATGATTTGTTATCTCTTACTCACGGAGTCACAGCAGCATCAACTGAATCCTTCACACTCTACAGCGTAAGGTGATAAAACCCAGGAGCAACTAATTCTCTCTCTTACCTGCAGTATTATATCATTAAATTCTCACAAGCTGCTTTACAAAACAAAACAAAGAAAAACCCAACACATCCATCATCAGAAACACGTTATCCCTTCCACAAGTACAAGACAACAGAGAAACCTGTGTAGGATCAGTAGCATTGTTCTTGCTCTGAACATAACACAATGCCATCTGCACTGCATGCTCCTTGCTGATGGCATTGAACAAGTTATTTTACTGGAGACAACAGTATTCCTAGCTATTCCTGGCCCCTGCACCAAGCTCTCTATGGCCTTGCAGTAGTCTCAGTGCTATCGTATGGAGCAGCAAGAACAGTTTTATCTAGATTTTATCTAGAGGTTTCTATCCTAAGTCCACATCTCTAGCTCATCAGCAGATATGCAATATACATAGTTATTCATTACATAAAAAGAGTCTGACTGCTCTGAGGAGGATTACCAGTTCAGACCACAGCTTAATGAATCTGTTGGGGGGAAAAAATCAGAAACACCCTTAGGATGAAGGGATGCTTTTTTTTTGTTAAAGAAAACAAACCCATGTGAGGAACTATCTAGCAATCCCAGTAAACCAGATTTTGACTTTATGTGTTAAACAATCCACTGAACACTTCTTAGCCTCCAGTCCCTGGCTGAGATGAAGAGAGACTCTTCTTCAGCCATAGAAAATTCAGAACAACAAGAATCCACAGCTCCTCCACACAACTGATCAACACACTGAATCACTGCCTAAAGGCAACCCCACAGATTCTAACAAACTTGCATAATTTGCAAAACTGACTGCAGTTTTTATCAGTCACACACACATCCAAAGTTGTGGAAGAACATGAAATCAATGCACTCATGCAGGTCAAGCCCAGCATTTGAGGCAAGACATACCATTCATTCAAGAATAAGGAATTCTGCAGCTGTCTACAGCTTTCTCCCTTATGATAGAAAGCTCCCATCAATTACGAGGCCTACTGCCATAATTCACACACTGTGGTAGCTCAGTCCAACTTGTGATCTTGTATGAAGCAATTTGCTTTCCAACTGCTACAACAAGCTTTACATTATTTTTACTGGGAAGCCAGCAATTAAAGTCAGCTTCTATTCTCTGCCTCAATAGCACTCATTCAGAGGACAGCTCTTGAGCAATCTCACTCAGGGGGACAGCACAGACAGATATTGAACGCAATGCCAACCCTGTGTCTGTCTCCATTACAGAGGTTGAGAAATCTCTTCCATTTGTTTTGTAAGCAGCAGCTGGAACAATCACTAGTCATTTTTTCAGTAGTGTTTAGTTGCCATTCTGGTGGAAAAGGTTCCAAGGAACATGGAAAATAAAGCATTAGAAACAAAAACAGAAAATATGGCCACTCCAATTTTATGCAACTTTACAACTTCCAGTTAAGATAGAAGCAATCCAGCTGTTGTGTAAAAGCCTCTGATATTAGACACACAGATTGGGAACATGGGACTACAAGAAGTGCTTCTGGTTTTCAGTTCTTACTTGCAGCAGTGCCCCCAAGAAAGACCAGAGTCAACTGTGCCATTAACTACACTAGTGCCTGTTTGCTCACTTTTACTGTTTCATTTGCTTTAGATGTTTATCTTTGCCAGTTTTGAAGTTCAAAGTCAGTTAAAAAAGCCACATGCACAAGATTTTGATCGCTCTGACAGAGCAAGGCAATCTTGTTCCATAACTTAAACCACAGACAGCTATGAGTCCAAGGGAAAAACATGATTAAGACTGTTGTTTTGTTTTATAACCACTATGGAAAAAAAGCCTGACTGATTCCAAGTTCAGCTTTACCTAAAGTAAAACAAAGACTCCCAACCAACAGGCCCTTAAATGGACTTGGCTAGCTTTGTTTGTAGTTTTCATGCAGGATCTGTTCCTCGCGCACACAATCACACAGAGTAAGCCATAAGAAACTCAGCATCAGTTCTGAAGAGGCAAATGCACTGTCTCCTTAAATGCTGTTTAACAAAAGGTACCACTTTGCTAGTCACAGTCTATACTCCATCACTTAAACATGCTGAATGAATAAAACAGCCCTGGAAAATATAGTCAGCCTGTCACCTGTCAGAGAACTTTGTTAATTAGCATGCAGACAGAAAAAGACTATGCAGCAGATAATGATGTAGCTCAGAAACGTGATGTACTGTACCTTTATTTGTAAGTAAATGACAGACAACTCCACAGCCAAGAGTGAACAGGACACAAAGTGCAACAAAGACCAATCCCACCACTACAACATGCAACCTTCAGCGATACTCACTGTCAAGTTGTCTCTCAGTAACTGCATTATTAGCGTGCTGTCTTTGTATGACTCTTCACTTAATGTATCAAGTTCAGCAATTGCTTCATCAAAAGCCTAGTGTTATAAAAACAAACAACTTGGTTGGCCATGCGACAAAAGGTTATGTAAATAACATAAATGGCATTTCAGCCCCCCTGCCACTTACCGTTTTCGCGAGGGAACAGGCTTTCTCCGGGGAATTGAGAATCTCATAATAAAACACAGAGAAGTTCAGAGCCAGACCTAATCTAATAGGATGTGTTGGCTGCATCTCCTTTTTACTGATTTCAAAAGCTTCTTGATACGCTTGCTGTGATTGCTCCACTATCCCTTTGGGGAAAAAACAAACAAAATCCACGAGCAGTAAGTAACTCACATTCTGTATTTGGACATAAGAGTTGGGACTGTGTTCTCACTTGAATCAATCAAGTGTTTTATCAGCAAACATCTTTGAATGTACCCAACAGTTAACCTTTTATAAGGATGTTAATTATAATTTTTAAAAAAACATAACTAAACAGTAAGTTGTCATTGCCCAAATCACAGGTTGGCCTCTCCCTGCCACGCTTGACTATTTGCACTTACACGTCTGTGCAGCAGTTTTGTAGTGCTTAAGGAATTTAAAGCTTCCCACCTATGTGAAAAAGTACAAACCTGAAGTTTTAATTACACAGAGGTCTGATACAGCAACACAATTTCAAATGTCTTTAGACACTGCAAAATATTAAAGATCAACATTTCAGCTACCAAAAACAATGATGACCTCTGCCTACCACGTTGAACCCTTCCATCTACAAATTTCTGTTTAAACTGCTTGGCAAAGACAGTGTTGCATACCTTAACCCAAATCTAGCTTTGATTTTTAAAAGCTTCCAACACAGTTCCATTTCCAAGGCAGATCTGGAAAGCATTTTTACCTAACTTAAACTTCCAGTACCTGTAAACAATGTAGTAAAGGATAAAAATTAACAACTGGACTTTTTTTTTTCCCCCCTCATTAAGCTTTTGCCATTCTCTTAATTGGTTCAACCATGCTGGTTTCCAGCATGGAAACTGACTGAGTAAAAAACCAACCATCAACAATTTCCACTCTCTCTGAACACACTTGAACTCATGAGCTTACTGTGCCTGCACAAGTCAGAGGTTGTGACCCAACACAGCCCACAAGTTGGGACTAAGCTCTTGATGAGCACAGGAAGCAAGAGATGCACTGGGCAGCACAAAGGAATCACTGTTCCTGTACTCTCCAAGCCTGTTAACAATGCTTGAGAAAAACACAGGCAGGAAGTCATTCAATTCAGATGCAGGAAGACTCCAGTCTTAACGCTTCTGGATCAAACCAGAAGTGCATCCAGCATGATCTCTGCAAGAGCAGCAGTCACATGTATTAAGAAATAAAGAGATTTCAGGCTAAGGACTAAAAAACAAATCAGCATATAAGTTGCAAGCATTTAAATAAAGCTTTAGTAACTGAACACCAATATTCAGGAAGCCTATGCCATCTCCTCTATTTGTACACTTATATGGATTCAGGCACATTAAAGTATCATATTTTCCTCTTCAACATGGAAGAGGGAGGACACTCATTGTGCAACTATTTGACATGCTGTCCTCTCCACACTCATCACCAATAAATAACACAGTGCTTCATCAAAGTCAGACAACTGCCATAATACCTTGAAAGCGACCAAAGTTGGCAAACTGCAGCTCAGAAGAGCCAGGTTTAATGCAAGTTAAATTTAGAAATTGTGAGAAGTGTTTTACCGTTCTCGTAATGGAAAAGACTTACAAAACAGCAGTGCTGATGAAAGGCAAAACAAGCAGTGTGAAAAACAAGTCATTTCAATGAATAAAGTTGAGCATTTTTCTTAATCACTTTTCCTTAACATAAATAATTTTAAAAAAAATCAAAACCAGTATTAAGAAGTTGCAGTATTTTTAACCTCAAATTCTTCAGGAAGTGTTGCAGAATTCCCAAATTCAAGGCTCAAGTACTAGGGGTAAGTACCTGCTTGACATTCCTGTCCACTGGACTGCTGTAAGAAAACCCAATTGATTAAATAATCTTATTTATGAAGAATCCGATTCCTAGAGTGGGAGCTTTATACTGTTGCTGTATTTTCTGCAAAAGGCTGAAAGAATAGTGTCCAACTAAGCAGCCATTATTTCCTAAACAGTAATTATCAACTGTTCTTCAAGATCACAGACAGCAGGCAGGAAAAATCTGCAAGATGAAACACTTGGTAGGGAAAGAAATTAAAATACAAAGATCTTGAGTTCAGGCTCCATAGCTACTAGAAGCTAGATGGGCTTCCAAAAATTTTTCTTCACCTGGAAATGCAATTTCTTGGCTGAGCAGTTTTTAAAATAAAAGTGAGCTTCAAAACCACTTCAAAAGAAAAGTATTCATTACAATTGTAGAGCCTGCAACTTAATCCTCAGTAGCAACTTTGCTACTAAAAATACTGTAACTTCTATGCTTCAGAGATTATCAAAAGATGTAATGACTCCGTACAGTAACAGATTTTATGTACTGGTTATACATGTAATGCTGCGGTCAGCTTGCAGGCAGTAAGCATCACAAGTTAAATCAACCCTTATTACTTGAAGTCTTAGTATCTATATACAGCTCACTGTTATTCAGTGTACTGGCGAAACTGGGCTACCTTGTGCAACGTGGACACATCACACGGCTAAAGTAGACCCCCTATCTATATGAAATGATCTCAAACTCAGTCTTGTTTCCGCAAAGTCACAGTCATCTGTCTGTACCATGCTGCGAGACCTTAATCAGCTCGAGGACAGCATAAGGCAACGGGGGCACCACGAGCTATAACACCATGCAAAGAACCTAGCAAGTCCTACAAAAAAAGCAGAGTGCTACCAAGCATCAATACAGAGCTGACCAGCCCTACAACAAACCTAAGGGTGCTAATTCCCTGCATTCAGATTGCCTGTGCACTCTCAAGCATCCCTGCTTCTGCAGGTAAGAAACCATCTCAAGGCTAGCAGAAGTTACCACACTGGGCTCTGGGCTCAATGCACTGTTCTTCAGGGCATGCTGCCACCAGCCCTACACTGGCTCCAGGAAACAGATTAGCACTGTTTGCGGTGAGCTGTGGCCAAACGGAAGTTATTATAGTGAGCTTATAGTGAACTAAAGGTGGTGGCACAAGGAGCCAGAATGTTACAGTCTCTTCAACTGCAGCATTTACAACACCTAACATATCTGGTGTCTTGTATTAACTTTTCTAACTGGATTGAGGTTCAAGACTACTTAGCTGCAAACATGACAAGAGAAAAACCTGGAGGAAATAAAATACATCTTGGCATTAAACTACCATGCTCCTGAAGAACCTAACAGTAAGCTCAGTTTTATTAGATCTTCTCCAAGACTGTAGCATTCAGGAGAAAGAACACGAGTAAGATGTCAAAAAGCTACAAGGTTGTGTCCTATAAGACCCTAAGTTCAGGCTGATGTTAAGATTTCATGACTGTTTCATCTCTACTTCGAAAGGCAGAGGTACACAGAAACTTTCTTAAAAGTAAATGATCTCTACATTTTCTTCAGAAAGCAAGAAGCCAATTACTAAAGGAAAGTATATACAAAGCAGAACGATTCTAAAATTCTGTTGCATCAGTACCCTACCAAAAGCAATCTAACTGGATTCTTCAGCTACAAGCTGATATACAGTACCTTTCTTGTCATCTCCAGCAGCAACCTCAGCCAAGTAACGGTAGTAGTCTCCTTTCATTTTCAAATAGAACACTTTACTTTCTGCTTGCGAAGCGTTAGGGATCAAAAACTTTTCCAACAGAGACTAAAAGAGAAACAAATAAGACAGTGTTTTGAACACACATACTTCACTGTGCATGAACCAACAATGCAATTAGATTACAATCCATTTCAAACTCAAGACAGCTTTACTTTTAGCCTGTTTTCTTCACATCCTGCATAGCATATTTAGTTAAGGAAAATGTGTTCTGGATCACAATTCTAGGTACAAAATGCAATGCTGCATGATTCCATGCATTCCACTTTGCATGTAAGGAATACAAATGGGTATCTGCATCATGGGATGCAATGGGAGAGAAGACAGCTGTGTTAATTTAGCAGATGAGTCTTGTGAAACCCCAGAGAGGAAGGGTTTCTGTGAGCTGTCATACAGTACCCTGAAAAATGTAAGGTAATCCAAAGAGCCTGGGCAGATGGTAAACAGTGGAATTAAGTCTGTATCCACAGAAGATGATAAAAGGGTTTGAGGTGTCAGTTGCCAAATCAGAGATCCAAATATTTTATAAACACACAGGCAACATGCAAGCTTCAAAAACCTAGTTCCCATTAAGTTGAACACTGTACTAGCATCACCAGAAAGCAAATGAGAAGTGAACCTGGACTGTGGCATTTCCGGCAACTGACAATCTGTCGATTTATAGCTCTGAAAGGGATCTCCGTTTGACTTTGTGTTGCCCTAACAGGTGTTTCTTCTATCTTCCAAAGCAAAGGCAGCTTTGTGAAGTCACTCCAAGTTTTCCCTGTGGGCTGCCAGTTAAAAACAGGTTTTTCTAGATTATTCTAACTGATTATTAAATTAACATAGCAAGTTCCCAGCTGAGGCAGTTGTGTAATTTAGCCAGAGTTCTATTATGATGAAAAGAAAAAAGAAAAAAAGAATCACTAGCTTCAACATATTTAGTCAAATTAAGGTACAAGCTTGTCAAACTTCTTGATGATGAGTGCTTTGGAAGAAAAGCCAGTTATTTAAAAGCCAGGAAAAGTATCAAAGTGCTCCTGAATATTCAAAATAACATCAGAAGCTGTTACACATACTTTGCTAAGGGTATGCAGCAAACAATTTTTAAAGGAGTTTTTAGTAAGCATTTTTGGGTGTCTTTTGTGCCTCTGTAAATTACACAGCAGATACATCAGGTTTGCCTCCGTTTTTGACTTGTCTTTTCATTGACACCATAAAAAACAGACAATCTCCTTTAGTCTCAACCTACAGAACAATGGCTGCTTTAAAGAACTTTCCTCTAGATAGCACCCTGCAGGTTAAGTGGATCTCTCACACAACATACTACTGGGACAGGCATATTCTGGCTGTAACAACCACTACCCACCATAATGTGACACAGGCACCTGTGGTACCTGCTCTGCTCTACAGGCCAACTGAAATACAGGTAAAGAAATCTCTTAATTCACAGAAAAATCAGGAAGAGCAAACAAGTTTGGTTGGCTGGTTTTGGTGGAGTTTACTTGTGGGTTTGTTTTGTTAGTTTTTAAAACTAAAGCACTGCTAATTCATTTATATAAATAACATTAAAAATTACTACGCGTTCTTGCTTCCCATCAGAATGACAGCAGGGACTTTCCCTGGGCAACAAAGGAAACACAATGCAAGCAAGCCAGCAGCAAAAGTATTTTTATGGAGCCAGTTAAACGGGCTGCTGAGCTGCCTCATGCCAAAGGCACCATTCTGCAGGACACACCAGTATGTGAGGAGAAAGGTTTAGAGCTACCACTGCCCCAGTGCAGCTAGAATGAAGCAGAAGTCAGTAAGGTATATGGGTCTCATGCTTCAGCTCTCTGTAACTACCTGCACACTCCTCACTATTGGAGAAGTTAAAGATTCGCAGCTATGACATTTTTGAGAATGCCAAGAAACTCTGACTTCAATGACAACTGAAGGTTACTAGATACTGAGAATAAGGCTCATGATTAGTTTCTCCCTGTAGGATTGCAATTAAGTCAAGCGTGTCAGTCTGCACCAAACCTTCTGGCACCGTGGGAGTTGCCCTCATTCTGTACCTCTATTAATTGGTCAGAGCACAATATTTTCAGAGATTCTAGAATTGGAAATTATTCATCATCCCTATAGAAGGTTGATTAAGTAGGAAGTACAGCTCTGCTCATTCCACAGCAGCTACTAAACTTCCAGACTGTATTAATTTATGGCACAAAAAGACGTAAAGATGTTGCAAACGTGTGAGTACATGAATTGCACCAGACAGAGGATACACTACCAACTAGGGAAGACTTCCTAACCACATAATTGTCCAGGCTGCTGTTGCCCCACTACTATGTGTAAACCTTGTATTGAAAATAAGCTTAAAATGCATTTCAAACCCAAAGACTGACAAATTACAAAAATTCTTTTGAATTAATACAATGTGGCCTATGCAAAGAGACTCAACGTCTGAGACTACACTTGTAGCTTGCATGTAAGTGGATTTAAGAATTTGTCCTATACAAACACTACCTAGGACTAGCAGAGCACAGATATTTGGTGGAATTTGTATTTATGCCAAGTATTTTATAATAAACAGTAAAACTTGAAAGCAAATGAGCACATAAAAGCTAGCATGTCAAAGTGCTGATAGGCAGGATCTCCTCTGTAATTTATCTAGCAGTATCTATTTGGTTTCTTCTGTTTGCACCAGCTTTTTAATTTCAGAATATATATTTTATTTTTTTACTGGCATAAGTGAACACAGCACACTCCTTGAAGGTTAACTTTATCCTAGAGAGTGGCTATAAAAGCAGCAATCAGCACATAGTGGTGTAGATGCAGAAAGTCACATAGATGGAGACCAATAAAAGTACCGACCTTTTAGAGTTCAGTTACAGAAGATAACACCAATGTCAGGCATAATGAAAGGCATAACCAATCTAATGTTTTAATTGCAAGCCTATTCTGTAGGGTACAATTTTTTTTCCACAAGGAGGAAATATCTTGATATTTAAGTCCTATTGATGGGCTGTTTGTCCAAAGCAGAAGAAACACAAACCAGAACCGTGTTGGTAGTGCCTCCCATATCCACCTACCTTCTCTCTTCTTTACCAGTTGATGGAACAATGTTTATCAGTATAGAGCTGATCATCATACCAGTGACTCCAGTGCTAACAGCTAGTCCAAGACTAGTACAGTATCTGTTCTGTAGTTACTTTGCTAGGTGAAACAAGGCATTGCAATGCATGGAATACTCACAACTGAAATACATGCAGCACAGGTATGTTACAGCTACATAGCTGAGCTCTCATGGTCATCCATGACACTCCTGCTTTTGAGCAAAATTCCCATACTTTTTTGATATTCACTAATATGGTCTAACTACAACTCCATGGGCCTATGCAGTACCACAGTACAGGGCCTCCATCAGAATCTGGTAGAAAAAGCTTTTTAAACAAAATTCAAGCACCACTCCCTGCCACCTAATCCCCACAGCTGCTAGCTGTAGCTGTTAGAGCTTTTAATTTGGCAGCAAGAATCTAACTGCTGTGAAACAAACCAAAGCACTGTAGTGAATTAGACTTTAGAGCACTTTTCAGCCAAAACCTGTAACGTCTTGTACAAGGGCTTCTAATGTTTTTCACAGCAGTCACACAGTCTTTCCTGAAATACTTCATGGAAAATCATCACTTAAAAAACCACAATGAAACAAATCACCAAATTTTGCATATCCTAAATTTGAATACCAACTCTTGCTCTGCTGGCTGTTAAAAGAATCAGTTTTCAACACTTCACATCTCCAACTGTGATTATGATTAAGCTTTTCTGGGATTCTGGACTAGGAGAGACAACATATCTGAACTCAGGGAGATGTCAGCAGCTATGCTCACACATACCAGAGATAAGAAATCTCATGGATCTGGCACATCCCTCCACCCCCAACAGCACACACTAGAGAAGCATCTTTGTCTCCAAAGATGCAACAGAGGCTGCACGCACACAACTTTATTATTCTACAGGGGAACATCATTATTTAAAATAAGTCACTACTAACTGCAAAGGGATTAACTTTCTTCATTCTTATACATATTCTTTTGCCAGAGCAGGACACAGTCAACAGATGGCAATATCAAGCACAATGTGTTTTGAGCCCATTTTGATTAAAAGCCCTATAGACTTGTTATTGTGGTTGTACAAAATAAAAACTGAAAGGCAGAAGCTATCAGACTCATGAATGTGAAAGGAAGCACAAAACACCCAACCCTCTACCTAAAGTCTGCCTGCTTCTTACTACAAGTAGACATGTTTCAGTTTGTTAGGTTGTGGTGAGAACCTCAGCTGAGGACAACAGGAAACAACAGAGGAATACTTGAATAATCCTTCTCCTGACACTCGAAGCCTAAAAGTAGCCTTATTTTTGGCACTGATTCTGGCAGTGTTTCAGCAATTTTGCTTAGAAAAACCCCATATGCTTGCATCTTTGGCAAGTGACTTCTGCTGGCCAGAAGACTGTTCCCAAAGTCATCCTAAGAGTAAAAAAAGCCAGTGAAAGTTCTGTGCATCTTTCCCTTTCTTAGAGGCTTGTTCTCAGTTTGTGTTATTGCCTGAGAACTTCATATAATGATTAATACACTTGAGGATTGCATCAACAGCTCACTTTTCTATTTATGACATCTCCCTCCTGACAAACAGGTCGTAAGAATAAAGTCACCAGATTCTGAAAAAATGTATCTGTAAATGAGCAGGTACTACATAGCTGGAGTACTGAGAAGAATTTTTAAATAATTTATTATTTATAATAAATAATTACATTATACTTTGTAGCAATAAAAACTGGTTATTACAATACATTGAGTCAAATCTCTAGAGCTATAGAAGATACAAAAATATATTGCTCTTACACAAAAGAGCCAACCTACAAAATGGCAAAAGCTGAAAGAACACGACTAGCTAATAATTTATAATAAATATAAGCTAATAATTGAAACAGTATCAGTTCTGCCCAGAGCTAACAAGGCAGGTCTTTTGTTTTCATGCTGTTATCAACATTAATTATATTGTATCTAGTTCTGAAGATAATTTACACATTAGTATTAGCTGAATTGAATTCACTTGTCATCCATCTGTGATACGTGGGGTAAGGACAAAGACGACATGGAAGAACTCTTTTAAATTCATGGAAGACATGAAAGAAATAGCGTATTTTTTTTAAACTCAGCCTGAAGCCCATTTCACACTAATCGACAACAGCTTGTATGTTCATGAGGTAAGCAGTGTGCCTCTATCTTTCTCCAAGACATTACAAAAACACAGGAGAGACTGAGCTAGCTGACAAGATCATTCTACTAACCTACCTGCAACAAAGACAATGTAATTAAGAATCCCCAAATCATCGATGCCTAGGAAAGGATTTCGTAAGCCAGACTCAGTTTATCCAAACATGGTAACCTTCAACAGGCTCCTTGTCTACATTCCACACATTGTCCAAACACCCCTCATATCAAAGTTCCACAACATTCTGCGGAAATATTAGCTGCAGATACCTGATTACCTGCACATAAGACTTCCCTGTTTCATCTTCTAAAAAATGAAAGAAGTTTAGCTTATAGAAGCACTAGTACTCAAGTCTGCATTTCTTTTAGAAGACTACCAGATAGATTTCAGAATCATTTCTAAATGAAATAAAACTGCAAAAGCACTTCAGCACCACTCAGGTAGCTGTTTACTTTGTTCTCTATGAAGGAATGAAAGGAAAAGGTATGATGGACAATGAGGGATACCCAGATGAAGCACCATGTTAAAACTGGCAATAAAACTAGTCTACTCAATCCTAAGATTCAGCTTTCCAGATGCATAAATACATTTTCCAACTGCAATCCTGAGGGCACCGGCACCAAGCTCCCCTTGTGCCCCAATGCAGCAAAAAGGTAGCAAGCCTTTTGTGTCAGGAGACACATAACTATCCAGACTACCTGTACAAGGCTGTCTTGTCGTTTTCTGACTGCTTATGCAGCTGTGCATGAGCATCTGGAAGAATTACAACCAAAGTACTAGATGAACTTTAGAGACACTGGAAGTGGGGATTCATGTTAGTGTTTTCAGGCATACACTGTGTACGTAGTGGAATCCACTAACCAACCAGCACAGTAACTGCAGTACATCTTTGTTAAGCTCTTCTTTTACCAACTCCTATTTGGAAGCTGTTAAACCATGTAGGCCACCTGTGTCAGTCAAGTTCAAGATACCCAGTAGTGCCATACGAAACTAACGAGTGATTTTCCATGCATGTGTTTTCTGCCTCAGCACCAATTAGGAAAGTTACTTGGGTTACAAAGCAACACAAGCAATTAGCTGCACTGTACAGACTGGCACACACAATACATAGGGTTTAACCAAACTATCTGCGGTCAGTAGGAGTTTCATTTACACGCATCCACCTAGACTGTTGGAGAAAAATGACAACTAACTGTATCTTCAAGGGGAGTATCTTTACTCAATCCCTTCTCTTGTTTTTGCGATAGGCTCATCATACACTGCTTTTGGTCACAGTTCTACACAGAGCTTTGGATCAGGACTCTGCAACTGCTGCCTCACAGGTGACCTCCAACCCTTTCCGGGGGAAAACTGGAAGGGCTGTTCTGCTGTCAGCCACCCACTCCAGCCAAAAGCAAAGCCTCTCGTTGAAAGCTAACTACAGGTTTCCATCTACTCACAAGGACACAATAAAATCTGTCAAATACTCGTGTCTGCTCTGGCACTGCAGATCTTTCTGGTAAAACATCTGCTAAAGGAAACCATGCTGCTTGCTGCCTGTTCTCAGGACCAGTTATTCTAACCATCAAGTTGGCTGCCCACACAAGCAGATGGCACAAGTATGAGAAAAAGGCAAGAAGGCTGGAAGAGATGAGGTGAGAACAATGAGCCTCAGCAGGGGAGGAGATCAGAAGGACCTTTAGGGAGCAGGAAAGAATTTGATTCTGGAGTTCAAGATACAGTGGGATGTGACATACAGAGGGGCACCCAGGACAGACAAGAGGATGAAAAATGTACACCTGACTAAGGAATTTTGCTGTAGTCAACCTGGTGAAGATTTAGAAGGGGAAAAAAACAGAGGAAATGAGGCTTGAGTAGTAAGGGGGTAGTAGTAGTAAAAAGAGTAACTGGAAAGAAATAAAGAACTATAAAGGATTGATAAACGGAATGGCAAGAAATTTTAGCTTATACAAAAATCCTACTAAGAGAGTCTTAATTTGTTCGTCTGGAAAAGAGATAAAAAGCATTATCACAGATGGGCTGGTAGAGGAAACATGGAAGTAGGATACCCTGAAAAATCATCTTCACTCTGATGCACGCTATAGGGTAGAACTAATTAAGACATAGGCGTATGCACAGAAACACCTACAGAAGGTATGGCATGTATGGATGGACACACCACCGGTCTGCATAAAAAGGGTGGGAACAGAGGCAACGAGGAGCAGCACCTCAGTTCACACTCTTGAAGCCATATCTGTAGTTCTCCTCACAGACCTGCCGATCTCAACTGAACGCTCTTTACCAGCTTGTTCCTTCTGCTATTTTGCCTTCAAATTAGTATTTATGGCAAGGGAGACAAATGTGTCATCTGGATACACTCCAACATTTTTCTTTTAAAATCCTTTTTGTCAATCATTACAGATTTCGACCAAAGCATGCTCAGCAAACGTGAGATGGTCAAAGAACCAAATTCTGATGTGTAGGCAAAAATACCTCTTCAGTGTAGTAACCAGCTCTGAGAAATCTCTCAAGAAATGCAGTAGCCAAGACACTTAAGAGAGAAACAAATCTTTACTAAAGATCAGAACAATATGAAATTTTAACCTTTTTTTGCATTACCTCAATGTACATATTTTGTATATTGGAGACTTGCAACAAAATGAAATGCACTGATCATTATTCCTTGAAGAAGCAGAGTATCTTCCAAGAAATCTGAGGCAATACAAAAACTGAACCAGTTGAGTTGGATAATTCCTGCTAGAGAGGAAATTGTAAGTAACAGATCTTGTGGCTGTACTACAATCTAGGACACATTCTGGCTGTCTTAAGGTTACAGTTTTGGTCTCTGAAGAAATACTGCTAAAACCTCTAATGAACATTGTAATTTTTATTCTTGGTAAGAAACAGAAGTAAAAGCCTTTACCCTTCAACCACTTGCATTCGGAGCAGAACTGAAACCTCCTAGAGTATACTACATATCTATCAGGAGTTAATTATAGAGCACAACGTTAGTTAAGTTAATTTATTAGCAAAAATGCCATTCTATTGATGCAAGCTACTCTGTAATAGGAAAACCTGATCAGTTAAGAGATCACATTCCCATTGTTAAATATTTTGTTACCTGCATAACCAAAGGGTAACAAAATCCTGAAAAAACAAACCAAACCCGCATCCCAAACTGAACCACAGCTGTGCATCATTTAAACTGCATTAAATCTGATAAAAACATAAGAATTTATTATTACTTTTCTTTAGAAGAGGTATTGTAAATCTTATGTCAGATTGAAGGAAAAACAACTACATGAGAACAGAGATTCAGTAAAAAACAGGTTTATGAAAAAAATCATAATGTTAATGCTCTTCAATCAACTTTAATAGCACTAAGTTTTCTTAAACTATTGCAAAATGGTAGCCAGCTGCTGCTTTAATGTACAACCAACTTCGAGCTCAAAGCAGGGGCCACTGTGTGTCAAGAGCAAACCAGCACTTAAGAACCTGTTTCAGAAACATGTACTTCTGTCAAAAGCATGGCAACAATGCAGAAGTTTCCAGATAAAACCAGAAATAGGGAGGCATCTGTTTATACAGATATAGAGAGATCAGGCACCAATTGCTCATTCTATATTCTCTATTTCTGCCACTTCAGGCTTTTGGAGGCAGAGTAGAAGGAAGCTGGTATTTTAACAATGCAGTGTTTCTACTCAGCTTTTCCTAAGTGACCAACCAATGAAACAAACTGAAAAATTTATTTTAATGCTTAGAGCTGCATTTTAACAAGTAAGTGCCTGAAGTACTTGGACACTGAAGGCTACTGTCAAATAAAGCAAGTTGTTATTTGGCTACCTTTGACAGTATAGGCACTACGTACTTTTTTAAAGTCAATTATTAAAGCCTAATGTCAAGAGAAATTAATACAACAGTCTATTTATTCTATTTCCAGCAGATGCAAAAGGATACTGTACACTGATGTGTGTGCATGGCTAATACAATTATCAGAAGTAACTGCATGTTCAACTATTTTTTTTTTTTCATTTCTGCAGAGCCCATGATAAACAGGCACATTAAACATATGCATCAATTTCATGGATGTACTTCTTCCCAAGATTACTAAGTACTACTTTACCTTTGCTCATGCAGCCCAAGCACCAGTAAATCACTTATATATGCTGGAATCTACAATCCTTTCAAACATGAGTTGAAATGTCATGCATTTCCAAACAGTTACATGAATAATGTAAAACAAATAAAACCCAATAAAAGTAATCTCATACTTGAATTCATCCATGAACAATGTTTTAATTCTCCAGGAGTCAACAGTTTTTACAGTTTTTCAACAGCTTAATTTGCTGAAAAAAAACCCCCAGACCATTTGCTCTGAAAAAAAAAAAAAAGGCAAATTGCCCTAGTTTGAGCAGTGCTTTCACTGCCGAGAATGAAAAACAAACACAAACCAAAAAATCAACAGCCAGAAAAAAAAACCCACACCAAAAAAAACCCTGAAGGGGTGTAGCTACAACCAGGAAAGTGATTAAAGGATTAACAAAGTGAAATTATGATGCAAACTGCCTCAGCCTCCTACCTTCAGTATTCGTGAGCAATTAAACCAGCCATGCCCGAACTGAAAAACCTAGACTAGCAAAGTTAATCAAAAGCTTAAATTATCACCATCCTGGGAAGTAAGTAAACCCTGGCAGCATTTTGCTCTGCAATACATACAAGCTCATTCAAAGGCTTTGTGAAGCAGAGGTACTTGCACCTTTTGACATGCTTGACTACTGCATAACCATCTACCATCTTTTAATACAAATTTAGCAATCTGTGATGGCATCTTGAGTTTTATATCCAGTTTTGGGGTCTATATTGGAAGAGAGACATGGATATCCTGAAGCCTATCCAGTGGCAGCTACCATCATGATTATAAGACTGGAGAACATGATGTACAATACAAGGCTGGATTTCTTCAGCCAGGATAATATCTGCAGATCTTACGGCTGCATAGAGCTGCCTTGAGAAGATGGAATCAGACTATTCCTAGAGCTCTACACTGAACAAGCTGGAATATAAGAGATTCTGACTGTATACAAGGGGAGGGTTTATTAGTCATTTTTAAAACGTTCATTACGACCAAATGTTAAGCTATCCAGAGAGGCACTGGAATCTCCATCCTCAAGTGTATTCAAAGTTTGATTGACAAGGCTGTAAGCAATGTGATCTAAATGGATCTATTCTGAACAACTGAACTGAATGACCTCCCTTCCGAACTAAATGATGTTCTTGAAACAACTTACATTAAGATTTTTGGCCCTTAACACCTAGATTTCAACAAATTAACCACCCCTCTTCCATGACTACAGAAGCTTCCATATGCAGAATGTCAAATACCTCCCCTTCTTTTCTGAAAAGATCAAACAAAAGACAGATCTCAAAGACAGAAACAAAACGTAGTCAAAAAGAAAATAAAGCAGGCCTGGATGTCACAGAACTGAAGGTAGCAATTTTCAGTCAAAACACAACTTCTCATTTGTGTATCTTCATATGATAGAAGGTTGTCCGGTATAATCAGTCACTGAAGCTCTTAAACAATCTGCTTAGTCATCTGCTTGTTAGCACTACTCTATAGTCAGCTGTGCTCTTTGGCCAGCAGGATATATGGTTGACTTTAAAAGACCCAACAAATCAACTCCCACACATGCATTTCAAAAAAGCAATCATAGAATGACTTAGACTGGAAGCAACTTCAGAGATCATCTAGTTTCAACCCCTCTGCCATGGGCAGAGACACCTCTCACTAGACCAGGTTGCTCAAAGTCCTGTTCAACTTGGCCTTGAATTCTTTCACTGAGGGGGCATCCACAACTTCTCCCGTTTCCGTGCCTTACCACCCACAGAGTGAAGAATTTCTTACAAAGATCTAATCTAAATCTGTCCTCTTTTAGCTTGAAACTACTCCCCCATGCCCTATTACTAGAGTCCCTTGTAAAAAGTCCTTTTCCATATTTCTTCCTACAGGAGAGAACAAAATTTTCCTATCCTATCATTAAGCAGTGCAGAAACAGGTTTTGTAGATGTTAACATAGTAATCTATTAGATATTTGCAGGCAACTAGAAAACAGTCCCACAGTAATTTGAGTATGAAGGCAGTAGGCATTAATGCTGTGGTATGTTCTTTAAAAAGCTATTTAGATGCGTTCTGAATGTTCCCCTCCCCCCAGGGAGCTGCAGCCCCAGGACAGGTTACCAAATCTTCTCCTATTCTTTCCTGAAACCAATATATGTAAGAAAGAATCACAAACCTGAGGTCATTTAGTTGAGATTTAACAGCATCTTCTCACCACTGTCACTTCTAAACAGTGAAGCATTCATAACAAGTAAAAAGAAATCTTAACTATATGAGCATATAAGGACTGTTTTATGCTTAGCGTGAAGTTAGGAAGGAAAAACATGGTGAATAAAGCAAACAATTCATCTTACTGAGAGTTGTGAACAGCACCACTAACCAGCTTTTCTGGCAGGGAGGGAGTGCAGGGAAAGTGCTGTACAGCACATAAATGCAACTGGTAAGCTGAAGGGCAGCCCAGGCTTCAGAAAGGTTCCTAGACCTTAAGGAGAACAAGTTAAAGACCACAACCAGTGAAATGGAGTGCTTGGGCTCTGCAAATAAAGATTTACTTAAGGGGTGACTGTGCGGGAACCTGGTGGAGAAGGAGACAGAACAACTGAGCATAGAGGAAAATCATGGGAACTATCAACTACAGTATGCTTTGCAAGACAAGTAGGAAACTACTGCTGTATGTGCTATCCTAGGAAAAAGAATAACTGCACAGAATTGCATCACACTGAAACAAAGACATACAGCCATGTTTTAAATTATTACTTTATGTTTAGTTCATGTCAGGGTAGCTTAGGGGTCCTGAGAACTTCTAAAACACAAGCAGTACCAGAGGTCAGCTATTCAAGGACTACCCTGTCTATTCCCCTGTGTACTTCAGAATCCTCATTAGCTGAAAAATTCATCTTACTACAGATTTAAAGCACTTCAGTTATAGCTGTTTTGCACTAACTGCAAAATGCAACACCTGTTAGATTAATAAACATTTTTATTATAGAAATGATAAATAGAAGGTTGTTACAGTGCTATCTTAGACAGACCCACCCTTTTACAGAAAGTGAAATGGGATGTGAAGCATACAGTTAGCCAACATAAGGAAAAGTACTTACAAAAAGCTTAATTTCCTGTACCAATACAGGATTTCTGAGGCTAGAAATTTCCTACAGTACTCAAATACATTTAAGATGCTCCAGCATAGCAACCTACCTCCTTCCTCACACACACTACATTATTCTTTTAAGAATCTGAAAATTTGGTCTTTACTGTTACAGCACAAGGACCGTGTTCCACGCACAGCGTGTTGTAACTATTCACAATTTTTCAGCTTTTCTAGACCAACTTAAAACTACAGCTGGTTATACGACACCTGAATATCCTCTAGTGTGTATCTGACAGGATTAGCGCTGGAACAAGAGATTTAGGTGTCTGTTCTTTGTAGCACAGCATTCTGAGGCTACACAAGACAAGCTCAGCCATTGGGAGACTTGTAAACATACTCCAGAATCAGTTCAAGTGAGGGAAAATCTAGAGAAGTGGGAAGGATGTAAATGCTACCTTTTCCCACTGCAAGGTCAGTGTAAAGGAGAAAAAATAAATGGTTGAATGTGACCTGTGTAAGTTCTTAATTTTTTATTGCTTAATCAAATTGTTATGAAGCAAGTAGAAACCTTTTACTCGCTCTGTAAGTTAGTGGAAGAATTTGGAACAGAAGCCCAACGAAGTTTAGCACAGTCTGTATCTACTGGATTGGAGAAGCTATTCTAATCTACTAATAACTTGATTTCAGCAAATGAGGTGAGAGAGCAAGAAGCTGCAGAGGAGCCAGCTTTGGCTACATTCTGCCAGTCACAAACACATTCTCTTAATTGGTTTCCTCCTTCCAACACTGAAGTTAGGACACCAATCACTTCCATGCTCAGCTGTGATGTAACACTCCAGGGTATTAAATATTACTTAAAAGGTGAGCAGAACCGAAGACAACAACAGCTCAAACAGATTCACAGTCCTGGTAAAAAACCAAAAGCTTTTGAGCTCTTTTTGTGCTGTAATTGGTAAGGCACAGGAATTAAAGCTTTGAGGGCTCGTTAACACCTCAGGTCTTACTAACTCACACTTCATACCAATTAACGTTTGGTAAAGCCTTGTTTTTCACTTCTGTGAACAGTTATAAACTAGATTATGCTACGTAAAAATCCCAGAGGATCTTCCAGGAAAAAAACCTAAACCAACCCTAAAGTTCTATGTTTGCATGCAGCATTGTGCTGACTCCTGCTCCTAAAAAACAACTAAATATGTTTCCACAATTAGTTTCATGCTGTTAGAGCCAAGCAGGTGTCAAAGCAATATCGTCATTCATGTTTCTGAGTAAGAATATATGTGAACAAGATACTCCAAAGAAAACAGGAATACGTTTTCAAATAAAATGGTAATTTTTCAATGCAGTTAGCCATGTCAAAGGTAGAGCACATCATTTGAAGACTTCTTTAAATCCTAACCCTGGAATTAAAAGAAATTGGTTACTGTTGATTTTTTTACCCTGTATTTTTAAAAAGCAAAAGTAGTTTTATTACTGGTAATTGCTGCCCAAAGCACTGTTTCATCTAGAGAGGAAATTTTTCTTTAATCTAGTAAGAAAAATTGGATTTGCAACATTAAAGATTAGTAAGACATTAACTTCCTAAATGTGGGAATGTGTCAAAGAATAATAATTTTATTGAATAATGTATACATCTCTCGTTAAAGACAAATTGAAGTCCATTTTGAGAGTCTCAAGATTTAATAAGATTCCCCACCCATGTTCCCCACTCCCAGACACTTTAGCTGCTGCAGGGGTTTTGTTTCAGTTTAGTATTTAGCATGCACAGTAAGAGCTACTTTCACCTCAATCTGGTTTCCATTATCAGAACAAAATGGCAAACACAATCTCTTAAACCCAAACACAGTTTACAAAAGAATTTCAAACCACTTTGAACTTAAAAGCATCCACTCCCAAGAACTTTCTCATTAATAAAGTACATAAATAAATTTTAAAAATAACTATCAAGAAAGTAAAATGCCAGATTTGGATCCTTACTTCCCTGACTTAAGCAGATGACCACTTCTTAACTGCACAAGAACTAGCAAATCAGTTCTTTCCTACATGTAAGCCTGGCATTTCTGTTTTCACAGTGGAAGTTTGAGTTATCCTTACACAAAGTAACAGAACATAGGAAACTGCGTGTACTAAAATAACCACAGAAGCCTGCATAAACTGGAAGCCAAAAGCTGGAGTTCTCCACGCTTTTACACACCCTTCTCAAAGCAATCACCGCCCATCTCATTTAGTTATCTTGCACAGCAAGCAAAACTTATGCTACTCGTTGACCTTAATTAGCATTTGACATCAGATCTTGAAGCACATGCACTGCTATTTCATACTCCCTTTCTGTCACCTCCAGGTATTGATGGGATGACACCAGCAGCATCCACAGTCCAGCAGACAACTCTACTGCTGACAGTAACATCTGCCTCAAAAATGGTTTCAGGACTGGACACCAATTAATCATGTGTTCACTGAAGCACCACAGATGCGTGCAGTTAAAAAAACAACCTGAAAATCTGGAATATGCATTTGGAAGAGGTTTGCATTTCATGTACCAGGCTCCTAATTAAAACAGGGTTGTTTGCTGGCAACACACAATTTAACACAACTGTAAGCTGTAGAAAATGCCTCACTTGAGCACCCTTTTAGTTTGTTACTAAAAATGTTAAGTTTAAGAAGGTATCACAGCATTTCTACTGCCTCTTCCTGCAGGCAATTTTCTGCATGGCTGAGTCATAACTAACATTACATCATCTTACCCAGGGAGGGGCACAATTTCCGTAGAGTAAGAACTACCTCTTACAACTAGAGCAGCGTATTAAAGTTGCAGAAATCAAAGTGATCCAGAGTACAAATACAGCACTAAGGGGGAAGGGCGGAGGAAAAAACCCTACACTAACCCTTCATTTAGTTCAGATCAAAGAAATACGTCCATTGTTTGTAACTATGCCTTCACACACAATAATGTTTCAACACACCTCCAAACTCATTAGCATTCCTAGCTATGATGGTTTGCATTAGAGGGAAAGGAGACATTTTTTTAAACTGTGTCCTTCAGAAATAGCACAGGAGAACACAGCTTTAGTGACAGACTAACAGGAGTCCCGGAAGGCACAGCACCATTTACCCTACAACTCTAAGTACAAATGGATCAACAGTTTCATTATTTCTCACCAGCACATCATTGCAGATGTCTCTTAGCTCAGTCTCAATTTTCTCTCTGTATTCTCGAGCCATCTGCTGTTTTTTCTCAGCACCTTCCGTCTTTTGTTCGATACTTGAGACGACTCTCCAAGATGACCTACGGGCTCCTACAACATTTTTATAGGCAACAGAGAGAAGATTCCTCTCTTCGTTGGACAACTCAGCTCCTTGCTCAGTCACAGACTTCATGCAACTTGCCATGTCATCATATCTTTCAGCCTGCTCAGCCAGTTTGGCCTTCTGCACCAGCTCATTTTTATCCATGCTGATATTTCTGAAGAAGAAAAATAGTGAGGCATTACTCAGACAGTGATCATCAAGGATAAAGGTGTTTTACCTTCATATGCAGAGCAACCGTTCTCTAAGTAGTTTGGTACTGTAAGAGGTGTAACTGAAATCCAGAACACAAGCTATACAAGCACTCAATGCTCAAACACATACATGGATTGAAGAGTTGAAGTCACTGCTATCTCCTGAAAAACTGTTAACCCTTAGAAGTACATTATTGTTTTAATAGATGCAAATAAAGACATCCAAAGGTGAAGTCAAAGCAAATCATTTCTACCCTATGCACATACAATAGTAAGTTTTTTCACAAAGGTAGCCAAACAGAACCTTGACAAAAAGCATTAGGCAACTCTGTGCCTTAAAAGTTACATGCAAAAAGACCTGGCATAGAGCTCCACACATCAAATCCCACTCGGGACGTTATCCAGTCAGAACACGTCTAAACTGCACACACTTCAACACTTTCAAACTTCCTTTGTCAAAATGGACTACAGCAGACGTTCCGTGGCAGGTACTGAGTCTCAGCCTCAAAGTAAATTATGTAAATATATTACTTCAAGATCAATTTTCAATGTAGCACAACCTGACTGGGACGCTTAATTACCTGCATCTGATCAGCACTTCTAATAATAAGAATTTTCAAATGAAATAAAGTTTGTTCTGGGTATTCGGCATTTTTTTTTCAGTAAATTGGGAAAGATTAGTCCTCCCTTGGCCCTCAACCTCTTATGCACCTTGACTTGATCATTTAGAGGCCCTGGAAAAGCCTTTAAATACAGAACTCTTTAAAGTTTAATAATCTAGTCCAAGCAAGAACCAAATTTTGGCCATGTATGCTTTATGTATGCTGGATACACAACAATCCAGCATCTTAATCTTTAACCACTAACCTTTTTACCACTAACCACAAAGAGCAGCAGTGCTATCTCCCATTTAGCAATAAATCGGGCACGTTTTAACATTTCAGTCACCTAAAAGGTGAAAGGTTTAACACCACAAGGGCACAAACCTAGCGTCTGTTCCACAATGTTCACAAATGTGCGTTGAAAACTTGACCGCACCGCGAACAGTAGGATTCAGGAGCCATTTTAAACCAAGGTTTTGGCTACGGCTTTTCACCATCCCGTGCGAGCAGGAGAAACGAGGTTAAAACGCTAGTGTACCGACACCAGGCTCCAGCAACATCCTCCCCGGCGGCCAGCCCGCTCGCCGCTCCCGCCTGCCGGGAAGGGGCTGGGCGCTGTCCGCGTTCCCCGCGGTGACAGCGGGAAATGGAGCGGCCCAGGGGCGGAGCGGGCGGCGCAACCCCGGAGCCGAGGAAACGCGGCCCGGGCCACCCCTCCCCGTGGCCGCCGCATCCGCCCGTCACGGGGACACCCGGGCTCCTTTGTCATGGCGGATGGACGGCGGGGCCGAGCCCGCTCTAGCGCGGGTTAATCCCGCTCACCTCCGCCCAGCGCCGGAGGCGGTAGAGGAGAGGGAGGAGGCGGAGCATGCCGCGGTCCCACCCTGGCACCGCCCGGCCGAGGGGAAGCCCGCGGGCCCGGACCCAGACCGCACCGCGAACAGTGTCGGGGACCGGCCCCGAGGTCGGCGGATCGGGAGCCCCTCCCGGACCCTCGGTGGAGCGGGGGAAAGCGAGTGCATTCGAGGTGCGGCCGCTACGACTCCTCCGCACCAGGCCCGGGTCCTGGCGGGAGTCAGACCACACCCAGCGCTGCGCACCCGCCCGCCGGAGGCGGCGCCCCCTCACCGCCCCTCTACACCCTCCCCCCGCAACGCGCCCACGGGCG
>VZRI01006416.1:531949-605083 GCA_013397515.1 Upupa epops | reverse complement strand
AAGGCTGTGTTTGTGTCCAGGACTGCCGCAGGGCAGGGTTGGGGCTACGCGGGGCTGGGTCGAGGCGTTGGCCAGTCTTCTCGACACCTACCAGCCTACCCTGCCTGGTCCCGCCACCCTCACCGCCCCCCCCATGGCCAGTGCCGGAGATGGGCGGTGGCGGAGTTGTGCTCGGGCCTGCGGCACCGGGCGCCGTGTGGAGTGGGTTATATGCGAGTGTCACCGTCGTCCCCCCTTTTCCCACCCACCTATCGCCTTCTCCTGTTTTCATGTTTCCCACAAGAGCCACGTTTTTCCCGTGACCCCCTAGCTGAGCGCCGCAGAGTCCAGCGGAGCGCCCAGCGCAGCTCCAGCCGCAGGGGTGATGCGAGGCCGCGCGGTGGGGGAATCTCTGGGCTACCCGCGGGACGGGGACTGGCCCGGTGCAAGTGGGGCTGCGTGAGTCAAGAGAAGCCAGGACCCCCTTTTCTGGGCTGGGGATGGAAGGGAGGGACAGGGTTGCAGAGGCCCAGAAAAGGACAAGGAGACGGTACGCGGAGCTTTGCAGTGGCACCCTGTCCATGGGCAGGGCCGTGAGAGACCTTTCCTGGGGCTGAAGGGGTGAACACACAGCCAGGCTCTGTGGATACAGAGAAAAGGCAAACAGAAGGCATTTATATATATATATATACTTATTGATGTATTATACAGAAGAGCAAACGAGCGTTTTGATTAGCAGCACATAGACACTAATGAGAATTTGCTGAGAGGAGTAAGAAAAACATTATAAGAATAAACATGGCTGCTCTTGGAAATTTGTTCTGTTTTTTTTTTTTAAAGAAGACTGTTTCCCAAGAGTGTTCAAAGCCTGCGTTCACTTGTCCTGTTTCTGAACAGCACGCCCTAGCTTGAAGCTGTGTCTCAAATATGTGGTGTCCTGACCTCTTGTGTGCTTTCTCCTTTGCACTGGGATCACCACTGGCTCATAGGATTAGAAATACGATAGGGAATGCTAAGATGGAAAAAACACTTTGCATGTGTTTTTTGAAAAGCTGAGGTAAGATAAAGGGATATGGAGATGTTCTCTTCCAGACTCATGTTGTACCTGCAGAGCCACAGAACAGGAACATCTCTAGTAAAAGGAAGTCTCTTTCCCAGCTGCCTGCTGCAGGCCCTTATACCGATGGCAGACCCAGTGAGCACTCTGTCCTGTTCCTTTTTCCAGGCAGGTTTCTCGCATGAAACCTCAGGCTCTAGTCACGTGGTTGGCTGCTGTATCCCAGCTGTGGAGCTGTAACTGGAAATAAAGTGGCAGCAGTTTTCTGAGTGACTCCTGTTCAGATCACAAGCACTTGACTGATGGGTTCAGAACAGCTCACGCAGAAACAGCCGCACGACAGGCAGTATTTGTGTAGGCAGTCCTACAGATCTGGTCAAAGGGCAGTATAGAGGAATAGCGTGTGGAAAGAATGAGGTGCTTGCTTTGCAGAGAGCAAGTTATGAGTATATCTGTGTTCTTGGCAAGTGGCTGGCCAGGACCAGGTATGTATGGTACCAGTGGAAATCTCTGGCAGATGCGCTGCCTTCTGCCTCGTAAGTCTTGCTTATGTACCTTGCTCTGTCTTTACCAGGGGCTTCTGGGGTAACTCCATGACATCTTTCTTCTCTTCATCCTATCCTGCAGTGACTATAGACCTGAGAGTCTGATAAAGTAGCCAAAATATGGGTCTTATTTCTAAATCTTCAAAACAATGATCCTGCACTTTGACTATCAGAAAGGTGCTATTTTAAACTGCACTTGACTTTTTAAGAACAGAGCCTTTTCATGTTTACTATTAAAATGTCTAATATCTTTTAGATAAAGAACATTTAGGTTTTCCGAGGTGGCTTTTTACTTGCAGGATTTGTTTATGGGTCTCTTACCAGCCATTGTCACAACCTAGATGTACACCGAGGTTTGTCATAATGTATATTCTTCTCTGTATGTTTTGTCAAGCCATGTCTGTCATCTCAGATACTGATTTAACAGTGGGGTTTTGTTTGGCTTTTGGGTTGTTTTTTGCATTTTTTTTTGTTTTTCTAGATTTTTTGATTTGATCATTTCTAGCATGTTCCATTTACTCCAAGGTTTAATGAATTTCACCAGCATTCCATTCCTCTGGAATATTGCTTGAATGTTTGTGAACCGAGCTAAAAAAAGCAGGCAATGTCAGGTAGACCAAAGCTCACTGCAATTTACTGGCTGCGTTAGGTGAGAATACCACTGTTGCTCAATTTAAAAGTGGAGAAGAATATACTTGTGACTTGTGATGCTTTCTTAGGGTATACGGGTATAGAGGAGCTCATTTTTGAAAGAAGCATCGTAAGGCTCAGGTTCATAGTGTATTTCAGTGCACAATGCTTCTTCGTCTTCTGTTTTTATTTTTTACTGTTATTTTCCACTTTAGGAAGCAATAGGGGGAGAGCTTGATAGCTGTGCTTGAACACAGATGGTATGATGGCACAGCATTTGCTGCAACTCACTTCACGTTATGTTACAGAGTTCGTTTTCAACATAAGTTTGAAACCTTTATTTTGTAGAAAAGTCTCATTGGAATGGCATCCACCCAAATGTAGATGATACATTTTCAGAGGTGCTCGGATATTTTGTGGTAACATGATAAAAAAAATCTCTGACACAGGAAAAAGAAAAATCCTTAAATAAAAAATTCCAGACTGGATCATCCATTAGCTGAAGCATGAGTATGTATCTTCAGGAAATATTGGGGAACCCCTAGTGAGAAGTACACTGCCATACCGTAGCCTGTGTTAACAGTTTTGTGGAAGGAAAACATAAGCCTTTCCATTCAGTCCTTTCTATTATTTCTGGGTTTGGAGTGCCTGGAATGTCTCCTGAAACCACCCTAATTGCCACTAACCATAGCTCTTGTTTGCTGACAGCCCCGTGTGTCAATAGGCGCTGCACTCGCTGCCCTTTAAGTGGCTATTTTTGCCAAACACCATTTCCACTCCTCTGGATTTCTTGAACGCTGCCATTTGAAACAGATCCAAGGGATTAGCCATTACTCACCTTTGCATAAGCTGTCGCTTCGCTTCTATTTCCTGCACTTTCCCCTAGTGTTTTATTTCGTCTTGCCCATTGCAGTTTTGACTGGGGAACTTCTCCTAAAACACAGGCTTAAAGCAGCTTCCCGTTTCTTCAAATGCATTTTCTCTGCTGCTTTCCACGTAGCTTTGGGTTCCATGACTTGCACTTTCACTATCTCAGCCTGGCAGGCCGAGCAGCTGGGAGCAAAAACTCATTTGTAGAGTTGGGCACATTTGCATATAAAAGGACGTGTGTGTGTGTGTGTGTGTGTGTGTGTGTTCAGCCAGTCTAACTTCACTTTCTTGTATGAGAGAAAGAAATGCATCTGTGAGAAAATGACCACAGATATCTTTTATTCTCCCTCTAACACAGCATTTAGTTCTTTCAGCGTCCCTCCCATCCTTTTTGCCATGAGTGCTTAGCTTTTCTCTGTGCCTAACCATATATAATTACAAGTGGATGGGTAGTAAGACAGTGTTATCTGCACATTAGAGGACAGTGGGTTTGGGGTTTGGGGGGGGGTGGGGTGTGTGTACTCTCACACGGGCAAGGGAAGGCAGTCCAGAAGTCTGTGCGAATAGCTGTAAAGATGGGTGAGTGCTGTCAGAACTGGAAGGTGCAGTGGTTCTGGTTGCTCACGGTGCTAGCCAGGCTGCTGCTAGAAAATGGAGATGTTCTGATTGACTGGTTGGGTTTTTTTTCTGGGAACAGGAAAAAGGGGAAAGGCAGCCTAGCAAAGGGCATTTCTCTGGAGACCAGGAGATGATTCTGCAACTTTAAAGCCTGCAAGGGAAAAAAAAAAAGAGTTGGCAGCTCTGTCTTGTACTCTCCTGCTGTCAGGAGCTACTTTTCCAAAAGCTCATCGCTCAAAATCCTAACTGTTTTGGCTTTGTCACCTGCCTTCCTGTACCGATTCTTGGGCCACCTGATTATACGGTATATAGGAGTATTCCTATGTAGCCTGTGCATTCTTCTGAAAGGCTTTGAGTTCCATGACCTCCACTTAGCCAAAGCAAGATCAATGGAGAATTACCATCTTTCTGGAATAAAACACTTATTAACATTTTTAGGAATATGTCCTAGCTATTTTTATTACTTTCATTGGCCACAGCCGCTTTAAGCTGAGGTCTTTCATTCCTCTCCTTTGTAGTCTGATTCTGCTTTTGGATCAACTGACACCCAGCTTCCTCAGGACACTCCTGTAGCTGGACCCAACTGAAAGACTGTAGTGAACGGTGGACTTTTATTTTTCTTTCTTTCTCCTCCCCCCCCCTCAGTGGTCTAAAATGAGTCAGATTCTGACTCTCTGCCAGGTGCCAGTCGTAAAACATAGAAATTGTGGATAAAGCTGCTATTTTCCATCACTGAGTGGAAAGCAGTTAGAGCTGCTGGCCTTTCTCTTTGCCTCATCAAAGATGTCTCAGAACAGCCTTTAACCGGACTGTCCATGGACTAGTTCTATCCATATTCCACATTTAGCTGAAAAATGAAAGGACCAGTGGGCTCTGCATACATAATCCTGCCCTTTGCATTGAAGTCCTCAGCTATTTTGTATATGGATGGGTTTAAGTACAGTTGTTAGAGACTGAGTGCGTGGCTGGAAGTGTTCCCGAGGATGACTCCTCAGATCAGTAAAATGCAAAGGTCATTTCCACAAAAATAATTTAAAAATGTTTACAAATGTCTTGTTACCGCAGTGACAGGGATCCGAGAAGGATGTCAGGATCCCATCAAATAAATGGCAAAGAAGTGATGAATTGTAGGTTACTGTGTTCCCTGATTCTGAAAGAAATAATGCAAAATGGCAGCTTCCTTCGCAGCACATGTCATCCCCTGATGAAGATAAATCAGCTCTGCTCTTTACTTCCGACTGACCTTTCTGAGACAGGAAGCCTGCTGCTGCTCTTGTTTAGAAAAAGCTCCTGAGATGTATGAAAGGCTCTAAGTTTGCATAGAGGTCACCAAGAGCTGAATTTAATCTAGAGAACTTTTAGTTCTATCATTTAGTGTGTAAGGTGGGGGAGAACCTCAGGACCTGGCCACACTGCAGTGGGCTGCAGTGACTTTCAGTAATGAGTTAGTTGCAAGGAGGGTTTGAGAGGTTGGGGTGGCGGGGTTGTGGTCTGTACGTGGCTTTCATTTGGTTCCATTCACCGTAGTGATTATAGAATGCAAGAAGTGCTGCAGGCTTATTTTGAAAGCAAGCACTGGATGTTGAGCCTATCGTTCCCTGGGAAAACAGTTTGTTTCTGTACATGAGCTGATTTGACAATATTAGATGCAACCTCAAAAGCAGCACAGACAAACAAAGTTCATTGCTCCTGAATGAGCTTGATTAATCAGACTGTTCTGGGATGCAGTTAAGGAGTGTTTTAGGGATGCCACTGCAGTCACCAGAACCGTGAAGAAATCAGATGAAATATCCCCAACACTAGCAACAAAAACGAGATTTAGCAGGAGCGTCTGGGGGGACAGAGGCCTGCAATGGCAAATACACATCATACTTTTATTATGTTCTTATTCCTGACTGTTGGTCCAGTGCTGAGGTATTTGTGTGTCCTCCAAAAGTGTACTGCAGGAGCGTGCCATATATGTTTTCTTCTTCATTTCTCCCTACAGGACAAGAGGAATTGGCCTCAAGTTCTGCCAGGTCTGATGCTAGGAAAAACTTTTTCTTTGGAAGGGTCATTAGGCCTTGGAACAGGCTGCCCAGGGAGGTGGTTGAATCACCATACCTGGATGTGTTTCAAAGTTATGTAGGTATGGAGCTTAGCGACAGGGTTTAGCAAAGGGCTTAGATTAATGGTTGGACTCACCTGAACGATCCTGTGATTCTGTGTATAGGGCTGGAATGGGTATGCTTGCCCCAGGATGCGGGAAGGTGTTTGGCCACATGGTTTGTTGGGAGAACCAACTAAACATGTGTCCTCTGGGGTTGGAAGTACAAGTTTAAGTGAATTTAATATGGTGTTGATAAATTGACTGTGCACTGGTATTATCCAAGTCCTCCATACAGGACTGAATTAGACCCTGAAGTACTGAATCTGGAATTGTGTTGCTTTATAGCTGCAGACAGCTCTTTTTGCAAACAGCAGCCATTGGGATTTGGGAATGTAGAACTGTTTCACTTGTATCCATTTTCACACCGCGTAACTGCTCTTGAGTGAGCAAGATAATGATGAACAAGTGTTACTAGAACAGACAAGATGTCTTGAAGCAAACTCGAGACTAACAACACTATTATATCTTCTTTGACTTACTTTTTATTTATTTGCGCTTGCTAACTGATGTTATTTTAGGAAGGTTCCATCATGTCTTCTTTCAAATCCATTTTGCCACTGAATTTCAGGGCTTCTTCTCTTGTATGTGTTCATCCCGAGTTTGTATCTTATTTTTTAAACGATAAATTACTTCTTTTCTTTACATTCACCAGAAAGACAGCACAGCTGTTGGAGTTGAAAGCCACTGAAAAAAATTACTGAGCTGCACAATACACATTTGCCATTAAAAGGATAATTGGGTAATGTATCTGACCTGTATTTTTGTAAAGTTAACCCAAGGAATTATTAATACATTGAGTTGTGCTTTGGATGATCATTTGAATTTAAAATTTTAACAATACAGCACCTCAAAGGTCATTTTATAAGGTGGTCTAAGAAATGACAATTGCTTGAGTAGAAGAATCTCATTAACCTCTTACTGTTATCTGAATCGTTCGATAGAGGTGTGGACGAAGGAGAACCTAGTAATATATTCCGTGTAGATTTTCACAAGCTTTTGGTAAAACTACCACAACAGGCTACTAAAGAAATTCAAGATGTAATTTTACATGGGCAACATAGGACCGTAAATACATATTTAAGTCACTATTCGAGTTATAGGCATTAATACCATTTCTAGTCTTAAAGGTTTGCTTGGTGCAGTAGGAACTTACATTTTGCACTGGTAAAATCACTTGGTTCCCTTGTTTTTACTGCCGAGCATGTGCAAAACCATCTTGACAGCTCCAGGCTGCTAAGCCCCAAAGAAATACATAAAATAAGCATTTTCTTGCAAGTTTCCTCACAACTGCCTGTCAACCTCAGTTTTGCATCCCAGCAACCAATTTCAACTCATTTTATTTTATACTGAGTACATTTATCACAATTTATTTTCTATTCTTGATAGGATATTGAAAGAGGCGCTCAGGGCCACAGATTGCTGCTGAAATGTTAGACAACATTTGGCATGAACAGCATCAGAAATTAAAAACTGGCGTTTCTTAGCCTGGTTGCCTTTGAAATGAGGTTTATGAGACAGCGTTGTTTATCAGTACATTTAGTAATTCCCTTTAAAATCTTTGGGACCAAATTTCCACCAAATTTGAAAGATGAGCTGAAATTTCAAGATAAATAAGGTCTGTGAAAAACTGCAGCTGTACGGAGGACAAAGCACGTAATTGAATGAGTGTGCTGTGGCAAAGGCAGGTGGAAGCCAGCCTTTATATAGCGGCTGAGAGCCGCCAGCCTGCCAGAGTGTGCTCACAGATTTTGGATGGAGCATAACACGTGCCCTATATGGAGCATGGATTTCAAAAGAGAACCTGAGATTGTCATGGCAGAAGAGATTTTAGGAGATGAAGAACACAAATATATAAAAGAAAAAAATAAGTAGACCTTGCCTGTTTTATTTTTTGCAGAGCAACTTTATTGCCTTGCCCTGTCTCTTCTTTCTCTTTCCCTCCATGAACACCTTTCTTCTTCCAGAATCTCTGGAGTCTGTTACTATCTTTATATTCCCCTTGCTGTCCTGGCTCAGCATCAATTCCTGTAACTTAACCAGCCTAAGAATTCTGTCTGATTTAGTAATGAGGTCTCAGGTATACCCTGGTGGGAGCCAGTTAATGGCTGTTTCTTCATCCGAAAAGTTCATCCAGGCTGTTAGGATGTGCTGATGTCAATAGCTGTAACAAAACTAATTGGTATTGACCCCTTTCCGTCCTGACTGGATAACCTCCTGCTTTGATATTTTTACTCATCAAACATTAGTGGATTCTTATGTTGTCCCTCTGTCAGGTACCCAATATTGTAAAGACCCCACTGTTGTATGGTGACACGAGTGAATCCGTTTTAAAAGTAGCTCACTGGAATTAAGGACATTTTTAAAATATGTACATGCATTTCAAATAGTAGAACCCAACATTGCCATGGCTTTAGAATATGCCTATAAGGTATGGGGGCACAGGATCTTTATTACTCTAAAGACCATGTGAGAGTTGCGTATTTGGCAGATTAGCTTAGCTGGAGGAACAAAGGAATATGCTCCACCTCCTTTGTCTCTCAGGTTCTTCCTCACGATGGACACCTAACCTGGCATAGGAAAGTTTTTATAGTTCTTATCTGGTCAGTTATCTGAACAGGACACAACGGAGCTAATGTCAGGGAACACACACATACGCAGTACTGGGTCGTGTGACAGGAGCTGCTCTTCTGCATAACTTCCCAGCTTGTGAAACCTGCCCGGGTTTGCATAATAGATAAGGCCTAGGAAGTATAAAATTAGTGGGAGTGTTTGCAGTTACAGTTTTACAGTCGTTTAAAGGTCAGCAGCAAATCGACATCTACACCCAGTTCTGCAGGATAAGGATTTGAAGGGACAAAGCCCTCAAGCCTGAGTTGCTTGTGGCCTTATGGAAAGCCCCGGGCTGAAACAGGAGCAGAGATCCTACCCAGTCTCTTGCAAGCCATGTCCAGAGTTACCCAGCCAATCTTTCTTGTCATGTATCTAGGGCAGACTTTGAAACCTAATCCTTAAGAGAAGATTTTTTAAAGCAAAGTGATGTTTCAATGAGAAGGAAGTTGAACTGCTGAAGGAGACCACCCAGTTCATGGGTGTTATTATCTTCCTAATAGTTAACATCTGACTTCTCCGTTAAACGTGTCTGTTTTTCCAAGCTTGGCAGGCTGGTAGCCAGACTAATGAGGAGTGCAGGAGGCTGTAACCAAATGATCTCTCTGATACGCTGAGCAGCCAGCAGCAGCAATAACAATAGACTAAATGCAGAATGCTGTGAGTTCCTCTGCACTTCACCGACAGATTTGTTGATCAGCTCTACATCTTACAATTTTTCTTCTTCTTTAACAGAAAAACTGTCACCAGAGCTGGTTACAGCTCAGGCTTGCAAATGCAAAAGTCATATGGAAACAATGGTGCACAGGAAGACTTTCTAGGCCATGGATTAAGATGCTTACCCGTGCCTGGTTTCAGAAACAGAAAACTCAGAAGCGGAGATTGGGTGCTCTTCTAAGGAGAATAGGTGGAGAGACAAGATTGGGGGGGATGGAGGGGGGTGGTGGTGTATAAAATGTTTCACCTGCTGTGAAAACAAAAAAGGAGCGTAATAAAGGAATCGTGAAGTGTCTCTAGCTCCAGAGTATAGCTGAGGGGAAAAAAAGCAGTAAAAATCACTACAGATGAAATGCATAGGTGATCTCCAGGGATGGAAAGAGCTGTACTGCATCCTGCAACTATCAGAAGGAACACTGGGTGTGTGAGGGTGTTAGTAAGACAGATTTCTGGTGATAGGACAAGGGGCAATGGGTGTAAGCTGGAACAGAGGAGGCTCCATACCAATATCAGAAAGAACTTCTTCCCAGTGAGGGTACCGGAGCATTGGAACAGGCTGCCCAGGGGGGTTGTGGAGTCTCCTTCTCTGGAGATGTTCAAGACCCGCCTGGATGTGTTGCTGTGTGACTTGGTCTAGGTGATCCTGCTGTTGCAGGGGGATTGGACTAGATGATCTTTCGAGGTCCTTTCTGATCCCTAATGATTCTATGAAATTATTAGACAAGGTGCAGATTCACAAGTGTCCAGCTAGACAGGAAGTTCTAGACAACGTGGTTTAGCAGTGGGCTTGATACTGTTAGGCTGATGGTTGGAATCGGTTGGTTCTATGAAAAGTCCTGAAACCTCCCCCAAGGCGTCATGTAAGTGGTACCTGCTTGGCTACTCAAGGACTGACCAAGGAACTCTGAACTATTTGCTTTTCCTGTTTCCTAGAGATGGCTGGTGATGAGGCACACATGGTTACGAGTTACCTTTCTGATGACTCCTGTAAGCTCTTGGTGCACAGTGATCTGTAATATCAAACCAGTCCCTGAAATACCTGAACACAAACTCAGGGAAAAGTTTCCCTGCAGGTTCTGAGCTCAAAAGCCCAGCTGACATACCTGTACCTCATCTGCAAATGAAGCCTCTCCTGGCTCTGCTGCAGCAGGCCACTCCCAGGAAGATTTGGGAGTTTGCTAGGTGTGTCCTGCCCTGGCTCAGCCACCCCTGGCACCACTCTGGCATTCACGGAATTGACACCTCCAGCATATCACCCTGCCAAGTAAATAAGGCAGAGGGGCTCAGAGGATGTTGAGGGTTCTTCCTTATGTTCATGTGGATATCTGCAGCACTGAAGTGTTCTTCACCATATCACAGCATGGTTTGGGTTGGAAGGGGCTTCAGAGATCATCTAGTTCCAACCTCCTGCCATGGGCAGAGACACCTCTCACTAGACCGGGTTGCCCATAAGAAAAACAGAGAGGAAATCAAGCAGAGAAATCTGGAATCCCAACACAGTGAATGCCCAGGGCTCTGGGGACACCCAGCCCCATTTGTGACCCTATTGAAGGTGGTTCCTACACGGTGAGAGCCTGGATTAGCTCCTGGTGGGGTTCAGCTCCTCTTACATGGGGTCTGAGGAACAAGCTGAGGGAGCTGCTTAGTCTGAATTGCTGAATCATAGAATCATCAAGGTTGGAAGAGACCTCTTTTTATGTGCTTGGTGTTTTGTAACTGAACAAAAAAGTCCACACACCCCTGCCCCCCGCCATGATCTTCCTGCCACAACCCAGCCTTACTGGTGACTTTGGTCTGCTTCTCCCTTCCTCAGCGAGCTTCTTGCGCTCAGCTTCTACTCTGACAAATTCTCCCCTGGCAACAATAGCTCCTGCTGGGTTCCTCCCAGTCTGTGGTCATGGCTACTGGGGTGTGAAGTGTTCTGCCCACCTGAGTCAGAAATTCTCGTTGACAGCCTAACAAAGAGCAAGTCACCAGCAGAACTATACCCAGCCCTTGGGACTGGCTCATTGGAAAGGTTTGGATGTGAGAATGCCTGGCCTGAACGCTGCAACTCTCAAATGGTGTTTTCATCTCTAACAGCTGCAGCCTGCTTTGAATGTATGAATCCATGTAACGTAAAAGTGTGTTTTCTCCAGAGAAAAAGAAACAAACTGCAAAAATAGAAGTGTTTCTCTACCTACAAATGATCCTGTGTTCTGTTTGGGGAGTGGAAAAGACTACCTGGTCTCGATTTCAAAAAATACAGTATTTCAATCACAGTTGTTCTGTCTGAAAACGTTCAAACAGGTTAAAACCCCTCCTTAAAATACAGGAAGTGCTTTTTTGCTGTTTGATTCCAGGGCTTTAAAATCTAAATCCTATCTCCATGTTTGCTGGAGATTGTCTCATCTGCTTCTTTCACACCAAGCTTCCTCAGTAGGATACAGAGGTGGGGGGCTGGAGAGATTCTTCATTAGGGTGCATGAAGGACTTTCAGGGAGAGCTGATTGCTGAGCCCACTGATACTGTGAAGCCAGTGTTTGTGAGAGGGGCAGCACCAGTGAAGGCTTCTGTAACCTACTGGGGGGCATCTTTGCTGGGTGACATGCCTGAGCACTGTGTGTCACAGCTGTTGTGTCTTCTTTCAGTTGCTGTCACGTTAGGGACAGTTGGCTGCCTGTGATTGCGAAGGGAATGGTTTTCATCATGCTGGGGGGCACTAACGTGGTTTGCTCGTGGAGATGGAAAAGGCAGGTTCCTGCATGTGTTTGGTTCTTCTCATCTTTTCTTTTTAATTTTTATGATGAAATAAATAAGGTCTGATCTGTTATCTATGGAGTGGTTTCAGTCTTTCCCCACACTGCTTACTGCTGCAGGGAAAGGGCTAGGGAACCTCAATACTTCTCAGAAAGATAATCTCACTTTTGTTTTACAAGGGAATAACCATGAGATAAGACACAGAAGTAGTTCTTGGGGCATGAAGCAGAACCAGACCTCACTCTGATCTGTGAGCTCTGGCCAGCACACCAGCAGGCTGCAATTGCTGTCAGGACTGATGTTCTGTCATTAATATTTGGACAGATCCTTACAGGCACTAAAGGTCCCTTTGTGAAGCCTGACAGCAGGAGTGTGCCAGGAAGAAATGGGTTTGTCTTTGCATAGGTGGAGGAGTGAAGTGAATCTGGGTACCCTGTGTCCTGGGTGAGTGCTTTTCCCACTGAAGTGCTGGATTAAGGTGATGGAGAAGAGGTTAATTCACTGGTTTGAAAGGAAAACATGACACCTGTTTGCTCTTCTCCCAGCTCTGCCTTCAGAAGAAGAAGCAATTGGCTTTTAAGCTCCAGCAAAGAGATCCCTCCCTGCAATCTGGATGCCCCACTGGAGATGGTCCAGGGGATCTAGATAGCTGTGGCTGCTGCAGCAGCAGTGTTTTCAGGAGATGACTGGCATGGTCCTGATGGGGCTGTGTTATCACACACACTTCCTATCCTCCAGTAAGTACCAAAAGGGACCTGTAATGATAGGATGAGGAGTCATGGTTTTAAGCTGGAAAAGGGTAGATTTAGGTTAGACATCAGGAACACGTTATTTAATATGAGGGTGGGGGATCCCTGGAACAGGCTGCCTAGACAGGTGGTGGAGGCCCCATCCTTGGTACCATTCAAGGTCAGGCTGGATGGGGCTCTGGGCAATCTGGTCTGGTGAGGGATGGTCCAGCTTGTTGCAGTGGGGTTGGACTAGATAACCTTTGGAGGTCCTTTCCAACTGTATGATTTTGTGATTCTATCAAAATCTTGCCAGGACTTGATGTGAGGTGGATGGGAAGCAAAGGGAGGTTTTCCTGTTGTAGACTGAAACAACATGAGTCTTTACAAGCCTCTGTGGTCACCGTCTTTCCTTCTTCCTACAAACAAGAGTCAGTCCCAGTTAGAAGGCAGCTGTGTGTGGCATGAGCTGTGGGTTGTTATTTCCGTAACACTTGAGTGTAAGGATGTCAGCCTGTGCTGAGATCCACTTAGGCTATAAACACAGCAAGCTGGAATCCCTTGGAGAAACAGAAAGATAGATGGCTTGCCTGTAGTCAAACATACGTTGTCAGCAAAAATAGTACCTGGTCTCTGGACTGAAAAACCACCATGGAATCAGGAATCAGCCTGGTTTTGTCTTGTGCTTCCTCAGCTCTCAGGCAGATGTACATATGTTGGGTTGAACTGGAATCTGTTAGATCTAATTGAGCCTTAATTATAATACATTAAACAATTAAAATAATGAAGATCAGGCACAATCAAATTCCAAAACAAAGAGATTTAGCAAGATTAGACTGTTAAAACCATACAGATGATGCTATTAATCCTGGAGGAGGCCCAACACAAGTGATACAGTATCTGGGAAGATGGCAAAGTGGAGGTAATCGCAGGTTTTCATCATAAAGTGAATACATGGATTTTCCCTTTTCATTTTATACCTTTATTTTTAGATAAGAGCAAAATGCTGAACATATCAAAACGTGTATATGCCTGAATGTCTAACCTAGGTGTGATGGCCATGAGTCATTCACATTTGTGGACTTCACGGAGCCAGGGAGTTCACAGCTCAAAACGCTTGGTGATTTGTATACACTGCTGTTCTTGCCATTTCTGTTCTTAAGAGTTGTTCTGTTATTTATAGTAACCGCAGCACCGGGGAATCTGGCTTTGACTGACAACTCCAGGAGAAGAAGTTGTTCTTTGTCCATAAAGCAGGTAGAACACTTCAGGAGATGGAGGGGGCTTTGGGCTCCTTCTTTTCTTGGCTTCACAGGGATCTTGTCATCACTGCTATCAGCAGTAATGCACTGATGACACTTTGCCACTCCTGAGAAGAACTCACTGTGTTGGTTGCATGAAGCCATGTTCCCCCCAGGAAACCCAGAGCTGGTGGAAGGTCCTGGAGCCTGGGAACAAAGCCATGGGGAGGGAGAGCTGCAAAACCCTGAAGCTGTTTGTTCGAGGGGAAGAACATTGAATAACAGCCAGTAATGGCAAAGCAGGTAAATGTGACCGAGAGCCTGCCCTGCACTTCACAGGTAAAATGATTTTGCCTGAAAAGGAAATTCTTTTTAAAAAGCCCAAGAACAAAGACATTTGAGGCCTCCTCGGGGAAATAGGGATGAGCAATCTGAATGGCGGGTTTTCTTTGTATAATCGAACACTCTATTCCTGGAGGGATCTTTTTATTTGGTTCTTTGCACTCCCCGATTCCTCTCGACAATGTACACAAGCTGCAGAACAGAAAATAGAGATAGTCAGGGAGCGATAACACCGCACCGAGAGAATTTAATTAATAAGCCCTTGTGGGACTGTGGGTAGCTATGGAAAGAGGGAAGGGAGATGAGCGAAAAGAAATCCTCCTAATGTCTGAACGTATTCAGTATTTCATTGTAAGAAAGCAAAAGAGGAACCTAAAGGAGCTTATAATTCTTGGAAAACCTTAAAAAGAATATTAGGCAACATATTCTCTTTTCTCTTTCAGTTTTGCTTTAGACAAGCAGTGCTGCACTGAGAATTTGGACCAAGGATATAGCAAGAGGTATCTGAAGACTGCAGAAAAAATGAGGGGCTGGGGAAACAAAAGAATCTCACTCTCTTTTTCAACAACCACCAGCTTTTACAGTTCTTCAAGAGAAATTGGAGGCCTGCATGAGTGGATGCCACACACACCGAGACACAAGTGCTCTCTGCAGCAGGCAATGGATAGACAGCAGCGATGCTGCTTTGTGTCAGGCTGACCTAGGAATGTAAGATTTTTAGCATACTGACCCTGACCTCTCTCTTCTGGCTTGTCAGCTGTTGCTTCCCTGCACCCTTGGGCTGGCTGAATCTGCTGATGGCCTTTATATAGTTCCCTGCCCTGGTGCTTGTGTTGAAGCTGGGCTTTTAGGTTCTTTGGGTTGATCTTGGAACTGCAGATTGGAATGACATTGCTTTGTGGGAAGCTTTGTTGAGATCTAGAAGTTGCTGGAAGCCTGATAGTTCACACCAGTTAGTGGATGTGAATTAAGTAGATACTCATATTTTTAATATCTTTTAATTTACTTGTGTGAGCAGAACCTCTGTCATGACCAGCAGGGAACATTCCCCAGGGTACAAAGAGGTGATTGAGTGTCTGTGCCAAGCCTGGCTTGTAAAAGCCTGGCAAGTCTTGACAAACAAAGCCTAGAAATGTTGCTATTAAAAGCATTTATTGAATAAATCCATATGTGACAAAGTGATAGCTGCAAAAAAGCAGTGGAATTGTTTTTTAATGGATAAATCTTATTTGAAAGGTAAAACTGAGCTGTGAAAGCTCAGAGAACAGTCACCTGAGGATAGAGCTTTGAGCAACATGGGAAAAATTAGAACCAATGTGAACAATATAGAGGATAATAGATTTGAGAACATGTCTGCCTTGAGTGGGAGCTTTTATGTAAAGAAAAGAGATGATAAGCCTGGATTTAACTTTGGTATTTGAACGCTCTCACAAATAGAGATAGAAGAACAAACCCTCATTTGCTTTAGCAAGCTGCAGCAGTCAGAAACAAGAAGTCCCCTGTTCCTCTATGCAGCTGGTTACAGTGTGCAGGCTCTGACCTCCCAGTGAGCGAGCTGCAGGACCCCTGCGTCTGCTTTTGCACCTTGGGTGCACATGGCACTGTGCACAGCCCTCGGGGTGACGGGAGGCAGAGTGGTGAGGTAGGCTTGTTGCAGGCTCCTTGAGGAGGGGAACAAAGGAGCAACAATTATCTAAAGGCTGTTTTTACCACTAAAGAGCAACTCCACTGGAAATCCAACATTGTCATGGGAGAGGATCCTTATTTTTGAGTTTCTTTGCTTAAGGTGTCTTTGCTTTGGCTTTGCTTGGGTGATCAGAACTTGCTCTAGACACCAAAAAAGAAGAAGAAGACATCTAAACCAAGTATTCCTTTAAAAAGCAGCATCTGGGCAGTATTTGGCCATCACAAGAAACCAGAGTTTGCTATCTGAATTGTTAGGATGCTGACAAGATTCGGTCATGATGGGCTTTGGGCAGATGATCGCTAGGAGTGGGTATTTCCTGGTGAGTGATGGGGAGCTGTCTATTGGAACTGGCAGAGGCAGATGTGGTGGTGACCTAAAGGTGCAGAATAGCCTCTCTGGGAATGACTGGTGTCCAGCAAGGACAGACAGCTCCTGTGACTGCTGCTGACACATGAGTGCAGAATGGAAACACCCAGACTAATGCAAGAATTTCTTGGCACAAATAATGTCTGCATTAGGGAAATGCTTTGCATCTCTTGAGGGATGGTCTAGCTTGTCCAGCCTCTTCCAAGAGATTATTACAGATACTATGGAAACAGCATATCAGGATTATAATTATATATTGGGCGATCAGACAGAAATGAAAGGGAGGACAGTAAAATGTTACGGAGCAAAGAAATCAAATAACAGATAAAAACATAACATTGGAACTGATTCTGGAGAGAAACCCAGGATGAATATCAGATGCAAACTCATATTGAAGAAGATATTTAGGAAGTAATGAGATCAATCTAGCAAGGAACAGATTTTTCAAAATCAGACATAGAAAAACAGTCAGAAGCACCTACTATGTTTGGAATGTTACACACGCAGGTGCAAGGGCTCGATTTAGAAATGTGTCTCTGACATTCCTGAGCACAATCTAGAAGCCGGTGAACATTTGCATGCACCTTTTGCTATAAATCTGTCCCATCACCTATGAGTATCTTGTTTTTGGAAATGTCAATATTTTCTGTGAAAAAACCCACAGTCTTCTCTTCAGTTTCTCCCCAAAGTAAGCTGCCTAATATAGGTAACATGTTCTATCTCTTATTTCAGTACAGATCTACACTGGCTCTTCTGTAATAGCAGTTTCCCATCTATTGCTCCCTGCAGTGCTAAAGCTTTGATTTATCACTGCTTGAAAACCATCTTTTCATTAGAAAACATCTTAGTGAAAAACATCCATTTTCCTAAATCTGGACTATCTGAACTTTCAGAGGTGGCTAGGACCCTTCATTTCTACCTTGCTTTAAAGTAAAAGCAAAAAGCAAAAAAAAAAGAGGTGGGTGAAGGATAAAACCTTCAGCTCAACACGTGGTCTAAGGGAGAGCAGGTAGGAAATGGAGAACAGAGGCAAACTGCATGTAATTCACATGTAAAATCCACTCTAGCATTTCAAGTGAGCCAGGGTAGTGCTGCTGCATTCCAGTGCCCAGTTAAAGCAGCTGGAATCCCATGCAAGTAAAGCCCAGCTCTGTTCTCTGGTCTTTTTTCCTTTGCCCACTGTCTCTGTTTCTCTGGGGATGAACACACTGCTCTGCCAACCCCAGCTTCCCCATCATTGTTTCTCTCCCTGGAGGAAATATATGTACTGCAGGCATCTTGCAAAATGCTGGTTGTAAGGGAATCCCTCACAGGGAAGAGTAAGATGGGTCTGTGATGGGAAAGGGAAGGGAAGGGAAGGGAAGGGAAGGATGCATGATTGTCTAGTACAACTAGATGTTAGATATTAGCCAGGCCTTCTGCAGGAGCTGGACAGTGCAGATCTGCTGCTTCCCAGGGGAACATACAGATCTGCAGCAGCACACGCTGGGGGACTGCATGGACACAGGACCACTGCTATCACACCAATGCCATGTGTCAGCTCTTGGAAACCAGGATCACAGCTTCTGCATCCAGTGGAGAAGTGCACAGAGCTGGGGGAGCAGTTGCTGTTAAGGGTAAAGGGGAGCCCCATCCTGCAGCAACAGCACTTCTGCCTTCACCCTTCCTATCATCTGCAGCAGAGGCAGCAGTAACCAGCCTGGTTTTCTGTCACAGTGCTGGCCTTCCTTCCCCTTTCCTGTGGCAGGAGCAACCCAGCTCTGGCCCCTTGTCCTCAGGATGGCAAAGTGCAGTGCTACCAGCTCCTCTGAGGAGACTTGGCTGGCTCTCCCTTGACTTATAGGGACTCACAGCAGCCCGTGTTCCCACGGCAATCCACATAAAAGTCAGTGTGTGTCCCTAAGGTGAGTCCTTAGGGAAAAGCCAGACTCTTCAGCTGAATTCAGATTCAGATGCTGCCGTTGGGTTTGGCACACGCAGAATGACCTCCTGGTTCAGGCATGGTTAGTGATAGCGGGGAGCTCAGCCTATCTCAGCCTGCTGGAATTCAGGGGTCTTGGGGATACCACAGACACCAAACTGTGCTGTGACTTGTCTAACCAGACCTCTTCAGCACAGGAGCTGCTGAGGAGCTGCCATCTCATCCTCCCAGCCCTGCACTGCCTTTTCCAAGAGAATTCAAGCAATCTGCTCCAGCCTTGAACCTGACCTGTGAGCTAGAGAAAGCGCTGGACCTAGCTGCCTTTGAAGTCACTTTGAGCCCTGCATTGCTCCACTTCTCTCAGCCATTCCCATTTGTACAGTGACATTTAAGTCTCCCAGACCCTTAAAGCAGAAAGTCTGGGCAATGAGGAGCGGCATTTGTCGGTCAGCTTGTGCTCCCCTCCTGAAAACTGAACCACAGGAGCAGAGGTCAAACCTCTCTGGACTGGGTACCAGGTAGCACCATTCACAAAGCTCCAGGATGGGGCTTTGTGACCTGTCCCCAGTGATGGGTGTGGAACTCCTGCAGATAGGTGCACAAGGCTTGATATTCATTTAGTCAATATGATCTCCAGAGTCTTTCTTCCGCAAGGCCAAAACAAGCTTCTCTCAGAGAAACTGAATTTCCCATCCAAAAATCCTGCTTGGATCTCTGTTTGGAGACTCCTGTTCTTCTTGGACTCTTCACAATGGAGGGTGCCCTATAAATGTTATCTATTCTCTGCCTCCTTGAGAATGGAGCATGACCACCTCTAACAATCCCTTGTATTTCTTAAGGACCCTCTACCTGATTCCCTAGCCCTTGGCATATGTTAGGTCTTCAGGCTGGCAGTATCTGGTTAGGGAGGCCAGTGCTGTTATCCATGGCTTCCAGGTGGGAAATTGAGGCACAAAGCTTTTAAATGGCCATTGTGATCTCTGACTGCCACGTGAACTGGATCCAGATGTGAGGCATCCCAGCTGCAGGTCTGTGCTAGCTCTCTAATAACAGCCCCAGGCAGGGACAAACAATACAAACAGCCACTGCAGAACTACTCGGTGTTGTCTGTCAAGAGAACTCAACATGACCTAGAATATTGATTTCTAACAGATCCAGTTCCTTTTCAACAACAAAGACACCCTTCCTTTCTCGTGCCTCTCTGCCACTAGGTTCTAGCTGTGGTGCCATTCCAGCATGAAATAAACACATGCAATGTATTTATAATTTTTTCACCCACCTCTCCAGTGTTTCTAACCCAAACATTTTTAGGAGCTGGAGAATAGAGCTGAATGCCAGCCTCGAAAATCATAACTTTTAAAGTTGGGTGAAAAATTAAAACAAATTAAAAATAGATATTAAATTTGAGAGAGGCTGAAAAATTTCTGTTGGAACTTGGAGGAGTTTCAAATGTTATTTATAACTGTAGACATTTAGCTCTTATGGGAAACAAAACTTAGAAGGACAGATATAATTAGGTCAGATATTGAGAAAGTTATTATGCCTTGCCACACGTGATCCCTGGAGAATGGAACCGAAGACCTTTTTTTTATATCAAGATTCAATCACGGTTCTTCACTTTTTTATGTAAAATAAAGTGGGGTAGAAATACATTTTGTATCACTAACTACTTCAGCGTGTGAAGCAGTGAATGTTTGACAAGAAATCTGAGGACAGCAGGCAAGGGGTTTTATTGCATTTTGTACCAAATATACAGAACATTATGCTGGCATCTGTGCCTGCTTTTGTTTGCCGTGCAGATACAATTGATTTGCTGATGGCACTGCTGTCTCCTGGGATTACATGATGCCAGGCATCTCCATAGCACCTTCATATCCAGTCCTAACTGTGACCTGCAGTGTGATGACAACACAGACACCATCCATTTTACACGTGGAGAAACTGAGGCAAACAGCACTGGTTGGTTGATCTGCACTGAGTGTTTCACAGCCGCAGTCAGGATTCAAGAAGTTCTGCTTCTGCAGAGATCCACCTTCACACAAGAAGTCTGCATTTCATACATAACAGAGGAGAAAAGCTTTTATCAAAAGAAGAAATGAGCCAGTAGGTGGCTGATAGAGCAGTTACCACATGGATGTGTCATTACTCACCGCATTTATCACGTCTGTTACTGTGAGGAACGCTGCGGTCTAAAGTAGGTGTCTAATCTGAGGGATACTGGTTTTCCTAGCAGCTGCTGCGAGCTGGGGAGGGAGAATTAGTAAGCTGCCTCAGGTGAGATACTGCACATCACTCATTGTAAAGCCTGCCCAGAGAGTGGTGGGAGTGGGCTGGAGCAATGCTAGGCAGGTCCTGGATACCAAGTTTTCCTGGCACAGCCCCTTTGGCTCCAGAGAAGGAAAACCAATATCCTCACTGACAAAGAATTGCAGGCACTTGCCCCGGAACCCACAGCCAAAGCAGATCAGATGTAGCACATACAGGCAAAAGATCCTTTTGGCTAGAAAGCTTGGATTTGTCAGGGTGATGGTTTAACTGTATGAGCAACAGGTCTTCACTGCCTGTATAAAATGTCCCTTCAGCCAGCAGGAGTCTTATGTGTCCAGCTATTAGCAAAGCTGCTGAGGTGTAGGTTCAAAATGAGAATGACTGGAGTGTGTGGACTTGGAGACCCCTTGTTATAGCTGAATGAAACAGGGGGCGTCTCTTCTTGCTGCTGGGATATGTCCAGGCGGGGCGTGGTGGTAAACATGAACAACATATATATCTTAAATGTGAAGTGAGGATTAGCCAGATGCAGTGGCAGGACCATCTAGACATAAGCGCATTCAAGTGAAGTTGATTCCACTGGTGTTAACATGGAGAAAGATGCCATAGCTGCCATAGCATTGACAGAACATAAGATGAGCCGGGAAAAAGACTACATCAATATTTGATGTAATCTTTTGGAAAAGCAGGGGTGAAAGGAAAGCACATAAATTCCTATGGTAAGAAAAACCCTCATGTTTGGCCTGTGATAAATCTAGATCAAGACACAGGGGTGGAAGGTAACTGACTCTTCTGCTGCGTTAGAAGGTGTGTATTTGCAGCAAAGTGTAAGTGTGACCCATCCCACTGCTGCCAATATTTAGGAGTTTACTCACTTGCTCTACTTGTAGAGGGTGGAGACTGCAATTGGTTTCCCTGGCTGCCACAGGAGGTATTAAGGTTGATGAGCTGTTCATAATTATTGCTAATAACTACAGGCTTCACCTTCAAGGTAATAAGTGACATCAAGCTATGGCAATAATTTCCTGGAATAAACACTGTGCTCTTACTGCCTGATGTAAATTGCACTCTTATTGATGCAATAAACGGCAACTGTTTCTTGAGGCTGGGGAAGACTTCCAGTCAGTGATAAAAGCTCCAGCCATGCAATTCTGCTGGGTGCTGGTTCCTCACAGTGCTCTGCTTGCTGAGCTTGCAGTAGGGGCCATGAAAAAGAAACACACTCCCTATCTGCAGTGTTGAAATGCACAGCAAGTTTGTCTTTTTCTATGTGGCTCAAGCAGATCTTGTTTATTGTCTTTCAAATGCACTTCTTCCTACAAACACTGCAAAACCTCTCTGCCCTGTGAAACACAGAGTCATCAAGGTTGGAAAAGACCTTCAAGATCATCAATTTCAACTGTGCACTCTACAATCCCTAAGCCATTTTTGAACCCCTCCAGGGGCAGTGCCTCCAATCCCTCCCTGGGCAGCCTGTGCCAAGGCCTCCCCACTTTTTCTGTGAAGAAGTTTTTTGTAAGAGCCAATCTGAACACAATCTGGCACCACTTGACCCCATTTCCTCTTGTCCTATCGCCAGTAGCTAGAGAGAAGAGGCCAACACCTGCCTCACTAGAACCTCCCTTCAGGTAGTTGTAGAGACTAGTGAGGTCTCCCCTCAGCCTCTTCTTCCCCAGAAGAAACCTAGAGAAACACAGATCAGCTGAGCTGTAACTCAAAGCCCAGAAATAACTGCTCCCAGATAAACTATCTTAGATGGCGTTCTAAGGAATTCTTGGTAGTGCCCAGACAATAACTTGACTTATATTAAAGCTCATTAAAATTAATACTGTCTGAGGTTACCTGCAACCTTCCTGTGCTGAGTACCTCTGCAGCCAAGCTCCTACAACAGCTCTTACTTACCCTTCTGCTGCTTCTCTGTGTTTCTGTGTCACTTGTCAAGTCTATCTCAAGTCCTGTCAAGCCTTGTCTAGTTCTGCCAAGAGAGTAAGTTTCCTTACTCAAGGTATGTTGGCTGAGGAGGTTTGGTTGTGTGGTTGTTGCTTGTTTATTTAGGGTAATTTTTTTTGGTGGGTGATGTTTTAACTTTCCTCAGCCTGAGAAAGCTATCACATCAAAATGACTTTTTGCTTCTGTACCAACAGTCAACTTTTCTCCCAGTGTACAAATACTCGGGGGTGTAACGTTGCACACTAACAACTAACAGCTCTCTCCTGACACAGCGGCCAAGCTCTCAATTCAACGTTTGAGTGCTCTTGGCTGCTGTGGGCAGTAGTGCTGGCATCTCTGGAGTAGTAGCAGGGGAGTAAACTGTGCAGAAAGCAATCACTGATTTAGGGTTTTAGGATGCTCAGCTAAAAGATACTATCAGGCACTTCATCCTCAGGCTCTGAGAGGTGAAATTGTGTCTCTTTAATCCTTGAAACATCACACTTCTCTGTTAGTATTCAAGGCAGCCAGTAGGATGGCTACTTGCCTTGTCTATTTCTCAGAAGAAAGCAAACCGATATCTTCTGGTTTGATACCACTGTCTACTTGAGATGGAGACAGCATTTGAAAATCAGTTACAAGTCATCTCTTTGCCAATTTTTGTGGGTGTTCATCCTGCCTGGGTAACAAGAAAAATCCTACAGGGAATCTCATGAATGTCAGTGCAAGCAGGTAATGAAGAGCTAAGCCCCTGCTAAAATTCTTCCTTCACTTGAAGAGGAGGAGGAGATGGGAAGGCAGATGGTAGCTCTTTGCTGGAGCACTGTGCATGTGTCTGTTTTTGAAGCTTTACCTCTATAGAATTGGTGTGTTTGACTAAAGAATGATATCTTTGCTGCAGGAAACAGGAGCAAGATATCAGCATGGTCCCTGCCTGCATTCCCCTGCGCTGCAGAAAAAGGTACAGTGCAAAGCAGAGAGAGCAGAGGGTAGAAGCTGCTCACTGTAGAGAGCACCTCTCAACAGGGAAAACCTCGGGGCTGCTGCCAGTGAAAGGTGTTGGGGAAGGCTGTTCAGATTTACCAAATTGATGTGATCTATTGTGCTTTTCTTTCATCGCTCTCCAAAGACGTTATGTCAGCTCAGATTCATTTTTTAACTGTATTGCTCACAGTTGGGGTTGTTTCACACAACGAGGCCCAGGTAATAGAACAGTTTCCCAGATTTCCTCATGGAAGCTCAGAATAACCTGAACTGGTTTTTGCAGACACTCTCCAAAAAGTTTAACCCAACCCTTACTCCACCAGTCAGTTTGTGGCAGAATAGTAGGAAAGACTTTGTCAATTCGGACTTTATAGCTCCATGAAATATCTGATCTATTTTCTTTCACAATGAAGTTGTAGCCTAGGGCTTCTGAAGAAGAAGAAAGTCTTTAAGCCACTGTTAAAGTAATTTTTGTTCATTAGTCTCTGCTGTTCTAAAGAAGACAAAGCCGTGTGTCCTTTTAAATCCAAGGGAAATATTTCCTAAACTTGGGGAGGATAAAGTGTTTCTGCTGCAGCCAGCTGGGCAGTTTAGAGTCCACTACGTTGAGGGGAGGAGAGGATGGTAAAAGCAGAGGTAAGTCTGTGCTGGGAGCACTGAATTGTGTTTGATTCAGCAGTCATCCTTCTGAAAGCATTTCATTACAACATATTCCAAATGGAATAATTAGTTTTTCACATCTAAAAGCCTTTTCAAGTTTTATCTAAGCTTAATTTGTAGAAATCAGCCTACCTCCCCAAGAAAAACATAATACCTCTTCCCCTTGTGTCTTGTTCCAACATTCTGTTTCTTTGCTGGTTTCCCACTTCAGCTGAGTGGTCAAAAATCTCTCCATCCAGATCGGCTACAGACCTCACGGATCCTTATTTCATCAACATAAAACATTGCCTGTTGTCACTGAGACACCCCTGGAGCAGAGGATATGCTGTCAGGGGAGGGCTGTGAGCCCTAATTATCACCCAAATTGGGCACTGATTAGTTGGGTTGATTGGCCATCTGAGCCTTGAAGCCCTTTGCCATGGTCGGGGCTGATCCTACATTCCCCAAGCTGGAAGAGTAGAGGTCCCAGCCATCAGCTTAGAGCACTGCCAGTGTCCATCCATCCACCACTTCTATGAACAGACAGGTGAACCAAGGTGAATTTTTTCCTAAGAAAAACAAGAGTCTAATAAAGAGCATCTAATTTTGCTTGGGTGCCATCACCACCAGACAGGGTGTGTTAGTGTCTAGAGAGAACCAGACGCTCACCAGAATCTAGTTTCAGAAATGATCTGATGCTCACAACTGCACAAGATCTGCATGGCAGTGGAAGAAGGTGGACAGGCAGTGTCTTCAAGTGGGGTTTGTACTGATATCACTCTATATCTATATCATATATATATATATATATATGATATATATATATATCTATATCATATACTGATGTCTCACCTGTGTCCTGCAGTGGACAGCAGAGAGGGGTGGAGATGGAGCCCAAAGGTATGTTCAAGACAATGATAGACATGAAGCCACAGTTACAGGCCATAGAGACTGACTGATCTTTGTAACCCTTGTGCTAGAATAATTGAAATGTGGCTAAAGCGATGACAGGCAGCCTTTGGCCTTACACTGTGTCTGTGCTGGTGCAGAAAATAGAGTCGATGTTTCTGAACTGAGAACCTTCTCCTTTGAAGTGTCCTGCAGCACCATGTGCCTGTCAGGTGCTGAAAAGCACCCGTGAGTTTCCCAGCTGCTGTGCTGGAATCATCCAGGGTGAAGCTGATAGGGACACAGGCAGGAGTGAACTGTCTTCAGTGTGAGACCCTGGAGGAGCAAAATGCTTTAAGGACACGTTTCTTTCTCTTACTCTCTCACCCTACTCTGGGCCAAGGATGTGAAAGATGAACAAAAGATGTTCCAGACATGTCTCATTGCCTCGGTTTTATGAAGTCAGGAAAATAAGAATTCTTTGTTTAATTCTGACTGTTCTGCACTATTTTACTTCTGCTTTGCCTGTGTCACACAAAGTCCTCACACTCCTTGCCTTTGTGTTTCTGTTGAACAGAGCTAAAGAAGACAGAGGGCAGTTCCAATGAATGGACATGCAGCTCCCCTGGTCCGTTGCTTCTGCCAAGATCTCACAGCACACGCAGCAGCTGTGGAATGCCCATCCTGCTTTACATTCAACTCCCAGCTTATTCTGGAATAACTTTCATGTGTAGACAAGCTGGGGCAAGGCTGTAGTGCAAACCACCCCGTGTGTCTTCAGGAGTCCTCCCATGGCGGGCAATGCTTTTATTTCCTCTTTAAAGCAGCCACTTGTCCCAGTCTGTTCCACAGCCGCACAAAAGGGAGGTGACTAGAAACCAGGATTCGTGCAAAATGAGGTGGGCTGGAACCAGAACAAGCAAATCGAACCCCCTCTGTGTCAAGGTCCCACCTACCACTGTAAGATGGATCCAAACCAGAACAGTGAGTGGGGCTCTTGTCTGGTGCCAGGGAAATTCAAATCCAGATCCAATTTAGAAACCCAAGAATGAGAAGTGAGGTAATGTGACACTTCCCTTGGGATGGCTGCGCTGAAGAAAGCAGGAAAGAAACATTAACCCTGTCTGCAAGCAAAGTCAGCCAGTCCCTCCTTAGCTCAGATGGTGGGAGACAGGCCCTCTTTACACATTCAAGATTATCCCTGTGAACATTGCTCAGGCAAGAAAGGGCACGATGCAGTTCTAATGGCTGGGGTCTAGGGGAATGTGGAGTTTCTTACGAGCTTCGCAGACCTTGCAACACTGCTTGTGCTGGTGTGGAGGGGGCATAACATAATGAACATTTCAGCAATGTCTGTGTTTGGTTTATGCGGGAATCAGCAAGTAGGTGGCACTTGGTATTTATTCCATATTTAGAGGTAGCCTTACCTGCACTGGAATGTTCGGTCTGTTGTGTAATGCTGGATTCCAAACACATGTTGTAGTATCATCTGCAGTGAACAAGGATGAGCCTAGGCCCCTGGCTTTCCTGTCTCTTTTGTCATGGTTTTATAGCATTTCTGCTACATTACAGAAGTGCGAAAGTGATTTTGGAGGCAAAACTAGCAGCTATAACACTCTCACTCAAATCTTCCATTAAAAACTCCTTATTTTTTTGGAGAGGGAAGAGATGAAATTGGAAAGAAATGAAATTTAAAAAAGAAGCCTGGGGCAATGGCTGATTCCCATGGCAGCAGACATCAGAGCCAGGCAAGGGAATCTCAGCTATGGTACCTCTGGAAGGATGATGCTTTTAGTTCAGCAGCACCTGAGTGGCACCCACCACTGGCCAAAGCTTTGTTCATTATTAATACAGAGCCGGTGCCTGGGTTGTCCTGCTCTGGAGGTACAGGAGTGCCAGATAATGCAAAGCGTAGCAGCTGCTGATGCAAATAAATTCACTACAGATCCACCCACCTATTCGCCTGACAGTGTTGTGCTTGCTGGTAACAGGCAGATAGTCAGTGCTGAATTTGCAGAGGGCCGATGCTGAAGAAGTGAAAAGCTCAAGTAAGAAGCGCTTCTGACATTAAAAACCAGACTGCACGAAACCTTGCAGCATGGAAGGTTTAAATCGTATGGTGGCTTTATGTTTTCCTACCTTTTGGATCAGTGACTGTTGCAGTTAGCTGGAAAAAACCCAAGGCAAAACACAGGCAGAACCATGGAGCTGCACGTGGTTTTGACTCAAAACTCTGCAAAATGCAGCCTTTCAGTGGTTTGGGGAGTTGAAATCATAATCTGCTTCATCATTCCCACAGGGAAGGATTCCCATCAGGAATCGCAGTCCTAATGGCCCTCCAGATTGGCCTCTGTTTGCTGGGAAGGGCTGTGAAGCAGTGCAAGGAGCTCAGCTGAGACTTTGTGCTGGAACAGTGAATCCTGTACAGGAACTTTGGCGAGGTCTCAGGTGGTTCTATTTAGAAGCTACAGTTTCTATCAAATTAGTTATAGCCCCCCGTGGGCTCAGATCTAGGACAGGTTTTAAATGATTGCAGAGCCTATTATATTTAAATCCGCACTCAGCTCACAGTGTGAGAGGTAGTGGTGCGACTTCTAAACCAGGTCGGTGACTAATCAAGGGCAGTTTGAACTAAAAAGAGGCAAAAAAGAATGGTGGCACATGCATGACTTTTAGATGAGGCCCAGTGTCACTCTGCTGTGTGGGGCTGGGCAGCTCTGAGGTCAGTCTGGTCCCATACTAGTTCTGGGCATTATCCTGGTGGCTACTAAAGGTCACTCTGGTATTTTACCCACTTTGGAGTACTAAAAGGCCATCTGGCATTACAGCTATCCGACTGTTTAGTGAGGAGGATTCCTCTTTTCTCATTCTCTTCAGGCCCTTTGGCCTCCACATCTTGTCTATTCCCAAGACACCACCTTTCAAGGTCCCTTAACCCCATCAGGGTAACAGCCTGCAGAGCCATTTACAGCTGCTGCCAATCCCACCCAGCCTTGGTTGACCCTGCCTGGCCATACCAGCTTTCTTCTGGAAATGACTGGAGCTTTCTCGGCTCTAGGCAGCAGGGAAAGCCAGGACACAAGGGAAACTGGCCAGGAACTCAAACCTACACTGAGACTGTATACAAACAGGTCTGGCAATGAGCCTGGCCTGCGGGGAGCTCCTGGGGAGAACCATCGCAATGAGCAAATGTGAGGAGAGGAGGATGAAGGGAACAGCCGAGCATCCCAGATCATCTGAAACAGAATCTAGTGGGTGTTTCTCTCCTCTCGACTCCCTCTGGAAGCCCTGGCTTGCAGTGCTCAGATCACACAGCTACACAAGCCAGTTACTGCACAGTTGTGCTGGAGAGGGTTCAGGAGCTGTGGCACTGATTTTCAATACACGGTGCCCCCTCTGGCTTCCTGCCCTACTGCTGCGGCTCTGCTGACAGGTGCCAGGTCTGCAGGAATCAAGAGCTGGTCTACAGAGAGAGGGACAGCAGAGTACTCTCATCATGGACCCCTTCAGCTAGGATAGCCATGTCCTCAGGCAGTACAGGAGAAAGGGGAGGAGTGGTGTCTTTCTGGAGCACTGGAGATGTGAGAAGATTTTTCTGCCCTCAAAGTGCTGTTCCCATTCCTGTAGCTGGCACTGCGTGGTGACAGGTTCAGATTATTTGACTCCCATTTATTTTTGTTTCTTCTGTGATTCTGCTCGCAGTGATAGCAGTTATATAATCACTGATATTAGCACCTCATTAAAATGAGCAGGGAACGAGATCCATGCTGCTACTGCTGCTGCCTTTGCTTAGAGACAGGTGTTCTCTGCCATGGCTGAACTAAAGTCAATCTTTATGGGGAGAACTATCTTTGTAGCAGATAAGGCTAAGAATAGACAAACTCCTTGGCTTGCACCCATCTTTCAAAGCGGCATCCAGATGGGAATCCTGAGTCCAGTGAGTCAGACCGTCTGTGCAAGATGAGGGGGCAGAGGGCTCCTTCTCTGCAAATCTTCTTGCTAGATAAGCAGGATTTAGAGAACATTTTCACTCCATGAAAGCTCCCTGTTCATCCCACAGGGTGCTGGGGATACCCACGCAGTAGGTTGTGGCTGTGGTCAACACTGTAGTCATGGTGTTCCTCAGCCAGTGTAGCCACCAGCACACCCCTACCTACATGTTGGTAGGGCCTTTGCACACTGGGAAACTCTTCCAAGAAGGGAAATGTGATGGCACTGCTCCAGCAGAGGAGATGTAGAGACACTCAGACGTCTGAGGAAAAGGGTCTGTCCTTCTGATGTGTTCAGAGAGGATTTTGCCCAAAGAAATGAGCCTAACCAGGCTGAACTTGTCCCTGATGCAGGGTTCCTGGTCACCTTCCCTGCTGGCGGTTGGAAGGACGGGCAAAAGCCAACATCCTAAAGCAAAAATGAGCAGAGAATGAGGCTGTGGGATGACTCTTTGAAGCTGCCTGTTTGATGGTTTTTCCTCACTTGATGCGATATGCCAAAAAATGAACTTTCTGTTGAAAGTAGGGTGTTTCTGAGCCAGTGCAGGAGAGCCGGCCAGACCAACACAACGCTGGACTTGGGATTTTTTTTCTTTCAAAGTGTTTTTAAACAAGTAAAGATCACTGCTTTTGAATTAAGTGGCTTTAGGAATCGTTCCCTCAGGAGGGAACTAGGTCATTCAGAAATGCCAGCTGACCACTGCCAGAGACAATTTTAAAGGCAGTTACCTGAAAGAGTGAGGTGAGGATATAGAAATCCTCCATGTTCCACCTCCTGGTTGGCAGGTAAGCGAGGTATCTGTTGAAGCTCCATCGTACAATAAAGTGCAGCTACTGTCAGCAGACAGGGTATTCGTTAACCCCTGTAGGTAACCATACCCAATAGGTTAAAGGTCCTGCATTGCTGAAGAAAAACACAACCACGCTGCCTACATTTTCTTTAAAGCTGTAAAAATGAAAGTATACATTTTCTGTCGATTCACCTGCTCTTAAAAATCAAAGCCCAAAGGAATGTCTTTGGTGCTCAAAGAAATGGCCCAATGTGTACCTTCCCTTCGCTGCAGGATGGTAGGCTTCGGTATTGTGAAAGCTTCTAGTGCGCAAAGCTAAATACAAGGTATTGCATATCTCTGTGTGTGGGGGATTCATTCTTGATTCACATGGCAACTTAATTTATACCGTCTTTGTTATGTGAAACAAATCAGACCAGCTGCTCAGTGTCAGCAACTAGAAGATGCAGCTTCTGAGACTATGGAATTATTGCTATTACTGGTCCTATGGGAGCATCTCCCCTATGGTAAGGAAAAATAATACCTATGTGCATCATTTATTTTTAATTATTTAATGAGGGATGCTCTAAAAGAAATGTCCCTGAAGCAAAGCAGTCATGAGAGGTTGTGCTTCTTTCTTCCCTATTATTTTATGAGGTATTACAGGATAAAATGTTAATTCTATCTAATCTTGCTATTATCCCTATAAATCCCAGAGGCAAATAACCCCAAATCTAGCAAATCAGTCCCTGTCTGTTCAGGATGGCATTTCAGGGTTTGGTAGAGCAGCAAATTGGCACTGCATTCTGGGCGACTGGTTGAAGAAGTCTGATCATCTCTTTAGTTTCTCTGCTTGTGGATTTTAGACTTTCAGTGTTCAAGGGTGCTAACAAACATTGTTTTCCCCAAAGCTACTCCTCTGTTATGTTGTCTGTGTTACTCAGTGCAGCATCTTGAAACCAAAGCACCTCTTTAGCATTCAGAAGGTGACTGTTTCACTTGCTTATGTGTTCAGGATGACTCAGGTCCTGATCTGTACCACAGCCTGATACCCCTAGAGATGAGTGGAAATGAAGCACCTGTCTGCTTTGTCCGTCTAGATCTGGGTTCTTAATTTTCTGGTTAGCCTCACAGAGATCAGCTGCTTGTATGAGAGGGAACAACGTGTCTGCCAGGAGCAGCAATAGAGGGGAGACTATTGGGGTAGTTGTGTGGCCGGTCATAGGGAAACCTTCACAGAAGTGAAAAACAGAAATGTCAAGTACCCAGCAAATCTAGCTATGGATGCTGCTTCTTACAGATTTTCCTCTAACCTTTACAGCTCACTTGTGGTACCTCACAGACAAACTGTCAGACATGAGCGCAGACCTGGACCTCTGCAAAAGCCACCCTAAGAACACTGTGGCTATGAGGGCCAGCAGATGGGACATAGGACCATAGAATCATAGAATGGGCTGGGGGTGGAGGGACCTTAATGATCATCTAGGTCCAGCCTCTCTCCACAGGCAGGGACACCTTCACTAGATCAGGTTACTCAGGGGCGCATCCAACCTGGCCTTGAACACTGCCAGGGATGGGGCAGCCACAACTGCCGTGGGCAGCCTGTTCTGGCATCTAAGGACCCTCATGGGAAAGAACTGTTTCCTAATCTCCAACCTAAATCTTCCCTCTGCAAGTCTGTAACCCTTTCCCTTTGTCCTCTCACTACACACCCACATAAAAAGCCCTAACCCAGCTTTCTTGTAGCCCCCTTCAGATATTGGAAAGCTGCTAGAAGGTCTCCTTGCAGCCTTCTCTTCTCCAGGCTGAACAACCCCAACTCACTCAGCCTATCCTCACAGGGGAGGTGCTCTGGCCCTCTGATCATTTGAGTTGCTCTCCTCTGGACATGTTCCAGGAGCTCTCCATACTTCTTAAGTTGGGGACTTCAGAACTGGACACAGAACTCCAGGTGGGGTCTCACAAGTGCAGAATAGAGGGGGAGAATCATCTCCCTTGACCAACTGTCTCTGCTTCTTTTGATGCAGCCAAGCACACAGTTGTCTTTCTGGGCTGTAAGCACACAAGTATTCAGATGTTGCCAGAGGTTCTTGCAGAAGCCTCCCCTGGGCAGATCTACCAGATATTTTCATCAGATTAAGGTGCTTCTGATCTAAACTGGTCTAAGTGCCAGTAAGCACAGTTGCAGTGTGGACAAACAAGCAGTGTTCCCTCCCTACAGCCCGAAGCAGCAGAATAGTTCTGTCTGTACAAATGGCTCAGGAATGTGTCTTCTGTCTGGAGCTGGTAAATTCAACTCCAAAGCTCTCCTGGCTACCCTGGCCTTTTCAATCTCTGTCTGATGCTGTTGGTGGGAGATGAACTTCTCTCCGTTTCCCTCTGGAATTTTATGCTGAACATTTCACTGACCTGGCTATATCCTTGCTCATGATCCACAACGACAGAGAAACCAACGCATGGGACACACGGAGGAACCAGCACATAGGACCAGCAGGGCTAAACTCAGCAACAGCCTCCCACCCCTGTTTTTGGAGGCCAGTGCCTCCTATCTGGGTGCAGGGGAAGCCCTACCTTCTGATGGGTGAGCTTCATGGATGTAGCACTTCCTTCTAGAAGCACAGCTCCTTCCTTGCTTCCTTCCATTGGGCTTTGGAACAAAGTCATCACCTGAGACCATATCTGAGCCTTAGACTCTGTAAGATTCTCCTCATCTGTGTTTAGAGACACGTGCACGCTGACACTGCAATGAATTTAGCAACACTGGAATTATCAGCGGAGGACACCTTGTCCTACAAAGAAGTAGAACCAAAGCAGCATGAAAGTGTGAAAGAGAGTTCTGATTTACCGGCTGCCAAATCACATTGTGTTCAACTGTTCTGCACTAAGTGCAGAACTTGGCACTTCTCCACATAGGTTAAGATCAGTAGTAAAGGTCTAAGCTATTTTCTTCATGAAGAAAAGTACTATGAGGTGTTAGTAATTTCCTTCTATCAGTCACATAAGAAATGTGGCCCTAATCACAAGTTGTCTAGCAGGGTAAAGCTACGCCCGCTCTGGGCTGACACTCCTGTTCAGATGATGCTGTGGACTGTGCTGAGACAAAAAGTGCATTAAAAAGCTAAGTGGGACTTGACAAACCATTGAGATATGTTTCACCAGAAGAAAATGTGTAAAATGAGTAATATTTATGCATAGTTAAAACATATTTGCCAAATGCCAAGGAAACAGGGGAAATATTAATTAATAGTGCTTTTTACAGCAGAAAATTAATTGAAATTATTCAGAGTCCAATTCTGCTCTCCTTGTGCCGTGACTAATCTAATTGAGATGAATAGGCTGCTTGTGGAATAAGAAACGACTCAGCATGACTAACATTGGTGGAATGGAGCCCTCCATGAGCATTATTAACCAGCTTGGAAACACAGAGCTCGTTCTGTGTGCCTCTACGGAGAAACAGACTCCTTCAGATTCCCGAGATGCCTGGAAAGGTGTCGTTTCAAATGGAGCCAAGTGAAACGCAGTGAGTCATGAGAGGTGCAGAAGGTCTCCCCACAGGTGTGAAACTGCTGCTGTGTGTACAAGCGCAGTCACACTTCCAACCTCCTGGCTCAGGGAGGCCAGAGCTCTGGAGGGTGTGATGCTGCTGGAGGCTTAGCACCCTCGGTGTCAGAATGATGTATGAGGTTTCCCAGTGCCAGCTGAAGGCAGCCCAGCTCTGCACCGTCCCCTGGATTTCTCAGGGCACTCCCATTCTGCAGCCATCTGCTGTACAGAGGTCTCTGTGGTGTTCATTATGAGACATGGTTTTCAAACATAACCACAGCCTGACAGACAGAAAGATGTTCATCCCCTCAAGGAAGATAGAAACAAAATCCACATCTGGATGCAAAGCAAAGCTTTTGAATCCTGTCCTTGTGGCCTGACTCCAGAAGTGATAAAGTCAAACTGGTTTTGTCTTCAGGAGGAGGATCTTACACTTCTGATGCAGAGACGTGCAACCAGAGAGAAGAGGTGGCATCTCAGATGGCCCCCTGGCAGATGTCTGGATTTCCTTTCAGGGAAATGGTGTTGTTTCTGGGTCATAGAATCATCAGGGATGGGAAGGGACCCCGAAAGATCATCTAGTTCAGTCCCCCTGCCACAGCAGGATCACCCAGACCAAGTCCAAGCAGGTTTCAAATATCTCCAGAGAAGGAGACTCCACAACCCCCCCAGACAGCCCTCTCCAGTGCCCCATGGATCCTGAGCACTCAGTCTGGAAACATCTGCCTGATCAGTGACTGGGGAGGGGGGGCTCCAGATAATTACTGGTTTTCGGTCTGCATCTGACCCGAGGTCAGCACTTGTGTTTTGGTTCTGATACTATGAGAAAAGTGAAGTCCTCACACTGTGGCTACTTAACCTATTCTGATTTATTCAGCTTGGATCATAACGAGCTCTTCAATGAGGCAGCTGAATTTCAGACGATCTGCTCCTCAGCATCTCTGCTAACGAGGCTGTGCGCTGTGCAGTCATGGGAAGACAGCAGGCACAGAACGGGCTGTCAGAATGTTTCATGTCTCGTGTGTTTTACCTCCTTAGGGATAAACCCTTGGCATCTCCAGCCAGAACATAACAACCAGTGTAGTGCTGTCCATGCTGATCACCAGCCAGAACAGGGACCTTACTCTCACATTGGCCTTTCTGATACTGCTGCTACCTCAAAAGAGAAAGGGCCTGAGCTGTAGTATCATTGAAGCACAGATTGTCTAAGGCTGTGGAAACCATGTGATAGCCTCAGCCTCCTCCATATGTAAAGCCCTAATGAACTGCATCAGATCCCAGACAACGCCGTGTGTTCCTCCAGCAGTCCTTGGCCATTATTATGCGCAAGAAAACAGAGAAAATAACGTCTTGTCATGTGAGACAAGAATTCAATTCTCCTCCCATGTGCACGGCAGGCGTATAATTTCTGCTGTGATCCAGGATCCTGGGAACATTGCTGGAGAGGACCACCCCGAGGATGAGTCATCCCACCTACTCAGACACCTCACTCGGTGAGTCACCCGTGGCAGTGCTTATCTCTCTGCCCTGATTGCAGAGGAGATGGAGACAGTCACACACAGCAGCCGCCCAGCTTCTCTGTGATTGGAGTTAGGTGTCTCCTGCCTCGGCTAAGGGGTGTTTGACTCCACCTTGTCTGTGGTGGTGGCAAGGGAGGAATAACATCTCTGTCCTTCCCTGTTGAGTGTGTGGGGTGATAAAGGCAGCATTGACTGATGGAATGGGGTCCAGAACCACCTTGATTTGAGTAAATTTTGTACTTTTCATGCTTTTCTGCCTTTCCTTTGCAGAGACAGCGTGGCATGTGCAGTCCCTCAAGTGCTATCCCCCATCAAAAATGGGCCGTTCTGCCTTTAAACCTGGGTAGTTGGCATAGTGATTAATGAGATGTGAATTTAATGATAGCACTGAAGCTGAGAGAGTTCCTGGGGGAACCTCTTTTTTCATCTGGCTTCTGTTCACAATTTATATACGAATGTGCATCCCTTCCCTTTGCTAAGCTGGCGCTGTTCAGCTTCGAGAGCTGCCTGTGGAAGTGTTTGTTGGACTGGAAATGTTCACAGCAGACACCTGCTCTTTACTGGGGCAGCCTCATAAGCCCTTTCTGAATTGCTGATGTTTGCCAAGTAGAGGGCAGGTGGCCTTGTTGCTGGGCCCATAGTGGTTTCTTCATGTTGGCTCCCTTTACGCTTGGTGGGGCTGGCAGGGCTTTGTGCTGGGTGACCCAAGGTCTCTTTGCACAGACTCTCTTTTACTTTATGTGCTGCTTACATGGCCACTGCCTAAAGCTAATGTTATGGCCACATATCATAGTCAACAGGTTCATTTAGGACTTGGAAATGTGTGGCAGACACTGATTTTTTCCCTTTCAGCAGGTACTTTCTACCTGCATTACCTTTCCTTGCCTTGCATTGCCTTGCAGCTAGATGGTTTTCAGTTCTTCAAAGCTCCTCACTCCTGGGGTCACAAACTTACTTCAATACCTCTCTGACATCTGTGAGTATTCTCACCCAATCTTCATCTCCCATAAACCACCAAAGGACCAAGTCTGGGTCCCATGAAACACGCTTTGCACAAGCGATAGGAAGGATGCTTCATGTTTTGTGTGGGTAACGTGGAGACTGCCTTTCAACAACAGCCTTCTATTGTGATAATGGTTTTCTTATTCTGATCTACTAATTGGAGCTGAATATGTTACCATGAAGGTTATAACGGCTTGTGGACCATTTGGACCAACCAATGCCAAACAGAAGTTCATTTTGTGCTGGTGCCACAGTGAGAAGCCCCTTAAGGAGATCTCTTTTCTTTCTAAGAAGCTTTAAAGAGACCTAAAATGAATGTTCACCTTTAGCATCCACCTGTCAGCTTGGGTACAATTGACTTGAAGGTCATGTTTCACCTGCACAACACATTCCCATGATTCTGAACGCTTTAGAACATGAAATCTTGAGCAGAGAAGTGACTGTGGGGAATAACTGCAAAGGACAGCCTAGACAAATATCTTAACGTCTTCCAAATGCCCTGACAAATTTCTCGGCAGTATTTTCAGAGTATATTTTATTATAAACATATTCTTAAAAATGAAGTTAGATTTCAGAGCTCTTAGTACTCTTGTCATCAATTCCAGTGATGTGTTTGGTTTACGGGTGGCAGTGCTTGGTTTGTTCGCTAATTTGCACTGAGCTGCAATCCAGCAATCAGATGGTTAATTATTGCAGTTCTTGCAGGAATTAATTGGGACACCAGGTGCTTGCTGTGTACAGGTTGCGTAGAAGTTCTTGAGAACAAGATGCTTCTGTACGGTTGCTGTTCTAGCTGAAAATACATTGAAGTCATGAGAGTGGAAAGCAAATGGTATGGAGAACATCCTAAGAAGGCAGGATTACTGGCCTCTGGCTGCTAGGTTGTTGTTTTAAGCTTTAAGGATATTTTGACTTTTCACTCCCCTGTGTTTAAATCATAGAATCATTAGGGATTGCAAAGGGCCTTGACAGATCATCTAGTCCAATCCCCCTGCCACAGCAGGATCACCTAGACCAAGTCGCACAGGAACACATGCAGGCGGGTCTGGAACATCTCCAGAGGGGGAGACTCCACAACCCCCCTGGGCAGCCTGTTCCAATGCTCCATTACCCTCACTGTGAAGAAGTTACTTCTGATATTGATATGGAACCTCTTCTGTTCCAGCTTGCACCCATTGCCCCTTGTCCTATCACCACATGACCTTGAGAAGAGCCTGGCTCCATCCTCCTGACACCCACCCCTCACCCACTTATAGACATGAATGAAGTCACCCCTCAGTCTCCTCTTCTCCAAGCTCAAGAGACCCAACTCCCTCAGCCTTTCCTCATAAGGGAGGTGTTCTCCTTCCTTCACCATCTTCATGGCTCTATTCAGGACACCCGCTCTGTGTCCTTCTTGGACACAGAACTGGACACACTACTCCAAAATGAGCAAAACATTTTCTCTGCTGTGCCACAAGCTTTTAGACAAGTGTTTCACAGATCAAACCTTACGGTGTCCTTTCCTTGTTTCCTTTAAACCATTCCTTGTTCATCTCAGCAATCAAACACTGATTGTACGAAGGGAAGCTACCGGATTCATCATCAAGCCTTTCATTTTCTGACAAGGTTAGCTACTGCTGGCATCTTTTCCAATAGCAGATCATTTCTAATACCCTGCTCATGATTTCATACAGCTTCCAGTGCCCATGAAATCAGAAACTATAAAAAATAACCAGAAATCATGCTAGTATCTGTCACTTGCTATTCTTCTGTTTTACAAGCTTGTCATCCAGTTAGGGAACAGAAGATACACGGTGTGACTCGTCCAATACCAGTAACAGACAGCAACTTGTCAAAATGAACATTTGCAGACAACCCACAGCAGAAGAACGCTGGGGTTTTTTTCTGAAGTGTTTGAGAACACTTACAAATAACAATTATTACATTCAGAAAAGCCTGGGAGTTGCATTCAAACCAACAAAGCCTCAACTTGTATTTTTCACTCTGTATTGTTCCATAGTCCCCGTGTGCGTGTTAGCACAGCCGATTAGCCATGTGACTCCTTTACCCGTTGGTGAAATCAATTCAAACACCAGCCTCTCAAATAGCTGTGCTGATATTATGTGGTTTATTTTCCCTGGTTCTCCTGCACTGTAGCATCTGGAGTGACATTTATGTAGGTACATCTGAGACACTTAGAGCCAGCCCCAGGCACTGAAGCCAACTCACCTCCTGTCCATTCAACTCTGTCAGCCTCCAGAACAGAACGTCTTGTCAGGAAACGTCCCTGACAGTTGGTCCTGAACTATGTCTGGAACGTTGTGTGCCAGGGAGCGTCCAGACACTTAAACAACTGAGACTATCTGTTTCCAGTGCTCAGGACATTCCCCAGTGTTGGTTCACTAGGGTTGCTGCCTAAGAAGTCAGTGAAAACTTTGCAGTAGAGCAGCACTGATGGAGAATTGAGGCACAAGGAGAGTGAAGCTCAAGACAGGAAGGGTGTAGTGTCTCTTTGGGCAGAGCAGAGAGACAGATTAATCTCAGAAGTCAGTTCTCTGGCTGGCAAAAAAGCCCCGAACAACTACATGTCCTAATGAAACCTGCCCTCCACCCTGGTGTATTAGCAAGACCTGCTTGCCTTGAAGACCAAGCTCTGCGAGTGAATGCTGACAGCTAGAAAAACCTGACTGCAGATCCTTTGCTTAATGCTCTGCAGCAAAGATGGGAATGAAAGCTACAACTCCAGAAATCCAGCTGAGAGCCAAGGAACACGAGTCTCTTCTTGAGAGCCAGCAGTACTAGGACTTTGCTTGGGAAAGTGAATCAAGCTGGTGGAACTTCAGAAAGGCTGCTGAAACTCAGCATGGACATCAGCACTAATGGGAGAGAAAACGGTGACATTTCACTCCTTAGGTGGCTGGCCAGCTTGAAAAGGAGCTGAAAGAGGAGAAAACAGGCTCCTTGCAGCCCTGGCACCAATGCAGAACCAAACTCAAGACCTTGAGTGGTTCTCAGCTGAATGACACTGCAAAGAGGCATGAGGCATCTTTGCTGACAAATGACCTGAGCTGGCCTGAACTTGGTGTCCTGCATGGAAAGCAGGAAAGACAGCTGTGTGCTCAATATGCTCTCATGGCTCCAGCCCAGCAAACACCTATTGCTGACAAGCACTGATGCTCATACTGCACTGTTTAAAAAGCTGAGGAGACATGAACAAGGCTCATAAGACCATGACACCCTGCCCCTGTCCTCGAGGTGGGTGAATAAGCTGAAATCCCGAGTGCACCTGCATGTACTTTGCCTTGCTAGAGGCAGGCTGTGCTCATCTGGGTGAGCAGCATCAGCACTCCCTTCAATCCATCCATGTCTCCAGCTGGGAAGCTGCAGAGACTTGATGCCAGGGAATGGAGCTCCACCATCAGCTGCAGCCAAGGCTAGGCAGTCTGTTCCTTACAGGGCTCTCTGACACTTGCCCTATAGGCCACCAAGAGGCATGCAGGCAAGGAGGGTTTCCCAAGCAAGATCCCCAGAACATGTGTGCCACATGAGGACCCCTCCAGGATGATCAGAAGGAAACATAAGACAGCTTTAGGGCCTGGATCCTACCCATCATCAAGATTTAAGATGCAAACAAGGGGAGAGATGAACCTCCACTCAGGAGTTGCTGCTTTTACCTGCCTCTTCAAGTTAGGTGCTGCAACCTCTGTTCTGAAACCTAGACAGGAGAGGGTACTAGGCTTTTCACAAGGGAAGAGGTGCCTTTCTGATCCTTTCCCCCAAATGTGCAAGCCTGTTTTGGAAAAGATTTGATCTCCAGTTCCTACCAGGACCCTTTGCTGACTGGACTATCAGCATTTCCAGTGAAGGGAGAATCTGTACTCCCATTTCTCATGGCCCAGTCAGGCACCCACTGATCTAACAAGCATAAGACAAGTGGACATGGCTGTGCCTGGTGGCACGTACCTCTCTGCCTTGAGGCAATTTTGTGGGGTCAACCTCCTTACCACCATTTGGAAGATTTCCTACAAGAAACTGCCCCGTGTTTCCCTGGGTGATGCTGTCCTCCCAGCAGATACCTTTTCCCAGGAGGCAGAAGGCTGCCTGTCTTCCTGACACCTCTCATCACCTCTCCTTTTTTTCCATTTACACTGCAGTGGATGTCCATGGGGAAGTCTCCTGGGCTTCCACACATGCTGTCCCCAACTATTAGTCTCCAGGGTGAACAGCTGTCAGCTGCAGCCCCTCAGGTTTAGTCACCTGCCTGAGTAAACACCAGCAGATATTCAGGTCAGCTGGTTGCAAAGGCTGCAGAGTTGGGTTTTTAAGTGCAGGTTGGGTCTCCAAGAGAAGCACCTTGTGAGCCAGGGCCAGGGGCTGCTTCTTGAGGCATGGCACCACAGCACCACCCAAAGCTCTGTTCCTGGAGATCTGCGAGAGCAGTCTGAGGCCAAGGTCTTAGGTCAGAGGTCTGCATAGAACCCAGCTTTCTTCTTGTTCATGTAGCTAGTTACATGATGGAACACAGGTTAGCTATGGCCCAGATTTACTCTGGTATAAAAGCACAGAAGCAGCTACAGCAACTATGGTCCCTGATGGGAAGGATGATGCAGCCTTACAGCAGGGTACTGCAGCTGTACTCAGTCACCATTCTGTCCTGCTTTTCAAGGAGACACGTAAGACGGGATGGGCTTGGGCTGACTCAGTGTGCCGGAGGAGGCATTGCAGGGCCTGCCTCCTGAGTCAGCCAGAGCCCTCTGATATCAGGAACCATCAGGGAAGTCCTCAAGGCCTGAACATTGAAAACAGATTGCCAAAGTTGCAAACTGGCCACACTTTAAGGTGACCACCTCTTCCTCTTTGGACAGAGAAGCTAAGTGAGAAAAACGTGCTGGGGCTTCATTTCTCCTTCAGACTTTTAAGAGAGCAGAGATGCTGTCATCCCCAGGTTCTGACCCTGCCAGGGACCCGGGTGAGGCTGAAGAACAGTTTTTCAAGCCCTTTACTGTGATGGATTGTTTTCTTGCCCAACTACTCGGGACCTTTAACTCTTTGCAGTAGCTGCTCATGGAGATGATGAAGGAAGTAGAGCACCTCCCTTATGAGGAAAGGCTGAGGGAACTGGGTCTCTTGAGCTTGGAGAAGAGGTGGCTGAGGGGTGACCTTATTCATGTCTATAAATAGGTGAGGGGAGGGTGTCAGGAGGATGGAGCCAGGCTCTTCTCAAGGTCATGTGGTGATAGGACAAGGGGCAAAGGGTGCAAGCTGGAACAGAGGAGGTTCCATATCAATATCAGAAGGAACTTCTTCCCAGTGAGGGTAACAGAGCATTGGACCAGGCTGCCCAGGGGGGTTGTGGAGTCTCCCCCTCTGGAGACATTCCAGAGCCGCCTGGATGTGTTCCTGTGCGACTTGGTCTAGGTGATCCTGCTGTGGCAGGGGGGAGTGGACCAGATGATCACTCAAGGTCCTTTCTGATCTCTAAGGATTCTATAATTACACCTCTCTCTGCTTGCTGAGGCTTTGTTTGATTCACTGATTTCCCAAAGCACTACGCAGTCACTTGTGAGTGTGCGTTGAGCAGTTCCAGAAAGACACCTCTTCCCACAGCACTGAAATGCTGGACACTAGTGCAGGTCTGCATCCTGGCACCACGAGTGATGGGAATAGGAAAGAAACTCATTAATGGTGTATGAGCTGATAGCTGAGACCATGGGGCTGCCTCCTTGTCCTCAGGTGACCGGATTCAGGCTCTAGAGGAGTACTGGGCAGGAAAGATGCAGAGTCAGGAGAGCAGATCTGGCCTTCTTTAAGGGAGTTGCTGGGAAGAGTTGCTTTGACAGCTGCCACAAGGGAAAAATTGCCCGGAAGCTGGATCATTTTTAAAGAAAACACTGAGAGCTGAGGAGCAAACTGCCCTTTGGGCAGCCAGACCAGGGATTTCAGGCGACTTGCCTGAGCAAAAAACTTCTCAATGAACCTAACTGCTCCAACAGAGTGTGAAGAAGATGTGGGCACAAGGCAAGACAGCAAATGACGAGTGTGAAAGAGCTGCTTGGGGATCTGGGAATAGAATGAGGAAGTTCAAATCCTTTTGGAGGTCAAACTAGCCAGCAGAAAGGATAGGAAGAAATATGCCAGTAACAGAGAAGTTCAGAAATTAATGGAGATGAAGATGAGCCAATGCTGGGCTCTCATTGCAGGAAATACAAGCCACATCCTAGCCTGCACACAGTCCTCCGCTGTGCTGTTCCAGGGTGAGGGGTTTTGTCTTGCTCTGCCATATCTGTTGAGCCCCCAGCATGGACACACTGGTGCTCTGGGAGCTGGAATGATCGATGGGGCTGGGTTAACTCTACTGCATCCCCTCACCTGGCATGATTCCATCAGTTTGCTCTGTCCTTGTTTCTTCTGCTTTTGCTGCTCCTTGCTCTCTAGGCTCTTCTCTTGCTTTGGCTACAGGAGCAGCAGTTGATCACTTTATTCATTTGTCGCGTATGAAGAAGGTGCCAGAAGGAGCCGGGGAAGAGAAGCTGTTCCAGAGCGTGCAAGTGTGCGTGAGTGTGAGAACACATCCTCAATGCACAAGCAGAAGCAGGCTGGTTCCTCCTTGGCTGCCTCTCATCAGAAATAGGAGCTGAAAGTGCCAAATCTCATCTCAGCAAGGGAGCTGCTAGTCAGGGAGCTGGAACCCTTCCCCCTCTTCAGATCTCTGAAGAAAGCATTATGCCAGTTTCTCATGGCTTCCCTGCATCTTCAGAGAGCTGAAACAATTTCTGCCAGGAAGAGTGATGTTTATTAGGATGGTGAATGAGACAGGGAGCTTGTCTGGTATTCAAGACAGGCACAACTGGGTGGACTGGATCCAGCTGTCTGGCATCTCCAGAGAAAACATGCTGGATTCCACCAGGATGGTTAGATGAGATAGGATTATCCCTTTGTGAAGCCTTGCTTTGCCACACTCGTAACATCCTTGGGTAGCGTTAATTCCGGGTTTAGACACTGTAATTTAACTATGATAAAATCTGAAAGCCAGCAGGAAATAAAAGAGACAATTTTCTCCTCTTGGGGAGCCTTTACAGTTTTCCCCCATAGTCAACAAACAAAATAAGGGAGACAGCACCACATGAACAGGCAGACAATGCAAGAGCTCTCATCACGTAAGTCATCTTGATTTATGTGCCGTTAAATTAAAAGTGTGAGCGCAACGCTTTGGCTGGGCCCTTGTGACTGGTGGCTGTTCAGCACCAGAATTAACCCACACAAGCAGACCTTGTGGTTTAGCAGTGATTTTCATTTCCACTTGAGCAGAGAAGTGCTCTAGGGGAAGCCTGGACTTAAGGCTGTTCTACATTAGCATCCGCTATGGAATACTGGAATCGGGCTACTTTGGATTATGTTGTCCTACTGGAAAGACCTAAGATGAAAAAACTAAGACAAAGTCCACAGGAGTCCTTCCCATGGCTGGTGGTGTGGCACTGGCAGGCAGTGCTGGGACCAGGAAAGCAAAGCACTTGAGAACCCCTTAAAATGATGTGTACAGGCAGAAAGCCATACCCTTAATCTGTGTGCTCCCTCGAGATGGCTTCAAATGTGGTCTTAGCCACATGGAAATGGCTTTTCAAACGTTATGCTTCTTTTCTTTCTTTCCAGGAAGAGTCTGTCTCCTTAAAATAATATTCCTGGGATGTAAAGGGCAGGTAGAATGACATGGCAGTTCAGAATACTTCATGTAGAGCTGCTATAGAGCACTGAAGACAAAGAGCTACTTGTGGCTCCACCTGAAGAGCGAATGAGAAGGAGGGATGTGTAGCTTCCTGTGAAGGTACCCTGCCTTTAAGAGCTTTTCCTTCTTTCTTTTTGTTCTGGTAGCAAAAGCAACCCCTGCTATGCAAAGAACCAAATTACTCATTCCAGACTGACATTACCTGAACGTTACTGCTCTGTTCTGAGCAGTTGTATTTTTCAGCTGGTACCTGGAAAGAACATTGTCTCTTAAGAGGCTGCTTAGGAGAGTTAGAAAAATACCTGCCTAGATGAGTCACTAGGGAACACAGAGGGAGAAAAGGCTGGAAGCATTAAGTTGCAGACGCATTACAGGCAAGAGAAGAAAATAAGTGTAGAGCTACTGCATCCACAAGCTGGAGTTTAACATGGAGAGCATGGTTTTTAAAGGAGCCCCAAACCCCATTCAGATATACAGATTTATGGGAGGGAATTAACCCCCAGAAAGCTGTCAGGCTGTGCTTAACACCTTGGAGACTCAGTTTGCCTGGCAGTCATGTGTGCACGTCCCATCCAGTTCTCTTTTGCTGTACAGATGGGGTAATGCTGCAACAAGGAGAAGGCTGGTGGAAAACATGTGCAAGCATCTGCATGTGTGTGCAGCATCGCTAGCACTGAGCTCCTGCTACCGCCAGCCACTGAGCTTCCCCTGGAAAATTAAATGATTTTATTCCTTACAGCTGCCAGGCAGAGGCTGAAGCATGACTGCTAACCTAAGGCAGCCACCGCAGCAGCTCAGCTCCTGTCACTCTCCAGGGCAGCCCCAGCTCTGGTTGCTGGCTGGGGCAATCACCAGGCTGTGCTTTGGGGCACCAGCTCCTCTGTCCAGTCTCCTAGCTCCAGTCAGACCTGACTGGCAGCACTTGAACCACATTGACCCAAGTGCTAGGAGGCTGAAGAGAAACCAAACGTCACTTACAGCAAGGTCTAAACACTTGTCCTCCTTGAGTGTTAGTAGAGTGGAGAAATAATTAACCAGGGGCAGAGCATTGATCAGAATTAGGGCAGGTCACTTGTAAACAAGCTGGTAGTCACCATGTATGCACTCACCGTGTTTGTTCATGCTGGTTTTAAAGCTGTTTTTGCAATCAGAAGGTGCTTTCCAATAGTTTTCTTAGGAGTCTTTTTTCTTTTCATGAACCTCAACAACAAGGGGAAGAACAAAGTCTCCCCATGTATCTTCCTCCCTGATGTAATTTGGGAGCTGCTCATAGAATGACACAAACCTCTACAGATCCTGGATCAGCGGTGCTGCTTTGAAACCACCTACTCTGAATGAGGTAGCTGATTCCTACAGGAGATGCTCATGGTTTCATGGGCCTCTCATAGCCAGCGCTGTAAGTTTTGCACTCAATGGCTGTTTAATAGTGCGAGGCCACTGGTTGTAAATAGTGAGGAAGGACTATTCAATAGGGCATGGAGCGATAGGATGAGGGGTAATGGTTTTAAGTGGAACAAGGACAGATTTAGGCTGGACATTAGGGGAAAACTCTTTAATCTGAGGGCGGGGGATCCCTGAACAGGCTGCCTAGAGAGGTAGTTGAGGCCCCATCTTGGAGCCATTCAAGGTCAGGCTGGATGTGGCTCTGGGCAATCTGATCTGGTGAGAGATGTCCCTGCTTGTTGTAGGGGGGTTGGACTAGGTTACCTTTAGCAATCCCTTCCAACTCTATGATTCTATAATTCTATCTCTAATGGCCCTGTGTCTTCATGGACAGTGCCCTAACTTGTGAAGGGTGGCCAGTCACAAACACGAGTCCTCTACTTGCAGAAAAAGCCTTAGAAAGAGTAAAACTGAATCTGAAGGCTCAAGACAGAGTAAGGCATGCCTCTCCAGACTGGATGTGTGCTTTCCAATTTGGATTTCCAGGACACTGGCAAGTTCAGTGCCTGGAGCGCCTGACCCAGCGGCTAGCACAGTGCTAACCTGGCTTTGGCTGAGATACAGTTTTCCTTAATCACTCTGGAGTTATTTGTCATCATTTGAAGGAGAAGAAATTTTGCCTGTGTTTGTTCCCAGGTAGATCAGGAGTAGAAATCACATCCACTCCAGATGCCCTCTAGCTCAGCCTGCTCTTGTCTCCATCATTACATTAAAGCATGAATCTAAAATGGCCTTAGGTCCATCTCATGACAGCCATGTGGGATTCATCATGACAACAGCTGCCTGCACTTATTACCGTCTGCCCTCTTCTGCATCTCCTTTTCCACTTCCATTTTCTTATCAGCCCCAACACTTTAATTTAACCCGTGTTTTCAGGTTAGGTTCATCCCCCTGTGAAATACCCGTGGAGCTTTACTGGAATGATCAGTTAAACTCTTAGTAGATGCTTGTGCAAAATTGCTGCTGGGATCAAAGCCCTGGATGAGAACTTCAGCCTTTGGCCCGTGTTTGCGTCACAGCAATAGGCTGTAGCCACCCCTGCTGGGGCTGAAGCAGGCGGTTGTACAGGACGATGTTTTTAGGGTTAGATGGGCAGCAATGAAATACCACACCACATAGAGAGAGAGAATCATCGACTCATAGAATGTCTTGGGTTGGAAGGGACCTCCAAAGGTCATGTAGTTTGCCCCCCTACATCAAGCAGAGCCATTTCTAATGGGAACCAATTGCTCAACATACAGGGTAGCATGGGAAAACAGACCCTTATTTTCCATGGGATTTTCTCAAATACCTTGGAGATGGCATTTGATGCCATAGGGGGAGCAGGAGAAGCTGCTGTAGGAAAATCAAGGCAGAGACAATGGACAAGTTGGCAGGAACAGTGGTCCACAGAAGCTGAGGGCACAGAGCTTCTTGTTCGGTGCTGCCAAGCAAAGCACCAAGCTCCTGCAGTCTCTGGCGATGGCCAGGGATGCAGCAAGGCCAGCAGCCACTGCACCAAACCCTGCTCTGGTTTCTCCCATGAAGAATAAAAAACCTCTGGGCATTGAAATATCACCTAGAGCTCAAGCTATGGGACCACACCAGGCTGGTTTTACTCACACTGGAGCAAATCAGCTGCTCTAACTGCAGGTCTTTCTGACCTGGCTTGTGTAGGAGTAAAGAAAATTGCCCCGACTTCTTCCTGTGATACCTGCAGTGTGGTGAGATGTGTTTAATCTGCACAGGGCTAATGCAGCCCTGTGAACCAGGTTTGGCTTAGATGAAGTCCTAGCACATGTTTTCAGCCAGCAGGCTCTTGTCACAGCAGCACTTTATGGCTTTGCCTGTTAGGGCTGTCTCTGGGCACGTTGTTCCAGCTGTGGGATGCAGTGTGACTGTCCATGTGAACAGTTCCCTTTTAAATGGGTGTGCTTGACTGTTTTCAAGGTGCAGAAGGCTTATGCAACCGAAGCTGAGCAGTCTCAGATGGATTTCTGATTCCTCTCACAGAACAAGGGTTGCCCTACAAGGCCTCTCACCAGGGCAGCAGGCTGGCTCTAGATGCAGAGTAGTTTATCCTGCTGCTCACACTGAGCACCTGGAGTGAATCAGGACAGATCAATGCTTATCCTGGAGTGCATGAGAGCTCTGCTGCCAGGAGACTAAATGGGGTTTTGGAATGAGAGGTGGGTGAAGGAAAGGGAAGGGGTAGACTTAGGTAATCACCAGTGGTCCTGAAGTCTTGGATACTTGTGTTTCCCTCTTGAAACCTTGCATTGATGTTAGCATCTCAGAGTAACCACTGAATGGTTCAGGTTGGAAGGGATCTCAGAGATCATCTAGTTTCAACCCCTCTGCCATGGACAGGGACACCTCTCACCAGACCAGGGTGCTCAAGGCCTCTGTCCAATCTGGCCTTGAACCCCTCCAGGGAGGGGGCAGCCACAACGTCCCTGGGCAGCCTGTTCCAGTGCCTCAGCCCCCTCATAATAAAGAACTTAATTTTGCTAAATCTACCCTTTTGTAACTTAAAACCTTTGCCCTCATCCCATGGTTCCCTGTCCTTGTGACCATGATGATTTGTGGAGAGTCTTGTTGCTCAGATTTTAATGACCCGGGGCTTTGTCTTCCCAGGGACCTGCCCATCGCTTCTGGCAGCTCAGCAGAGAGACTCAGGCCTGGGAACCCGGAGAGCGGGGCTGGCATCTGTACAGGGCGGATCACTACTAGAGGGCACAGGGGGAGAAATGGAATGGTGAGGGATAAACTATTTCAAGCTCTTTTTGGAAGGACTTAGATGTCTCAAGAATATGCACTGGTGTCTTGCACATCATGCTGTACCTGTAGGAAGAGAGTCCTTCAGGAGCCAAAGCCCTTGATCTCTTGCATATTTATCCATCAGTATTCAAGCTGGAAGCAAAATAAAAAGCAGAGGATGGCCTCGGGGAAGGGAAACTATGGGCTTTCAACAGAAATAGCTCTTTCAGAGGGGGAATCATCTGCAGGGGGTCGCAGGTCCTGGAGGGTACCCATCAGTTTGCTGCCACGTTTTGACAGATGCTGAAAATACAGGGTTTATCGCTCAGACACTGTCATCCCTCACTGTATTGGGCAAACACTGGTTTTCCGTGCTGTTTACAAGAGGGCTGCCTCTGAGGGTTGCCATTGTTTGAGTATCGATTAGTCAGCTGTAATGTGCAGCAGCTCCGGGACAGATGAGGTCTTGGGGCTGATTAAGCCCTTCTCCAATTTGGCAGCAGCAACCAGGGAAAAACAAGGACTCTGCCACCATCACGGGACGAATCAATCGAGCAGCCTGATCAATCGGCTGAGAAATGAGCAAGCAGACACGTAACGGGTCATATGAGGCTCATGGCATGGGGAAGGTGAGGCTGGCAGGTGTGACTAGAGCTGTCACCCCTTGCAGTGGGTTGTTCTCACAGCTCCCCTCCAATGCCCATCAGCCCCAGTGAGGGCCGGCTGTTCCCCTAGGGATATGGAACCAGGAACTAGGGTGACACAATGTCATCCTGCCCTTGGGCAGAGCTGGGGCTGGAAAAGCATCCATCCACAGCTCCCATGTCAGGATCTTCTCTTAGGAACCTTCCTCCTCCCTTTCTCTGATACCTTAAGAGAGGCACTGTGATCTCTCACTCCAGTCTGAGTCAAACTGGCCTGGAAGGCAACTGGATCTTCTTGTTTGCCCCTAGTGTGCATCCTCCCATCTCCCCTGCCTGCTTGTGCCCAGCTGTGCCGGCAATACTGCAGCTCATACATGGTGTCCCTGCTCCTCCCCAGCTTTCCCCAGTGTAAGGCACTGGCATTCCCAGTGCCATGGCTTTTCTGGATGAAGCCAGGCAAGGAGCAGGCATAGTGCAGGCTGGCTTTGTCATGTGCTCTGGGGGTTCTACCAGGCAGCAAAGCAGGGTGGCATTGAAGGATCATTCAGCCACACCAAGCAGGCTGCTGCATGGGAATGGTTCCTTATCAATTTAAAGGGAGAAGAGAAGGCAGAGTCAGGAGTCCCTAGTGCCTGTACTGAGCTCAATCCTCAGAGACCATGGTGTAGAACCTACAGTGCTCTGCAAGTGGACTTGCAGTCCCGGAGCTGGGCATGGTGCTGCAGGGCCACCCATGGCTCTGATTTTCCATCCAGGCAATCACAAGGTGAGAGAAAACCTGTTTACTTGAAGCAGAAATGCAATCCATTCTTTTCCAATTGCCTGATCGATCAGGGAGCAGTTGGAGCAAATAATCATTTTCGAGACTAGCAGAAGGCATCGATTTGATCCCATTTAGGCAGAGCTGCAGCTCCCAGCCAACGCTCCGGCAGGTGTATTTTGAAAGGGTCTTTGATGGGGCTCCTGCAGGCAGCACAGCCAAGCCATGTATGAGTTAGCACATTTAAGAGAGAAACCAGCAGAACGAGAATAATCCAAATCTAACCCAACACCATCTGCCACACAAGGCTCTGCAGCTCTATACTAAACCCTCATTAATATCTGATGACAGGGAGCCTGGGCCCACAAATAAATGCGTTTGCAGTACAGGGTGTGTGTGATGCTGTCAACATCCATGTGACTCATGAAGAGGGGAAATCATCCTCAGTGGCAGCTCTATGGGGCTGGCCCCACTGAGATGTAAAGCTGGAAAGCTGGAGCAGGTGTGAGCTGGGGCAGCTCCCAGAGGTGCAACGACTCACACTTGGACACCCTAGGGTCCTATCTGGGAAAGTCTGGTAATACATGACCTATGACAGGGGAAGGGAAAGCCCAGCTCAGCTTCATTTCTGTCCAGTAGGGCCACCTTGATCTGAATGAGAGCCAAAAGTAGTGAGGAAACAATAAAAGCAGCCACGTCCATGTCCCCTGCCCCAGGCTGGTGGCTGCAGGGGATGTGCTCACAGCAGCCTCTGCCATCATCCCAACACATCTCACCAAAGCCACCACTGTCACTGGTGTCTGACCTGTGAGCAGGACAGCGGGACTCATGGAGCAAGTGATGCTCCTGACTCTACCAGGAGCAAGGAGGGACCTGATATTGGTGCAAGGGGGTCACTTTGGCTGTTCCCACTTCACAGCTGACAGGGCACCAGGCTGTGGCTTCCTCTGCCTGGCATCCCTGCATGGACAAGTGCCACTGCAGAGTGTTGGCTGCAAGGGCAGTGGGAGCCTCTCTGCAGGGCTGTGGGGAGAAGTTTTCCCCAGACTTCACTCTCCCCCCCACCTTCCCTCTGTCGCCAGCTACCAGCCCAGGGACTTGCGGCAGGATTTGTCCCCAGGGGGTAACTGTGGGGTGGGAGGACAAGGCTGGTGCTCTGCCACAGGATGGCTGCCAGGCTCAGTGGGAAGGGCCTGTGTCCTGGGCCAGCTCCTGCTGCAGGCTGCAGCAAAGACGAGCTCGTGATCTACAGCAGGCAGTGGGGTGAGGCCAGGTGAGGGCTGTGGTTATTATTTATTGCTTTATTTTTGACTGAGCACTTGTGTTTGTGTGACCTCTTCCACTGGGCAGCTCTGGCTCCCCAGGGAGGTTTGGAGGCTCCCTCTGCTCCAGGACAGGCAGGGAGCAGGTGGAGGAGGACTGAGAGGGGAGAGGGTGGTAATTGGGATTTCAGAGCAGATACAATCCATATATTGATTTTATTATTGTTTAAATAAAGTAATTAAACAGAGGGAGGCAAAGTTCAGAGGTCACTTCAGGGCTGCTCCACAGTAGCATCGTTGAAAGCTGCCATGCAAGGGCAGACTGGAGTAGGAGCACAGCCCTGTTAGGGACTAGTGCTCAATGAGTTCCCTCGCTTTGTCTCTCCATACAGTGACATACAAATGGTCTGAAGCATGAAAGCAGTTCCTCATGTGCAGGGTGCTGCTAAGGATGAGGGCAGATGGCCAGATGGCCATGGCACTGCAGCAGCTGCTGGGACGTGTAAACCAGGGAAGAGGGTTTTGTGCTTGGTTTTGTCTCCTGCACCAGGGACTCTGCCTGTGCCCAGAGCTTGTCCCACACCTGTGACTGCAGGGGAGGAAGAAGGCATGAGCATAGAATCATAGAACTATTTAGGTTGCAAAGGATCTTCAAGATCATCAAGTCCAACCACCAATCCAGCCATCCTAAGGCCACTGCTAAGCCCTGTCCCTAAGCTCCAGATCTACACGACTTTTAAACGCAGGCAGGGGTGGTGATCCAGCCCCTCCCTGGGCAGCCTGTTCCAAGGCCTAATGACCCTGTCTATGAAGAAGTTTTTCCTAATGTCCAACCTAAACTTCCCCTGGGACAACTTGTGTCCATTTCCTCTTGTCCATCATGCGATGCAGGACCACAGTTATTTGCCTATCCTTTCCAAGGAGCTAGTCTGAAGGAGCAGTGGACTGTGATTTTGGCTGGTTCTTTCACCCTCAGCTTTCACATCCTTCTCTCCCGTTATCCCACCATGACATCGCAGCCTTCTACACCCCCCGACACCCAAGGCTGAGCCTTCCCCACCGCATTTCATACATTTCACCTTCCCTTTTCCAGCACAGTCCGCTTAGCCAAAAGCTACTTCTCGATCCAGTCACCAGCTTTGCTCCTCTAGGTATTTTGTTCACTTTAACTCATTTTCCTTCTCTTTACATATCCTCTTGCCTGTCAGTGGGGCCAGCTGCAGGCCAAGGGGAAGCAAGGCTCTTTTATCACTCTCCTGCCAGACATTGGGACCTTCTTGACCACATGGGACATGCGTTGGCCTGGACTGGTTTGGAACTGGGCCATTCCAGCTGTTTCTGCATTCACCTGTCTTTGGAAGAGCCCAGAGCTTTGGAAACCCCAAATCTATTTTAGAGTCTGTGTTGGTGCAGTTTCTTTGCTTCTTAGCTCTGTTTTACTTGATGGTTTCAAGAATTACAGCCTGGGAACACTGAGCGGGCAGGCGTTATCCCTTGCCTCCAGCAGGGTAGCACCTGCGTGTTTAAAGCCGCTTTGTTAATTTAACATTTTCAATTCCACAGCATTTCAGCAGCAGAGTACCTTACTCTGAATTATTCTGTGCCAAACAATCCCACCTTGAGAGCTCACAAAGCTGCTGGTGGAGGTGTCCCGGGGGCAGGAAGCTTCTCCACAGCTCCCATTACATCTTCAGCCCTGGAGAAGGAGTTTCTATGGAGACATTTCCAGTCCCAGTGTGGTACCCAGCTCGCCAGGCAGCTGTGAGTACAAACTCCTTTACAGGTTGTGTGTATACAGCTAGAGCTGGAGAGAACCCTAAGATCCTATGGAAAAGCAGAGTGGAGCTTTCATGCCTCTTCCTGGTGTGTCTCAGGCCACCACTCCCCTGTCCCACATCTCCCCAGGCTGTGGTGGCTGTGGCTGGAGACCCAGACCCCACTAGGCAGGGCTGAGCACTTCCAGGTGTGCAGGGAGTTAAAGCCCCTGCTGTCAGCCCGAACCATTTCTTCCCTGGGTTGACTCACCACACCAGAAAGCGAGGAGATGATGCTTCCTTACCGTCTACTGGTTTTAAAGTCATTTCCTCCCTCCCTCTTGATGCCCCAGCAGAGCTTTCCCAGTTTCTGAGTGATGGGCACTTCCCACCCCACTAGAACACCTGTGGCTCTTTTCACAGCGCTCTGTGCGACAGCTCTGGTCCAGCAGCCAGACAGCACTAGGGCAATGACCAGCAACTGCTCCAGCTTCATCATTTCTCCTGTTAAGGCTCCTCTTGCTGTTCTCAGACTGCTGTGATGTCTGTTGCTGGGCTGCCCAAAGGCTGTTGCTTCTCTGGGAAGTGCTGCCTGTTGTCAGAAGCTGAGCCCTGACCGTGTAACATGTGCTCAATGCTTTTTCCCTTCTCAGGCAGAAGAGTAAAGGCAGCCACTGGTCACTTTGATCTGTGAGGACCAGCAGAAAACAAAGGAGGAACCCGCCAGCCTTATTTCTATCACAGCATCCAGCACAGGAATTGTCACTGGACCTGGATGAAACTTGACCCCATATTCATCTCCAAGTACTGAGCTGAGCTGGTGGGTTTGCAACTCTCCAGGATGTCTGGTCACAGTGTCACACAGCAACAGGATGGGAGGGATGGTTTTAAACAGGAAAAGGGTAGATCTAGGCTGGGCATTAGGAAGAAGCTCTTCTATCTGAGGGTGAGGGAGCCCTGGAACAGGCTGCCTAGAGAGGTGGTGGAGGCCCCATCCCTGGAGACATTGAAGGTTTCTGTCAGGCTGGATGGGGCTCTGGGCAGCCTGATCTGGTGAGCGATGGCCCTGCTTGTTGTAGGGGGGTTGGACCAGATGACCCTTGGAGGTCCTTCTAATCCAGTCCATTCTATGGCTCTATGGTCTCAGTGTGAAAACAGCTCCTAGGATAACTAGGCTGTTGGAATAGGGAGAGTCAGATGAAGCTGGCTGAGAGTCCCTGGCCTTGTTTTAGCCTGGCCTTTGCTTTCTTAGGGGTCCAAGGGAACAGACAGATGGCTGCAGGCTGTTGAAGGTGTCTCTTGAAGAGCAGGAACGCCTCGTGCCTTGCAGCCTGAGCAAGTATCTTTAGTAACACACCCCCAGAACGGGCTCTGCCAGCAGTGCTGCTGCCAGTTAATGACAAGCGAAGCTTCACAGCCGGCAGCACCACAGTGACCGCTGCATCTCAATCTGCCCCAGGAGCCAAGGGAACACTTGGCACCACCTCGCCAGTGGCAAGTTGCAGAGGGGACAGAGGCTGTCATCACAATCCCCCTGTGTTTTCTTGGCTGTAAGAAGTTACTCAAAGGCTTGATGAAAACAGCTTTTCCAGTTTGCTCCCTTTGAGAGTTAATAGACCCTTTGCTCCCGTTTCTGCACTATGACAACAGTGCACAGCTCAGGGGAAATCTGCACTGGGAGAGAGGGGAAAACAGGCTTTTCCAGCCCCCCCATGGCTTGTTTTATTCACCTGGAGAAGCACTGGGGGAAAGACCTCCTGCTTTCTGCTGGCTCCTGAGCTCTGCCTTAGGTAGCTCCTGCGTCTAGGTAGCCTGACCCAAGGGACTGACCTCACCTCCTTATGGAAAAGCACTTTGTGAGTATGGGGGATGAAACTGAGGCGTCGGCTTGTGAGACACATGGCTGTCCCAGCACCACAGAAGCGTCTTCTGAGCAGAGATGGGCACCACGGGGGGGTGAAACCTGACAGCTATCAGATCTGGCAAAGGCCCCATTTTTCAGCAGAGATGCTCAGGGCAGCTGTTGGCAAGAGCCCAAGCCAAGCTACCTTTGCTTTCACAGACCAATCTATAAAACCTTGGCTTCTTTAAACTAATCACTGCTATGAAAACTCAGTGGCCAAAAGAATTCCTACAAGCCTGGGTATCATTGAACCCCTGGGGATGCTGTACAGCTGCTCCAGACAGTGAGGTTAGCAAGGGCTGCTACTATAGACCAAGACTAGACTTCCAGTCCTTCCTAAACCAGAGACCTCTGACAACATGAAAATGACTGTTAGAAAAATCCAGATTAGAGATGGTAGGAAAAGAGATGGGAGAGCAAAGGGAGCAGGTATTTGCTCTGCAGAAATACTGGGATAGAGGAGAGAGCTGTGATAAACTGCCTGGGGCCACCAGGCAGCATCTCAGCAGCCCTCAGGTTAGGGCGCAGCTCTAGTGAAATGTGGGTTCTCTGCGGTTTGCTGCTGCTGTTATTAGCCTAACAGCCTTCAGAATCAGGGTCCTGGCTGTTGAATACATGGTGTAAACACGAGTTTGGCTTCTCAGAGGGCAAGATACAAAGAGACCAAAGCTGGAGCTGCCTGCTGTGAGCAGCTCACACTGCCTCTGCAGCAAGCTGAGCTGCTTCTGGGCTGGGCCCACCCCACTCTTGGTCATCCATGGACTGCTGCATAGAGAACAGCAGGACTGCAGCCCATACTGTCACTGTAGAGGTGAAAGATGCTCTGCCTCAGCACCTGCTTGTGGAGTAGCCTGCAGGTGTTACCTTCCTTTGCCAAGCCAAGCCTGTGACTGCGACAGGGATGCTATCCCTGTCACGAAGCTGCATCTTCATCTGCAGGTGAGACAGGAGTGAGCTGAACTCTGCTGAAATGTGCCCTGGCAACACAGCAATCAAAAGATGTGCTACACATTCCCCTGAGCCTGGATTTGTGCTCCAGGAGGCCACTAACAGACCCAGTACCGCCCTTAGGAGCTTCCTGCAGGATGGGACCTCCTGCCAGCACCTCCTGACCGTATAAAGCCAGAAGAGCTGCTCCATGAGGAGCTGGTGATGCAGGAGGATGAAAATCAGAGCCCCAGAATGCAGATGGGACAGTTACAGGAGGGACCCACTCATGGAAACCACAGAAAATGGAGCTGGAAGGGTCTTCAAATACCTGACAGCTATTCAGGCTGCAAGGCAGAGGTGGCTCTGGCTGTGTCACCTCTGACGCAGCCAGCCAGCCACAGCTGGCTTTTGCCTGGTCTTTTGGCAGCTGTTCATGCAAGGTTGTGTATCACCAGGTGCTCTGCCAGTACCACACTAGGTTCCCCATGACCCAAGAATACTGAAGGAAAGTGGATTTCAGTGGGGGTTTGTTCTTTCTGCAGGGAAAGCAGAAGGGGAGAAAGGCAGCACTGTGCTCAAGGGGTTTGGGGTGGCTGGGAGAGGATCCTCAGCTCAGGAGCTGTGTGAGGAAAAGAGGAGAGAGAAAAAAACCTGAGCAAGTTATGGGTGAAAAGACATGTTTATCTGAGAGACTGGGGCCGTGAGAGTTTTCGCAACAGAGGAGGGAGCTGGGAAGAAGGAAGGATAAGGAAGGATAAGGAAGGAGTCCAAGTTGCCAGCCAGTGTCACACTGCTGACTGCAGCACAGTGACACACAGGGAGTTTGGCCAAATTTGAGAAGCCATTCTATTTCGTTAGTAGTAAAGAGCACAGAGCTCTTGGCGCCCTTGAGGATTAATCTTCTGAGAGCACAAAGCGTCCGGCATCGCTGACAGCCAACACAGAACCTGGAACAAAGGACCTTGGCTGAGCCAACCAGTGAATCAGCTGCGGGCATGGAGCATCCCACTGCCATCCGCTGTCTGGGGAGCACAACCTCCACCTTTTGCAAAGCCAGATCCCACAGGAGGGGTCTGTGGAGGAGTTCTGCAGCCCAAGGAAGCACCTGAAGTGCCACCTCCCCTACTCCTGGGTAAAGGAGCAGAGTTATGAGGAAAGAGCTGTCAAAACCATGGTCCTTCTTCAGGACTGTTACCACCTCCCAGAAGAGGCCAGAACTGTCCTTCTGGTTCAGGTCTCTGTCTCTCCTGCTAAGCCCCATGTGCTTGGTCAGAGGAGGGCTCCTTTGCAGCCAGGCTTGCAGGAGCTCTGCTCATAAGAAACTGCTGAGAAGGGCAGGAAGAAGCACCAACACCTGCAGAGGCTTTGTGTCTCCTGCTATTGACAGACCAGCAACCAGCAGTGTCCTGGTAGCAGCACATCTGAGGGGAGAGCAAGTCACCAACCGTCTGCCATGTGGTGAAGACAGGCAAAAGCTTTTGAGCTAGAAAGAGGACAGTGTAGGATTGATGGCTGCTGTCAGAGCCCTCCTGATGGCACAGTTCCACCCTGGTTTGGCCAGTAACGCCTCCACAGCTCCTCCCCACTCTCTGACAGCTGTTCTTAGGGTTTGAATGTGCTTTCAGGGTAAATACAAGATACAAGTCTCCAGTGTTTTCCAGGGTAGAATGCCTCCAGACTGACAGTCTCAGAATCATTTCTGGGCCCAACCCAATGTATGAAGCTTGTAGGACCTCATTCTTATCAACTATCTTATCAACTCCCTCCTGCTGGGATCTGCAGCTTCCTACCATCATCCTTCAGAAATGGAACCACAGAATCATGAAATGGTTTGGTTGGAGGGGATCTCAAAGATCACATCCTCACCTTCTCTTCTGATCTCTTTAGGCTCAAACTTAAATCAGGAAGAAAGGATGATAAGTGAGAGAATGGGGACGTCTCCTCTCTGGAGTGATTGGGATGGTGCCCCTGTGGGGTGGGGGATTACACCTTCTCTTGCCATCAGAGCACAGGAGGGTGCCTGGGCCCCGTGTTGCTCGCAAGGCAGCCTGTGGGGCTGTCGCTAGAGACTGTATCGCAGTAACTGGTTTCCAGAGGCTGAATTTAGGTTTCTGTAGGTGGTATTCCCCAGCTGTGGGTGTCTGGCGTTGCTGCCTTCCCACTGGGTTTTGTGTGTGGAATTAACCTCTCCACCACCACACAACGAGCACAGCAAACACCGTGTTGCTCACAGAGGTCACACGCAGGTATGGACAGAGCGCCCAGCGTATGGCTCCAGTACTTCCCCCATTGCCATGGGCACCCAGTTTCACTCGGGCTCATTGCAGAGGACTCCTGAGATCCTTGTGCTTGGGAGAGAACATCCCCACGGGGTGCTCAGACCTGCTCCCACATGTCTCACAGCAACACTCTGTTTATTTCAACTCCCCACTCACACCAGTCTTCTGTGATTCAACCTGCCCCTATTTCCCTGCTCTCCTCCAGGTCAGTCACCCCTTCTGCTCACCTGCCATCCTAGTTCTCCTCACTTGTTTGTCCTCTCTCCACTTTCTTCACCCAGTCTCAGCCATTCCTGTCTCTTGTCAGCCAGCCTCAGGCTCCTCAAACCTCAGGCTGTGGACTGTGTGGCTGGACACCCTTTCACAAGGACATCCTTGTGCTGAGGATGGCCTGAGCACACAATGGCCTTTGGTAACTGGCTGGTGTCACCTATCCTGGGTTTCAGCCAGCCACTGGGATTGTGGAGCTGTGACATCCCTCTTCTTCTGCTGAACAGCATCTTGGCTGCACAAAAGCTTTGGAGCAGCTTCAGCCAGACTGCTGAGCAGGGTTAAAGAGGAAGTCTTTGGGGAAAAAAATGTTCAAGAGAAAGAATATTTTTAAGTTAATCACAGTTTTAAACTAAAGTTTAGCTGTCTGTGCAAGGAAACCAGGATGTAGGGGTCATGCTCTAAAGCCATTCTGACTTCCCAAGCAGGACTGCCCTCACCCACAGTGAGTTCCTAAGAGTCAAATCTTGTCTAAGAGCTGAAGCCCCATGAGGAAACACCTCTGCACCCCCCTGAGCCCCACCTCAGTGTCTTTCAGGGAGGCACCTCCCCTTGTCTGCCCAGAAGATGACTGACCCAGGCACTTTGCTTTCCAGCTGCTGAAGAAGAAACCTTTCACTCAGCAGGATGGAAACCAGTGTGCACAGCGATTACACACTGCTCTGTTCTTACTGGAGCTCTAGGTGCTTTATGAATTTCTTTATAAACTCTTTACAAAATTCTTTATGAATTTATGATGCTGCATATTCATCCTCGACCAGGGAATGGTTTTTTCAGCAACCTCATGGTGCCAGCTTTGCCCCAAGGAACTCCTCTTTCACCTGAGGCAGTCACTTCCCTTCCTTGCACGTTACTGCCCTCCCTCATCCATCCAGGTCTCAACACCAGACTTGGCCAGCTGTAGAAGTCCTGTCCTCTCCCATGAGCTGGCCTTGGGCATTTGCCCAGCACTGACCACGGGTGGGGACAACCTGGGGAAGAAATACAGCTGAGCACAGCTCTGCAGAAAGGGAGGACACACTCAAGGGCATCGCCTTGCCTTTGGAAGCATCTGAACGAGGTTCTTTTGATATATTTTAGTGCAATGATTATATCACAGTAGAAATTAGGTGCTCAAGACCAAGGAAATGGTGAGGTACTTACCCTAATTAGCTGGTCTTTGTAGGTTATGATTGCAAGTGAGAAGCTGACTGGCTGTCCTGGTTTAACCCCAACGGTCAGCTTGGCCCCACACAGCCACTTGCTCACTCCTCCCCGGTGGGATGGGAGAGAGGATCAGAAGGGTACAAGTGAGAAAACTTGCGAGTTTGGAACAAAGACAGTTTAACAGGCAAAGCAAAGGCTGCTCACGCAAGCAAAGCAAAACAAACCCGTTCAGCACTTGCCATGGGCGGGCAGGTGTGCAGCCATCTCCAGGGAAGCAGCCACCATCAGTGTGCAGCCATCTCCAGGGAAGCAGCCACCATCGTGCATCAATAACCACCAGCTTGGGAGGGCAAACACCACCACTCCTAGCATCCCCCACATCCTCCTTCTTCCCCCAGCTTTATATGCTGAGCACGACGTTGTGTGGACGTGTTTAGAAGTTGTGTAGATAGGGTGCTCAAGGATGAGATGCCATGGTGGGCTTGGTAGAGTTGGGTAACAGCTGGACTCGATATTCTGTGGTTCTGTATGGTCTGCAATGTTGGGTCAGTTGGGGTTGGCTGTGTCCCCTTCTTGTGTACCCTCAGCCCACTCCCTGGTGAGGTGGTGTCAGAGCCAGAAAAGACCTTGCTCAGCAGTAATGAAAACATCCCTGTGCTATCAGCATGAATCCAAAACATGGCCCCACACCAGCTACTGTGGCAAAAATGAACTCTACTGCAGCCCAAACCAGCACTCTCGGCGTCTGTGACCACCTTCAGCACCGCTACAGGATTTTCTGGCTTTGCTCTGGAGGCATGAGATTAGAAAACTCATCCAGAGAAAGAGCCCAGTAACAAACAGGGAAGAGTCGCTTAGCAGGAGCCAGACAGGACCATTATGAATTCATTCAAAGTGGAATGGCTGGAAGGAAGGTAGACGTGCAGAGGTGTTACATGGTGCTAAATTGGAGGTAATTGGTTCCCGGAATTCGCCTTGTTTCACCCTATTACTGACTTCACCAGATGTCTGTCTAGAATTCCTCTTGCAAAAAAAATCCACCCTGCAAATGAAAGCAAGCAGTCAATCCAGCTGCAGTGGACATTACCCCCCCCCTCCCCCCCAAGTCATAATGAAGACATCAGAGGCACCCACCCAGTACCTCCTGCCTGGCCACAGCCATGACATTTGGGGCTGCTCATGTAGGATTGTGGCTTTTGATTCCACAGATCCATTCCCAACTGGATTAATTAAAGAAAAGTCAGCAGTGGCTTTTCTGACTTGAAATAAGGAGGGTCTGGATGCCCATCACGAGCTAGTCCAGCTGTGAAGCCAGGAATGCCAGGACACAGAGGGCAGAGCTTTTGGTGTACTGGACACAGAGGCCAGTAGATGTTTACTGTAGGAGACTAAGGGGAGTCGATTTTGCAGCTCACAATTAATTCTCCCAGGCATGAGAGCACTGCATGCAACAATTACAGCTGTGGCCAGTTTTATCCTCTCTGCCACAAGCAGAAAATGGAAGGGCTGTAGAAGGAGACAGCATTCTATCCCAAACCTCTTTATTTAATAGTGGAACAAAATGTACTTTCATGCCTGTGCAGTTTGCAGCAGCAAGCTGAGGCTTTCTTCCTCCTACCCCAGGGTGCTTCCATTTGTTCTGCCAGCCTCTTCCCGGTCACTCAGAGATCCATCATGAATATATGGAGCTATTCTCACCCATCCCTCTGCTCTCAAAAGTGCCGCTTACATGGAGAGGACAAGGGGGATTTGGCCCAAAGATTTTAACCACATCACACCCCTGAACTGGTTTAACACAGATTTCAACAGGAAGCTTTTTACTCTGTCTGTGGGTGTTTTAATTACTGGAGGGGTTTGTTGTTTGGTCTATTTACATCAGCAGGGAAGGGGAATACCCTGGTAGCTGCTTGAAGGAGTATCCCTGTGGCTCTGTCTGAAACAGCAAGAGATTAAGTCTGAAAATAGAGCTTTAGAAATTGCAATGATAAATAGCTCAGAATGTCACTTTTTTAAGGGAAAATGTGCATTCAGGAAGAGATGCCACCTGGAAAAGGATTCTGAAAATCTGGGCTGATTTTACCCCAGCTGAAGTGGCATCAGCAGCTAGGGTGTGCTTGTGACATTTCATGGCCCCAGATGAAGCCACACTCAAGCTGGACAAGGCCAGGACCTGGCTGTTCACAGCTCAAATGTAACTGTGCTTTGGAAAATACAGGATACAGCAGAACGGACGTGCAAGGAGCACTCTGGGTGATTGGTATAGACGACTAAGGCACATAACATGAGGTGTCTGAGTGATGCCATTAAAAGTAACAACTGCAAAAGAAAGACTGGCTTCTTGACTTCATAGCCAAAATGTACTGGCTGGACCCAGCAAGTCCTGCTCCTCTGTTGTGCTCGACACCGGAGCTGGGGACTCTCACATTGATTTTATACTGCCTATTCTCACTATGTGCTGCCAAGCAGGAGGGCAGGTGGGCTAGGGAATCACCTCCTCACACACAAGACTTGTCTTTCCAGATGGAAGGATGCTAAATGACAAATAAAGGAGATGATGAAGAACAAGAAAGAGGGAGAAGTAAACAGGCTGAGCAGGAGGTGCTGGAAACTCAGCAAAGGTGATCTGCAGGGTGTTGGCAGATCAGGGTTCAACGGGGGTAAGTTGTGGAACGGTAAGCCTTGACCTGAGAACTTTAAATACACAGCAGTAAAACACACCCAAGGTTCTTAAGGAGCTGTCTGGTTTCTCAAGGAGGGCTGCTCAGCAACCTTGGCAGTTTTAAGAACATGGAGACTGCTCCCAAGCCCTCCCTTCTGAGACAGCTCTACCACTCATGGTGCACAGAACCCAGCTGGCCACCTCCGTGCTGGAGATCACCCAGAATGCAGAATGCAGAGAGCAGCAGCTGCGGGAGCATGTGGCTGTGCAATCCTGCTCTCCATCTCCTTTGTTCCCAAGCCTTGCCCTTATGTCTCTGTCTTGCCAGTTCTCTGTCACTAAATAAGGTTGTGTGTGTGTGATAAAGAGAAAAGGAGGAGGCACAGCAGAGGGAAATGTAGCCCTAAAACGATGCTTTGTGTGAGTTTGGTTGCTAAGGACTGAGGCAGTAAATCCCAATTAAATATATGTGTAGTTTGAACACCAACGACCTGGTGGAGTAAACCATTAACTCGGTGAAGAAGGAACAAGGGATCCCCTCAGCTGCCCATTAATTGTTCATCTAGTGAAGAAAATCGAGAGTCAGAGAAGGAGCTGCGTCAGCATCTGAAAACCTCTGTCCAAGCAAGGTACCTGCTCTGTGAGGAAAGACCTGTTCGTGTGACCTGAGAGAAAGGATTCTCTGGCTGTGACCCGTGTGCACTTAGGAAGTGTCCTGGCCAGAGCCAGCTGTACCAGGTACTGGCTGAGAACAGGAAGAGCATACAAAAAGGAAGGGATGCTGCACAGAGGAGATGTCAAGGACCTGAAAGAAAACACTGACTAGGGAAGGCAGAAGAAGTGGCAAAACTCACACCTTGTATGAAGAGATCTAGTTGGAGACTCATGTACAAGGGTTCATCTACAACCTAAAGGAGCAACACAGTGCTAGAGCTGGAGAAAGGAGCACGTGGTGAAGAGCTGTGGGTAAAAGGTTGAGTTTTCTCAGTGGTGTGGAACTACAGCTTTTAGCTAGACATTCAGGTGGAAATGTTAGAGAGAGGGGCTTGAGATTTATTCCACAGTAAAGAGGTCGATTGAAGAGTCATCTGGAGTAAAAATGGTACCTGACTCGTGTTTTTGAAGAGAAAAGACTTATGTCTCCTAGAAAGCTGGGTGGAAATGGGGATGAGGAACAGTTTGCCATAAGAACGGAGAGACTAGAAAACAGTAGCCACTGGAAGACAAAAAGAATATAAATAAAAGTGCTGCTTTGATATACCTTCCCTAACTAAAAGAAAGGCTGCTTCTACACAATAGGACTCCACAGACTGAGATCCACCTCTTATAGGTGGGGTTTATTACAGCCGAAGACAAATCAGAGCAGCCTATCTCAAAAATGAGTGATGTCTAGCACTCTGAAATCTGGTGACTGAGAAATTGAACCAAGGGATTCTTTGTTTAATGTCTCCACTTCAATTTGCCCGAGGCATGGCTTGAGACCGACCAGTCTCAATAATCTAGACTTTGAGTTAAATACTACACCATCTGTTTCATTACAGTCCACTTCCATTCACTCTCCAGGGGGACAGTAACAGCTTTACTCATTTCAAGAAGCTGGACAATTAACTTTCAACAGGAATAACATTCCAATACTTTCCTGTAATCAAGTTCTAGCAACTAAGCCAAAAACTCTTGGTCAAGATTGTACTTGCCCAAAGGCCAGAGCCATTTGCAAAGACGTTCTGGGAAGCAGCATCCTGTTTTGTTGCTGGGTTCATTGCTTTTGTTTGATGGTGGGACTTTTCAATCTTCCCATCCCTCAATTCCAGTCCCCTCTTGAACAGTGACTGCTTGGTTGAGCTTTCCTATTCACTTCCTCCCATGAAGCTTTCTGGAAATGGAAAGGCTTGCCTTCTCCCCCTGCCAGTTCTACCTACAGTAGGTGACCTGCTTGAGGCAAATTCTAGTCAAAAGCTGCTCATAAATTTCCCTGCTGGCAACAAAGTCTCAGCATTGGCTTTGTTTAAGTTTCCACCTGGTCTTTTACCTTCTTGAGACACCAGTTACATACATGCCTGTTCAAGGGTACTTGGAGAGATGAGTATCTGGGTATGGATCAGTGCAGTGTGGGGAGGTCTGGTACAGACATACCCGCAGTGATGAGGGATGAAAGAGGATAAAGGGCCCCCAGGCACTTAGCACGTTCTTGGCCACATTAGTTAGATGGATGGCATGTTGGCACTTGAAAAATACGCGTCACAGGTGCCATATAAAGCACAACCTCTTCAGGGCTCTGTTAGCTTATTGCCTTTCAATGGACCATGACCATCATTAGCAGTCAATCAATTCTGAGTCAGGCTCAAGTGCTCAAAAGCAAACACGAACTGCTCTTGCAGTCTCTAATTGGCATCCTACATCCCACCTCTCCTCCTCATGCAGAGCAGCTATTAAGGAAAAGCTGTTTGTCTTTGCTGATCTTGTGCAGAAGTACAGACTCCCTGCCACTTCCCTGCCCACAGTCACAAACTCTCCCTGACAGGCACCTCCTTAGTCGGACTCATCCGGGGGCTGACTTGGCTCACTCACCTGGGAAAAGTCAAAGGGATCACTTTCTGCCAGGGTGCTGGGTTAACTCAGCTCATCAAAGTGCCCCATAGCACCCACCGTGGGTGATGCTGGGCCTTGCAGCAGGGAGTAGGGATGAGGGAGGCAGAAGGACCACCTCACCCCAGGCAACAAGAGATAAAAGTGGCTCATGGCCCACAGAGCCATGGCCAAAGCTCTGACACCAGGCAAGTTTGGTGCTGACATTCGGTATCAGCTGGTACAGCATGAATTCTCCTTCCTGCGGAGATATGAGCACTAATGGACATTTGTCCTGTGGTTTGGGCATTTCTCGAGCCTTTCTCTGGTGTCGAGCCTTGCAGATTATTTTGCAGCTCTAATTGAGAGCCTTTCCTCTACCCAGTTGCCTGTTTGCACAAATAAGAACAGCCAGATACTAGTTAGGCTGCTCATGTGGCTCATGAGCCTCGGGAGGAAGACAGGATGGCATTTGGGAAAGCAGCCCCAGAAAACATCTCTGCAGGTGCCAGATTATTTCTACCTCTTCACATGAGTGAAAGGGGAAGCCTGGCCACTGACAAAAACCAGAGGGTGCAATCTAGGCTGTATTAGCAGTTAGCAGAGTTACACGGGGCAATTCTGTGTTACAGGACTGCGCTTGTACCCATTCATGCACCCCATGTGGGGAAGGAGGGAGCAGCAGAGATGTTTTGGTCCTGAGAAAATGCCTGGAGCCACAGAGCAAGCAAGAGAGACAATTCATTTCAGAAATGTCTTAGACAGTGGTTTCCAAATCTCTGTCCATGGGGCACTAGTGTCTGTGAGGTCCACACTGCCCACACAGCATTTCCAATTAGAGGGATGATAATAAAATAGCAGGAGAAATTTTGAGGATGGGTAGCATAGTCTAAAAACATCTTCTGACGTTATCAGCCACGGCTTGTGAAGTCTGTCTTGGTATGGCACTGTATGTATTTTCTAGGACAAAAGCAAACACGAACTGCTCTTGCAGTCTCTAATTGGCATCCTAGGACAGACTACTGCACCTCCTAGACAGGCAGAAATTGTCTTTTGCTTGGTAGAGGTCAGTTAAACTGCTTTTAGTAACGTACTGGTTCATAGTAGATTTCATTTGGATGTTGGGAAGAAGTACTTTAGCAGGAGGGGGGTTGAACACAGGCACAGGTTGCCTAGGGAGGTGGCTGAGGCCCCATGCCTGGAGATAGTTAAGGTGAGGCTGAGCAAGGCTCTGAGCAACCTGATGTAGTTGAAGGTGCTCACTGCAGGGGGGTTGGATGAGATGATCTTTGGAGGTCCCTTCCAACCTGAGCCACTGTATGATTCCATAGAGTTTACAAAGGTGTCTAGCTGGCAGCTTTCTGCACATGACAGCTTAGTCCAGGGCATGAGAAAGTTCCTGCCGCCTCCAGTGCTAAAGAACGACACTATTACTTGAGAAACATAGAGCGTGTTTTGTCCATTTAGAAAGCAGCCCCGAAGCTGAGAAGTTGTCCTTCAGTAGTGGTAGCTGTGGGTCAAACAGCGATATATTCTCTCAGCTGTGTAACAGCTCACGCTCTTGGATGCATGACAGCTGAGGAAGGAGCTGGAGTCCAGCAGAGTGTCGGCAGGGGAGCAAGCAAGAGCGCTTTATTGCGTGTGTGCAGCCGCTATTTAAGCAAGTTCCTTATCTACAGAGTACGCACTTGTCATCTTACAACTGGCTGGTACAGCGAAGCAATCAGCAATAGGCTGACAAGACAGATGGCACCTGGTAATTGGTCTGGGTCTGTCGACAGGCCCTGTGGTCAGCTCGCAGTATAATTTTTAAAGGAGTCTGAGGCAGATCATGATATTTACGGCTAGGGATGGCCAGCAGCCGCATCATCCCTGCCTGAGCCTCCTACAGACAGTGAATTCCCCAAATGAATTACTGTGGCCACAGAAAGCAGCTGTGCACTGCTTCTTAACCTTTCTTAGCATGGCCCTTCCCAAAGTGTTCCTTAGGCATCTAGCATTGCTCTGCTAGGAGCTAACAGCAGCACTAGGTGCCCCTTAGAAAATGTACCTGAGGGTTAAGCAATTTTTTCTGAGATCCGAACAATCCACATGCACTGCCTCAACAGAAGACACGAAACCTAGTCACAACTGCTGTTTTTTCTGCATAGAATCAGAGGATAAAGGGCTTCACTGCACAGAGACTACAGTGCACTGTTCCCATAGAGCATGCGGCCCGCTGCGATAGGAAAACTGAACTGTGTCTCCTCTGACAACAGACACTGCCGCTGCATTAACAGAGTGAGTAATGACCATAATTACAATCTGAACACCAGCAGGACAAATACAAACATCTGAGACTTTTTTTTTCCCCAGAAGACGTCATTCGTCAATTATCCTCCTGGTTAGAAATACTCAATTTTCAGCCTTCCGAAGACTCACAAAGAAATCAAAGTCAAGCAGCTGTTTTATTGCAGAATACGCAGTGACTACTTCCAGCTAAAGAAAACACAGAGACCAGAAGTGAGTTAAAACCATCAGCAGGTGATGGCTACTGAAACTTGAAGGCATCATCAGGAATAAGGAGCTGAAACAGAACCTTGTGAAGGGCTGGATGGCTTCAGCAAACATATGGAAAAGAGCAATGATTAAAGTTTAAGGACAGTCTTGAAAACAAGAAGAGGAAATGGTCAGAATGGTGGTGAAAAGTCACTCAAGTGACTTTATTTTTAAGTTTACTTTAATGAGTGCTGCACAGTTTTACACACAGGGAACAGCTATTTCATACTCAGATGTACCAGGCCAGCCTGGTCTGCAGTGTCTTTCCACTACAGTGTGTGGGTAGGCAAACACTTAGAGCTCAAACAGCAGTGAGAAAGTCCAGCTCTGGCACGTTCGGAGCTATGACCTGATCAGAACACAGAAGGCACTGCTTCACAGCAGGCAAACTGCAAAAATGCCCCAATAAAGAAAACAGAAATGATTTTCAAAGAGTTGGCTTCAGCGTTTTGTAAAGACAGGAGTTAGCGTGGATCCTGAGAGACAGATGGGTGACTTGGTTTTAGAAGGCTCAAACAAGGTAACATCTTCATCATCAGACTTAACCACCTGAGGTTCCAAAAGGCAAATGCACACCATTTGAGTATCTAGGGAAAGATAAAGTATAGCTGCATTGCTCGCTGAAAGATAGGATTTGCAAATAAATGATAAACATCATTTTGACTGCAGTCAGAAGTTAACAATCAAAGCTCGTTAAGAAATTGAAAGAGTAAGTTGAAGTATACAGAGGACTTGGATGGAATTAAAGTCAGCAGCAACTGATTACTCTTATCCCAGGATACTGTATAACCAGCCATGGCACTGTGGACCTCAAGTGTTGCTCTTTGAGAAGTCACAAAGCACAGAAGAGAGTCCAGGAGAACAGTGGGACACACAACAAACTGTTATTAAAAATCAGGGGGATTCTGCCAGTCAACCTAAATCTGAAAAAAAAGCTCAAATAGTTTCTGTAAGATCATATTTGTAAAAGGAAAAGTATCTCAGCAACAGGCAGACCACACGGGTTTGCCAGGAGTAAAGTATGCTGGTCCCCACCATCCCCTTTCCTTCTTCCTGAAAACTGATCTGGTGGCCCACAGGTGCAAACCCTGAACAGCACAGGAGACAGGTCTAGAACATCTCGATCAGTTTGGTCTGAGATCCACTGGCAACAGGTGTGCAGCACCAAATACAGAGGCACAAAATGGAGACGGTTAGTGGTACCAAAATGGATCTGGGACGTTCAAGGACCAGGAACCAAATGTGATCAGTTTGATGCTCTCACAAGAAGGCTGATACAGCTCCAGTGTGTGTTAACAGTACTAACGTACCCAAGTGCCAAGAGTTAATTGTTCCAGCTACCTACACTAGCCTCAGCTTGTACTTGGGTCACATTTTGGACTATATGATTTAAGAGCAAGTCAAACTGGAGAGGGTCCAGAGAAGAGCACCAATCACTAGATTTTAGAGAATCACAGAATGGATTAGGTTGGAAGGGACCTCCAAAGATCATGTAGTCCAAGTCATTTAGAAGAGGGGACCAACAAAGGGTGATTCAGTTAACTGGGTCTACTTAAACAAAAGACTAGGAGAATATGACATCAACATCCAAATGAGGGCACCGTTCATCACATCTATTGCAAATAAGGTCCTGACTTAGCTCACAGGGATAACACTCCAGCTGTAGGGTTCCACACTGGTTTGATGCTGCTTAAAATGTCATGGGATCCATTTCACTGGAAGCTTCTGAGAGTGAGAAACACGTGGGCAATCTCAAAACAAGGAGGTGAACTAGGTAACTTTATAGGAACTCCCTTGGTTCTTACTCCTCTGAAAGATCTCCAGCACTTAGTAATGCTTTTCACGTTGTTTGTGGTTGTCTAACAGTCACAAACAGGGAGCACATAAGCATGTTTGCCATGCCATAAAGAGCTGCCCAGATGTTCATTTTGTGTTTTTTAAGGAGAGCATTTTTCAGAGGAAATGTGCACAGTATCTCATGAAAAAGCTGGACACACCTTGAACAGATTCCTGCTGGTTCACAGTGCTGGGACAACGAGATTCCTCCTTTCCCAGAAACCCCAACACTAAAAGCCACGTAAGAGAATTGTAAAATAGACACCCAGCCTCTTCCCCAGTTGTTGGAAGCTACCAACTTGCTCAGAGAGAGCTGTAGAAACATTAGGGATAGGAAGGGACCTTGAAAGATCACTAGTCCAATTCCCCTAATTCTCCTGCCATAACAGGATCACCTAGACCAAGTTGCACAGGAACACATCCAGGCGGGTCTTGAATGTCTCCAGAAAAAGACTCTACACCCCCTGGGCAGCCTGTTCCATTGCTCCGTTACCCTCACTGGGAAGAAGTTCCTTCTGATATTGATATGGAATCTCCTCTGTTCCAGCTTGACCCTTTCCCCTTGTCCTATCACTAGATGACCTTGAGACATTATATATACACACAGGCTTTATCTATAGAAAACCTGTAACACAACAGATGATGCATTAAAACATTTCCAAATAGTTTTCAAAACAAACAGTAAAATTCCACAGCCAGAACCCTATGCCCTCCTGCAGTCTGGACAGTGCTATAGGACATGGAAAAATCACATGGCAGAGCTCAGTTCTGGGGCTGAATTTGAAGTCTACTGTGAAATCTGTAAGGTTCTATATAGGGAAATCAACCCCCCCAGATCATACCCAGCAAAATGGGGCTGAGCAGACAGAAACACAAGTTGACCTCTGTTGTTTGTGGATTCTGTAGGACTGATCACATTTACTGCTCAGACCCAGACCACACTTCTAGTAGAGTCAAATACTTCCCAGCTTGTTTCTGTGAAATTGGGAAACAAAACAGCCCTCAAGTGTTACCGGTATTTGATGATAGAAGTTCCATCTGTTAGCTCTTTTTATCAAGGTGAGGGAACAGTGTATAGAAAAGGTACAAATTCTTTCATTGCTGTGGGGTTTGCACAGTCCCTGATCATTAGCTCTACTTGAGCTGAAGGGTTTTCAGCTCCACAGCAAATAACCAAAAGGGGCAATCTCCAGGGATGTTCCCAGAGCACTGCATAAAGCCCACTATTTCCGTAAGGCAACACTGCAATTTTCTTCAACTTCTATTTCAGATTTTTCACACAGCTCCTTTGGTAGCGAAAAACCAGAAACTCTTCAAGACAGGTGGAGGTACAGAAACTAACCTGAGCAAGTCTGAGTAACGCAAACGGCAGAACTGTTCCTCTTGACTCCTCAGCAGTCCCTGACACAGCCTCATCATTCACACGTGCCAACTTACTCTCCAGGATCGAAAGCGAGCCTTTCCCACATTTTAAACATGATTTCAGATGCCACTTAAAAAGATTCCTAGAAGACATGTGGGGTTTTGAAGACCCACAAATCACTTTTAAAGTTATTCAAGTATCCACAACAGCTGATGCCCATATGGACGAGAACCCTTTACTTGAGTGCTACCACTGCACAAAGACAAATCTTTCCCAAGGTCACACTGAGAAACTTTCCACAACTCCTATTCTTCCTTGTAAAGTCAGACAGCTGCAAGTTCCACGACTGTCCACAGCCAGCGAATGAATTCTGTAAGTGCAGTAACACCTGGTTTGTAAGGCAGGCAGGAAACACCACATTCTACACTTCGGGTTTTTTCAGTTCTCTTTAATCAGGCTCGTTACAACGCACAATCGTGTCCTTAGCCAGGTAACAAGGTGCCACCCTTCAGATAAGGAAGAAACGATGGAGAACTCCTCTGACCTTTTAGTACTGCAGATACTAATGAGGACAATTCCCACACTTAGCACGGCATTCCCCTAAACCTATAAAGCTTTGTAACAATTCAGTCACAGCTTTTGTTTGCTTCTGTGAGTGAGACTGCAGCTACTGCAGCTGGGGATCTATCTTACTGAGCTGAGGATAACTCCTGCCTTTAATACATTAAACCCCCATTGTTTCACATGGTACTTTCATCCATCATAAAGTTCTGAAAATACAGTTTGAGCTGAAGTTACCCATCCCACCAGTGATGCAGCTTTCCAGTGCTCAGCAAGAGAGACTGTTTATGAAACAAAGATCTTTTTATTTAATGCTACACAATCTGAATTGAAGGAATAGAACATAGACTTCACCTCAGGACCAAGCTAGAGGGATACAGCCCAGAACATTTTCCAAAGTAAAACCAGATTACCAAATACCAATCAGTGCAAGAAACATCTTTATCTGTTTGCACTTGGCATAGCTTTAAACCAACTCCAGCATCAGAACATGCAAGTACCTCTCCCCCGTACAGCACAAAGGTTGAGAGCAGATTTCTTGCCTTGTGGGAGCCAGTTTGTCAGGATGTATGTATTGATAACATTAAAGAAAAACCAAGGGAGCGTTACATTCTGATGTCAGGTGTACAAGTGCAGTAGTGGATTATTCTTAGAGAGCAACGTTATCTAGAAAACTTCAGTGGTATGACAGGTTATCCTGGAGTGACTATAATACAGAGAAACTTTAAGCCAAAGTAAGTATTTACAGAGAGACTGCCACAGCAGAGGACAGGGAGCTAATCTCACAGAAGTACTTCAATAAAGAGCAAATGAGTGGACGAAGACAAAGCCTTTGACTTTATATAATAAAATACCAAGTGCATTCTTTCAAGTGAATGAGTCTTTGAGACTATGGTCCTAGAATTTAGGAAGCCATGTGAAGGTCAGATGTACAGTCCTGCTGCATAGCAAGGGTTACGTGGACTGCTAAAGTTTTTACATCCACTGTAACCTTGGTAAATCACAGCAATTCCAGTATTGCATCTTACTGCAAAGTCAAAACTAAAGCTGTTAACTAAGCTCCCGCCAAATGCCAGGGATGGGATTTTGGATAGCAGACCTAGCATAACTCAGATGCTTCTCCACTACTTGTGTGCTGTACATCTGGGATTAGGATCGAGCCCAGAACACTTTAAATGTAATCATGGTTAGCTTCTCTAATGTTCTTGGCCAGAGAGTTATTATCCAGCTTTTTCTTGTCAATGCAACTTTAATCACATCCGATTTCTTAAAGTAGCCACATTCTTTTAGTTACTTTGGCTCTTTTCCAACAGGTTTATTTTAAGCTGCTTGTGAAGAAAGGTTATTAATGGCTGGCTATTTTGCATATTTCTTCAAGAGTTGCTACTGAAATAACCAGACATATTTGAGGGGGAACACGTGTGGTTGGCTGCTCAAAATATCATTTAAAATCTTTTAAAAATCAATTTTTCCCCTAAGAGCAGAGCTGCTTTAACCGTGTATTTGCAAGCATTTTTTAAACCAGCATCCTCCAGAGACATTCAACCCTCACCCATCTACCAAATACAGAGAACAAGCATAACCAGAGTCTTTCCAGTCCACGACTAAGAACACTATTCCTCACAGTACAGGAATCCCATTTGAAATGGCTTTGCAGTATTAGACTCCAATACACAGGACAGAAATGTAGAAAGAAGCCTCATGATTCTCATGCAGCTTCTAGGGCGTTTGCTGCACCCTGAGCCAACAACTTGACCACCAGTGACTAGGCTCAAACGGGCAGAACACTGAACAGTAGATCTGAGCAGCTTCCCTTTTCACTTAGGATTAATTTACTGTAATGTACATTACTTTCAGTGGAATGAAACTGCTCGTGTTTTGGCAGGATGGGGAAAATTCCACTTTGTCTTTATTATTTTATAAGGCAGAAAGTTGAAACAGAACTTCTACAAGGATTTAATCTGTGATACTGTAAAATCAAAGTACTACTTTATTAAATGAGTTATTTTACACAATATGAACATCAATATAATTACAATTGTAAAAAATTTTTTATAACAAGTATGGACTGATTTTTCAGGATTTCCAAATAGGGCACAACTGTACATTTACACGGAATTGTCTTTGCATGAAGCCCAAGAGGGAACAGCATAAAAATATGAATGTTTCTGTAGCCCCTTCATTTTTGCTGATCAACAGTTTTAGAAAAGCAGCTGCAGGTTTGTTATGTAAGGTCTGACAGTAGAAGAGTCAATAGGTGCCATGATTTCGCCTATAAAAACAAGAATAACTCAGTTAAGCTGAACTGTTACACAATGCTGTTTACCTTTGTGTGAATGAAACACCGTAATACCGATTTTTACCTAGTTTCAGCCTTTCATGAGTACAGCATAAAAACTATCCACTGGTGTCTTCTACAGTTAACACACAGATCAAGTTTCATATCTGAATGCAGAAAAATCTGCATTTATTTGCATAGCTTCAGGAACAAAAAGGCTCAATTGTTGTAAATACACAACCGACTATTGCTATTATGCATCTTGTCAGACAGACTATATTTATTGTAGGTATTTTGTTCAAAGCAAAACTAACATTTCAAAGCAAGAACTAAATAATAAAGTATTCCTACAACTCTAAGGATGACCATCTGAAATAACTCATTCCTTTTAAAACCACCTCTATGCACAGTGAAGTGCCACAGCTATTTCACCTATGCAAATATTGCCTCTCCTTTGTAACAGAGGGCTATAACTTCAATCTGTAGTTAATTTTTATATTAAAGAAAACTAAGCAAGTTGTAAGTCACAGTGATGGTAAAAAAGAAACTCACAGTACACCTTTCTGGGACAAATGTTTAAAAATTAAGGTAATGACCTGTAAACACCTTTATGCCTGAACATCAGCCAGTTCTGGAGGAAGTGGAGTCTTAGGATGCTTGCTTTCAAAGTGCTGTTTGAAGGTCTTGGGATCCGGCATTTGTGTCTGATTAGAGAGAGAGATTTACCTTTATGCACAGAACACAAGTTAAAGAACACTACAAAACTACTCC
>VZRI01006416.1:489041-521020 GCA_013397515.1 Upupa epops | reverse complement strand
ACCACTACTCTCTGGCTTCTATCCTGCAGCCAGTTCATGATTCAGCTCGCTACCCAGTCATGCAGTGCACACTGCCTCAGTTTAGCTGTGAGGATGCTGTGTGAGACTGTGTCAGATGCCTTACTGAGATCAAGATAGACCACATCTACCACTCTGCCATCCACCTGGTTATGCCCTCATAAAAGGCTATCAGGTTGGTCAAGTGTGGCTTCCCCTCGGTGAAGCCATGCTGACTGTCCCTAATGACCCTCTTGTCCTTGATGTGCCTAGAGACAGCATCTGGGACAAATTGTTCCATCACTTTTCCTGGGGTGGAGATGAGGATGACTGGTCTATAGTTACCTGGGTCCTCCTTCTTACCTTTTTTGAAGATTGGAGTGACATTTGCTAACCTCCAGTCCATGGGAACCTCTCCTGATCCCCATGACTTAGAAAAGATGATGGAGAGTGGCTTAGCAATGACTTCCACTGTCTCCCTTAGCATGTGCGAGTGCATCTCATCTGGATTTATACACATGCAGTTTGCTCAACTTCTCCTTAACCCAGTCCTCATCAACCAAGGCTTCTCTCTTGCCTCGACTTCCCGTGGAGCCTCAACAGTCTGGGTTTGATATCAGGACAGCTCCCAGAAGTATAGATGGAGATATGGGAGCAGAACAGAAAACACATTCCTAGAAGCAGGCAGCACTGTTAGAAGACAGTGGCTATGTGGTGGTAACAGACATTACTTGTGAGGCAGTGAGGTGGAACATGCATGCTGCTTGGTAGATTACTGCAGCTGAGTTGCCGTAGGTACATGGAAGCCCCCAGTCACATCTTCACAGATGCGGCTAAGTTTACTTTTAAGGCTGATTGTCATGGAATGGAGGGACAGGAATCACTTTTCCTGCTATATAGGGCAGAGGGTTGCACTTTCACTCTGTCCTTTAACCTAGCTTTTGCTTGGAAACTGCAGGAGAAAACCAAGGAAGATGAATTATGCTTCTGAGAAAACGCTCAGTGCACATCTCTAACTGGGCAAGACAGAGTAACACTTAAAGGAGTGTCCCAGAGGTGGAAAGAAACACAAGCTGTTAGGAGGTAACATTAAGTACAGACTTTACACATTAGTACTTACTAGGCTAGAAAAAGCCATAAAGCTCACATTTAAACTACCTGATTACTCGTTGGAATGGTTTGCTGGTCTGTAAAGCAAATTCAAAAACATCAACTCTTGCAACTTAGCTAGAAGTAAAAAAGTAATAATGAAGTGGACATGCCTGGAGACTCGTATGTTTGTCCCAGCGGGCAAGTGTCTTTTCCAGTGCTGTTACAGGCAGAGAATAAAAGGTTAGAAAGCAAAGACTTGATTCTGTCCATGCTTAGGTAGGAATACATCTTCAAGACCTGCCAGCTGCACTCTCTCCATTGCCAAACCAAGACTGCACCATCCTGCACATAAACCTTCGTTCTCCCACATCTCCAGTGTATCTGACTCCAGAGCAGACTTAGGCTTTTCCTGACCAAGTCCCCTGTGTCCCAGCACCCACACTAACATCTCCAGATGTGCAAAGCTCAAACCAAAGGCTGCCAGCACAGCCTGAGCCCCCTGTACACCCTTTGCACACCTCACCTCTTCCCTCCGTATAAATATGCACCTTTAATCAAGATACATTTAGATTGGAAATTACTTCCCTGTCTAACTGCTTCTGTGTTTTTCTCTGGTACTGTAACATTTTATTTGGTGAGAGAAATCTTTTCCTTAGATATTTAAAATCTGGATCAGATCCATTTCTTACCCTTCTAGTTGTTAAACCAAAGAGCATGAGCTAGTACTGAACAGCACTTTGCTAAGAACGGGTCCCTGTAGGACCAACCCTGGTGAAAAGGCTGGCTCTGAGGATACCTTCCCATTCACAAATACTTTTTGAGGTTTTGTATAACCATATCCCAGTCTGTTCCCATGGCTCCCATCCATCTGGATAACCAAGACACCTGTGTTTCCCTCTGGGTTTCCTAAGGCTGTGGGTATGCAGGATTTTCCCCAGACCTTTCTCTGGATGGTCCCTTTATGTTAATGGTTGGGCTTGATGATTTTAGAGGTATTTTCCAACCTTTGTGATTCTATGATTGTGTGATTCCCCTATGCCAGACAAAGTTTCCATGAAAAAAAGCAAAAAAAGACAGATGTTCACTAGCCCCTACTGATATCCTGACACCATTGCTGACTTGGAATCCTCCAGCAGAACATAAATGCAGCAGTGCATGTCAGACAGGCTGATTTAAGGGCTCAGGCTGATGTAGCTACTCTGAAGCTCAAATTCTTTCTTCCTCATTGCTCTAATCCCACAGCCCTCTGCCAGCACAGAGCTTCACTAACCCTCCTTGGGTACTGCACCACAAATTAGACCTCAGTGTGTGTCAGGAAGTGATCTGTGTAGCTGGAGAGCTTGCAGCTCACCTTGCTCAGAGAGGTGCTGTGGAGGGCAACATACTTGGGCAAACAAGTGATGATAAGGGAAGAACATGTGGCTTTGCTGGCTCAGCATGGGAGGTGGCTTTTCACCACACCCACCTGCAAAGAAGGCAGAAATGTTTGTCTTCCGAAAGAGCAGATGGAAGGAACCACACTTGTGCTTAGCACAACCCAGACAAAGAAAAAAGGTTTTGTCTGAGTGCCTGTGGTTTTGTTTAGGGCTGTTGGGGAACAATGTATGATGATGCTAAAGAATGGTGAACAGCTGGCAGGATCACTGCTTCTATAATCCCGTGCAGTACAGCCAGTTCTGGTGCTGGATGCCCTGCTCTCAGCTGTCTCACCATGGGATGTCTTCGTTCTTGAATCTTACATGTGGCTGCAGTCTCTCTGGGCTCTGTTGCTTCTCTGCCCTTTTGTGTCATCAGCAAACTTGATGAGGGTACGTTCTGGCTTCACATTCAGGTCACAAGCTGAAGAAGACTGAACCCACTAGTGACCCTTGGGGAACACCACTGCTACAGACCTCCAACTTGACTTTGCACCACCGGTCACAACCCTCTGAGTTCTGCTGTTCAGCCAGTTCTCAATCCCCCTCACTGCCCACTCATCCAGCCTACACTTCCTAAGCTTCTCTGTGAGGATATTATGTGAGACAGTGTCAAAGGCCTTGCTGAAGTAAAGGTCAACAACACCCACTGCTTTCCCCAAGCATATTTAATTCCATTTTTATTTAGTTTAATACTTAATGCTGTATTTAGGGATGTCTTATGTGTGACATAGAAATACAGTGAGAAATCCGGCCCACCTCTGCCTGTTTGAAAGCTGTTGCCTGTATTTGACTCTTTCCAGAAGGCCCACAAATGGTGGTAGAAGAGGTGCTGTTGCTCGTTTGCAGCTTGCACGTGGTATGAGAATGCAGTACCCAGCACTGAGCTCCTCATCTGCAGGACCTGACACAGCCCTCAACATCTGATTGCTGTCTGTTCCTGCCAGCTTCCCTTCATGGTCTGTCAGCTGCCGTTTTGGAGATCAAACCTGCTTCTTGGCATCTATTCAGGCTATAGAGTCCAGTTTATTTCTAGCACAACATCCGCTGGCTTTGCCTCTGCAGTATATTTGCCTCATCTGTGCAAGTGCCCTATCTCAAAAGTAACTCTAATTTGTATTCTGTCACCCACAAGCAGAGGCAGCCATGAAGACAACATCTGGGATTTTAAGGACTTTCTCTTCAGGAGGATGGTAGCATCCTGTGATGGGTCCCAGCAATCTCTCTTCGCAGGGGGAGCTGAAATGGAATAGCTCAGCTGAGCACAGGCCTCCTGACTATGCCAAGGCTCTACTGCAGTCACAGATCTCACCTAGATTTAAATTCTTTCCATTGCCTTCATCTTCACCTTTCTGTTCCATACGCAATGTTATCAGAGCTGCTGGGCTCTGCTGGCACATCTGCGACACTGCTAGTTAGGTTTTACTGGCAGGACCAGACTGGCTGAGGTAAATTGGCTGGCTTGGGAAGCAGTTAGTGACATGCACACAGTTGGTCTGACCATATTATTCTGGAGCATTTTCCCATGGAAAGGAGGCTTATACAACCCTGCAGGCTGTCCTACCAGCAATTTGGAGCCCATTGGCTGATTTCAGTCAAAATCTGAGGAAGCAGTTAATGAGCAGAGGCAGCCATCCCTACAGAGCATCCTCCCCAGGCTCAGCAAGCTGCACTGGGGGGTTTTGCTTCCAGGCATTCAACAGTCTGCACAGGAGAGACACTGCATCCTACCTACGCAGATTTTGCTGAGAACTTGTGTTTTGTTGGACACTAGAGAATCCAAATATAAATCCATGGGGGAGCAGACTTCTTAGCTGTGCTGCTCAACTGCTTTTTAACTTCTTAAGATCAGGTTTTTAATTGTAACTATAATGGGATTAATTCAAAGAAAAGTGCAAATGACCTTACAGTCATCTTTTTGCTGGAGACATCTGTATCAGACCAACTGCAGCGCAAGAGAAATAGCTGAAGACTGTCAGCAAATGATGGCAATGTTAATTATAGCAGAGTGGTGCTATAGCACTGAGATCTGCAGTGACAGAAAAGCACCACACTGGCCCCACTAGGAAGGACTACACAGAACAATCTGGATGGATACTCAAAGAGCACCAAAGCAGGAATATTCCCCAGTGGTGGCTTCTTCATGTGCTGGATCTCTGAGAAGCACCAGAGATTCCTGAGGAGGTGGTGTCAGCCTGCTGGTGAAGAGCTCCATGGAGATTTAAGTTAATGAAAGAAATGTAGAGCAGAAATAACACAAGAGCCTTGTAGCAAAAGGGACCACTGCAGGTTGTGTGAGGAAGAAATTATTTGCTGTGAGAGTAGTAAAGCACAGGAACAGGTTTCCTAGAGAAGTTATGGATGCCCCCTCCCTGGAAGTGTTCAAGGCCAGGTTGGATGGAACTTTGAGCAACCTGGTCTAGTGGAAGGTGTCTCTGGCCATGGCAGGGGGGGTTGGAACGAGATGATCTTTAAGGTCCCTTCCAACCCAGACCATTCTATGATTCGATGATTGCTGACTAAATGAATGCATTGCTGTCCTTTGGCATATTAGTATGTGTTAGTCTGAATTGCTGAACGAGCTTGATTGTTTTAACTTAGCACCAGATGGACCAGATGACCTTTAAAGGTCCCTTCCAACCCAACGCATTCCATGATTCTGTAATTCTAAATAAATGTGGTCAATGAACGTACAGGAAACGTGGGCTTGGTAGGGAGCTGATTTGCTAAAGTGCCAACTTACACTGTGCAGATGTCTGTGGGCAACTTCTTGGCAATAATCACCTTGCAAAGAAGCACAAACCAATTCCTCCTTTACCTTTCTGAAACACACCGTGCTAAAAGGAAGCTAAGGGCTGCTTAATATTCTTTTCCTCTTTTTAACGTACAGAAATAATCCTCTTACTAGCTTCAACTTGCCTTCCTCTGCACAATCCCCAGCAGCGGCAGTGAAGGGATCCTGAGTCTGCGGTGACACCCGCTTCCTTCTGCCACCTCCCGGGCTGCCGCAGAAGCACTGGTGGCTTCTCTCGCATAACCTACAGTTTGCCTATCAGTTTGAGGGAAGATCCCATGATAACAGGAAACATTACGCAGCTCCACATCTGAGCATGCCCTGACAATTCCGAAAGGAGTTTCCCCTCCCTGCATCAGAGCTGTGGTAACCAGGGGGATCTCAGAGCAGTGAGGTCATCTCCAAAGCTTTAACCTTGATGTTGCCACAGAAGATGAGGTCTCTGTTAGCGCTGGGATTTGGGGTTTTATTTGCTTGTTTGTTTTAAAGTTTGGGTAAATTTGTTATATGTGAGGTCTATAAAACCAGTCCTGCTGTCTTCTTAGGTACTGAGCAAAATTCTCTCACATGTTTTTGGTGATTGGTCCCTTGAGCCTGAGAAGGCTGCTATTTGGTGTCTTCTTTTTAGAGAAAATTTTACCTCTCAGGCTAAAGCAAAGATGCAAAGTCAACAGCAAAAGCAATGCTGGAGGAAAAGGCATCAGCTTTCCTCTGCGCTGTGCTCACAGCCTCTGGAAGCTCAGTCTTAAATCTCCTTGTCTGGCTCAGACATCTAATCTGCTGCCCTCCCTGGTGGGCCACACAACCCTCTGCTCTCAAAAGGAAGGAGGAAATGCCATACATGGGCAGAAGGAAGGGATGGGGAAAGAGACAGGATGAGGCACCTTGTCACAGGCAGCATTCCCCCAGGCAAGGGAGGAGCATCTGCTTGCAGTTAGCCAGTTTATTTGCATTAAATATTTAGGCTTTGGCACTGGCCGTTGTAGGTTACACACGGATCAAGGAAGTGCTGCTTATCCTATAGTACAAGGAAACATAGTTAGGACAAGCATTAAAAAGGGTTTTTCCCAAGATTGGAGAGGTTTTCATCAGGAAAACCTGGAGCGTGTGAACCTCATGCTCTTGATGCATCTTATTGATGCCTGGAAACACCTAAAGCATACATGTCTGGAGAACGGGGCTAGACTCTTCTCAGTGGTGCCCAACAACAGGACAAGGGGCAATGGATACAAACTGGATCCTGGGAAGTTCTCCCTTAACACAAAGAGAAATTTCTTCACTTTGTGGGTATCAGAGCACTGGACCAGATGACCTAGAGAGGCTATGGATTATTCTTCTCTGGAGAGATTTAAATTCTGTCAGGGCAGCTACCTGCTGTGGTAGCAGGGTTGGACTAGATCATCTCCAAAGGTCCCTTCCAGCTCCTACCATGATGTGATTCTGGTAAGAGAGAACAGTCTCTTATGGAGCAGACAACAGGTTGATGCAGAGAGCTGTGAGTTCTTCCCTTCCTGTTATGCTGCGAGAGGGCTGTCTGCTGTTGTTTCATTTGTTCTTTGAGTAACCAAGAAATTTGGAATCATTTTGGACTAACCGATCAACAGAACCACTAAGTTCTGTCAAAATGTAGTACTGGCTGGGAGGGTCAGTCATCTCTTAAACACAGCAAGTCTGGAAGAGGCCTGCAGCTACATTTAAAAACATTTTCCAACAGTCATGTCTGTGTATGTTTGGCAGATTTTAACTGCTCCATTAACTTCAGAGTGTGAAGAAAGAGCCATGAATCAGATTTGTTGAATAAGCCCTGATGTTCTGATTATTACATGATTGTTTACATTTATATATTCACACCATCAACATTATTGTTCAGAGAAACCTGGTGAAGGTTGTAACATGTTATAATACATTAGACCTGTGACTGTTCCTCTCCTTACAGAAGTGACTAAATGAAGCTCTCTTGACTTTAGAAATACATCCCAGTGCAAATGTTCCCTGCTGACACTTGAGGAGTCACTGCTGGCACCTCCCCATGACCCACTTCCTTTGCCCCCTCAGGAAATCACATGGCCCAGAAGTATTTCCACAAGACTATTCAGGATCCTGCCCAACATATCTCTGCACCATGAGCCTGAGCTCAGCACCTGAGACGGTGCCTGCCAGATGCACCTGACCTCAGCATAGGAGAAGACAAACACAGTGACCTGGAGCCAGAGCTGGAAGCTGTTCTGATGCCTGCGGACAGGGCTGAAGGACAAGCAGGTCTCTGCAGTGAGACATGCCAATGTCATTTCTCTTAAGGCTACTCATTAGTTCAACTCAGTGTAATGTGCTCTGCTGATGGGTTCTGGAGGTCTAGCCTGTGTTGCTTTGCATTCTGCCTGGCAGACGTTTCTGACCTGATGTGCTGTTTGTTCTTGCTCAAATGCACCCTCCCCCAGTATGGTACCACAGGGCTTGGCTCTGCCATGTTACCCATGCTAGATGGAGGAGCCAGTGTTGGTATTGTCATCTCATTACCTGGTCTTTGTGTGGGGTGCTGACAGCAGTGAGAGCAGCAGTAGGGTTCAGCTTTCCCTGCACTGCAGCTTGTGATGCAGCAGGCTGGTGTAGCTGGAAGCCCCTGCAGAAGTGCGTGCACGTGGTCTGTGTGAACCTAGCTCTACATTTGCAGTGGCCATTTTTGCTTCTCTTGGGTTTCTAGATCTTCTGGCCTTGTTTCTACAGCCCATAGCTATGGGACATCCCCAGGGAGAGAGGTACCTGCCTCGAGGGACAGAGAAGTAGCACATCATGCAGACAGTTTAATCTCTGGAGAGCAGTAGTTAACTAAATAGGGAAGTACCTTTCCCCAGGAGGCTGAAGGATCTCCCAAGTTTGGAGACCATGTACCCCAGCCAGGTGCCCTCATATGGGTGTCAAGGAGTGAGGAGAGTGGCTTGAAAGGGAGCATCAAGAAATGTGAAGGGTGAGAGCAGGGGCTAGAGAAGTCTAGGTGAAAACCTAGGATTGACTGACTTACAGAAAACAGAGCTACCTCATGCTATGAACTGACATGGTGCTCCTTTCATGCAGTGTGAAACAGCCGAGAGCTCCATCTTTCTGTTACACAGAGATGCTGATTTCCAACGGCTTGAGCTTTCCAGGGCAATAACTAAGCTTTAAATTGAGAGATCAAATGTAGAATAAATATCTCATTAACGCTGAAAAAGCACTATCCTTCTGCGCTGCTCATAGCAGTAAAATAAAACAGCGAGTGTGAAGGACAGGGTAGAGCAGGCATTGGCTTCCCTGTCTGCTGGAGAGAGGGGTCTGGTGCTTGGAATATCTGCTCAGCTGGAGGGATGTGAGCACACATCCACAGCCTCCTCACAGAAACCAGCAAGCTGTGGGCTGTGTCAAGGACAAAGAAAGATTTTATACTCTTTCCTCCCTGGAACTGGGAAGACACTACTCTGTGGCTATGGATTCAAAAATCCCAGGGAACAAAAAGAGGAAACAAATGAGTTTATTTAGGTGGGCTCCGTGCCCTATGCAAGGAGATTGGGATTTGTCACTTTTAGGTTTCTTGTGGGTTTTTTCTAAATACCCATCATTGCCTCTGGTTAAGCGTGCAGATTGCCCCGCAGACAGGGTCCTGAGCATGGCCCTGCCTTCAGCCACCTGTGTTAGTCACACAAAGGCATAGAATCACAGAGTGGTTTAGGTTGGAAAAGACCTTTCAGATCATTGACTCACAACATTAATCCAGCTGTCCCAAGCCCACTGCTAAACCCCGTCCCTGCACTCCAGGCCTACAAGACTTTTAAACGCATCCAGCGATGGCGATTCAGCCTGCTCCCTGGGCAGCCTGTTCCAGTGCCTGATGACCCTGTCCATGAAGGAGTTTTTCCTAATGTCCAACCTAAACTCCAGATGTTCACCAGCAATAAGATTTACTGGCCTTCCTGCCCTAGTCTTATTTTATTCTGGTCCTTCTAGAAAAGACACATTATGAGCTCAGCCTAAGATGGACAGGAAACATTGTCTGTATTTCCTTATTGCTAAAGCCACTGCTTTTGGAAGTGGCTCAGACAGTCCATTTCCCTCTCACACCTGTGCCTCTGTGAGCCAGCAGAGGAGAAGAGCACTGCCAAGGAAGCTTCACAGTGGAGAGCAGGACTAAGCTGGGTGTTTAGTTCTGAAATGACTCCATTAATGTCCTTATGCAAATGAAATGTGAATCCTTCGAAAAAGAGCTGCTGTGCCAACTGACTTAGACAAGACAGGGCAAGAACTAGCTAGCATAGGGCCGGCCCATTTGACAAGATAATAACAGCTGGAAGGATGCAGGTCGACTTCCTAAGACCTGCATAACTAGTCTTCACTTGTGTGAAGCAACTAAACAGAAGCTTGCAAGAACAATTTGGCTGCTCTGTGGGTGCTGTCTTGTAATGAAATAAATAAAAACATGTGTCTAATAGAAACAAATGCAAATGCAACTCGTGCAGCGTATTCATGTCAGGTACTGGCTTCTCTGGAGCAGCTGCTCATGGAAGATTAGCTCAGGACAGTGCTCAGGCTCCCATTCCTCACACTGCTGAAGCCTTGGGTTTGGGCTGCTCCCATACATCCATGGCAAGTTTTGGAGCATCAGTGAGGGGTGACAGTACACAGATAAGGTAACCTTTGGGTCCTCAATTCCTCATAGAGAGTGGGTAACAGCATCCCAGGTTGAGATGGGAAGACCTGAATTGGTCCATGCCTGGGACTTCTCATGGCCACAGGCTCATCATGGAGTAGTCAGAAAGCCAATGGGTACCTGATACACAGAGATTGAACACGTTGTTGGCTTTGACAGGCTGCAGTACAGGCTTTGCATGGGTTTAGCTGCTTTGAGACATTCAGCCTTAAAGGCTGAACCAACTTTCACTGTTCCTTATGCTCACTGATGTTGGTGAAGTGACCATGGGATGTCCTGGTCTTCAAGTCCAGGAAGTGTGTGCTTGCACTGCTGCAGAGCCTGCAGGAAAAGCTGAGGACCCATGGTCTGGGTTGTTGCTGTTGGCATTAATGGAAACAAGCCCTTTGTGGATCCCAGTGCATGAGCTGAAGACCAGCATTGTTGTACCTCTGTGCCAGGAGACATCTCAAGGGCTGAGTTTCCTTGTCATGTGGGACTGGAGCAGAGAGTGGAGGGTAACCAACTGAGGTGACAGTGTGAGGAGAGGGTGAGGCTTAAATACCCAGTCCCACACACCCGAGGCTAAAGATTTCCTTGCTGAGATGCACAGTCCTCACTGCCCTCTGCCTCTCAGAAAACAGCTGTAAACTGTGCAGCGACTGCAGCCTTCACATCTGTGCAGTGAGGTGATTCCTAAGATTACACTGACAGCACTGCTCCTGGAACCCCACAGTGAACCCCAAAGGTTTGAGGTCCAGGGCTGAAAGTGCACTGATTCTGTCTCAGGCTTCAGGAACCCACAGCAACCTTCCCTACTACTACAGAATGCCATGTTTTACCACTGTGTAGTTACTTTGCACCTTCTTTATCTTTTTTGGCTCTTAGCAGGACTGTGAGCACAATTTTCCTTGCAGATCAGAGGAGCACCTCCCAAGTGGATTTAGAGACTACCTTCCATGCTTCAGGCACTGACACACCGCAATGCTCCAGCCTATCCTATTCCACTTCATTGCATTTAATTCTGACTCCCCAGAGCTCTGGCTGGGGATGGAGCCTGAAAGCCACCTGCTGCAGAGAGGGTTGAAATGCTGCTGCTTTCCTTTGAGCCTGGCAGGGTAGACAACAGATGTCTTTTCTCCTTTCAGAAAGACTTTCTGTTCTGCTGTTCCTACTTTCTTTCTGTCTCCAGACTCTTCCGCTATCACACACACTTCAGCACCTGCCTTTTCCAGCTTTTCATCTGGCTTCCTACATTGGCTTTTCACTTTCAAATCTCTTTGCACACTGCCATCTCATCATTAGCTACAGGCTCTCCCCCCAGTGTTAGCGCAGCCTCCAGACGCTCACTGGCTTTTATCTCCACTTGCTTTTCCTTTTCATCTTTCCTGTGCCCTGGACTCTTTCCAGTCTGTTTCCTTAAGTGCAGTCTGTCGCATACAAAGCCACAGCCTTGTCTCTGACCTCGTTTTCTGTTTCCATTAGTTTCAGAAACAAGCTAGGGATCGGTATGTATCACCTTCTGGTTTTCCCTGTCGTAAAGAGGTTTCAGCAAAGAGAAGGGGGCAGGTGCTCAGGAGATTGGACACACTCAGCACCTGCTGGTGTCTGACCCCAGTGGGAATGGAGACATGATCTGGCCAGTCAGCCTGACTCCAGCTCTGTTAACTCAAATGCTTACAGCAAGGCATTCCCCAAAATACTTCCACATTAGCCCCTCAAGAGAAGAGTGGGTAAAATAGGGCACTAGCTTTCAAAGTCAGTTGTTTGGTTTTGTCTGGGGATCAAATGCTGGAAATCCAAGCATTGGTGGCAGATTCCCCATCACAGGAGCTGTATTGCCAGAGTGCAGGAGTCTCCTTCACTTCCATACTTCTTTAGGGAATGGCTGTTTATCTTCTCAGAGTTGTTTTTTCTCAGTAGTGGTGATCAGGACTGTTTGCTCTCCTTTGTCATCACCTCCTGACTGCTGCGTGGTGGATGTTAGACCAGCTATTTTAATGTTGTTATTAGTACCCAACAAGCCAAACTAAGAAGGAATTAACAGAACTCCATATGCCTGGAGTAGTCCCCTTTGGTCTTATTGCTTTAGAAAGGAAAGATGATCCTGAGATCATGTGTGAAGTTATACTCACATGAGACATGAGCTTTCAAATCCTTGCCCTGCTACTTGTCCCCTTGGTGGCCTTCGTACCTGGCTGGCTCCTTTGGATCTCAGTCCTTACTTGGCTGTCTGGTGGGTGTAAGTGATTTCACACCCCGGGGCACTAGAAAGACAAACACATGAATTGGCTGCTGCTGTGAGGTTTTCAGGTGGATGTTAAACCCTGAAGCAAGGGCTTCTCATCCTCACCATCCATTCCAAGGCCTTTTCACCACACAGCACTGGAGCTAGCACAGAGGCTTCTGAGGTTAGACACTACAGCCCAAGTTATACTATGCCTGGCAGCTCCAGCAGCTCTCATGGAGCTGAAACATGAACACTGGCCCCTTCTTTGCATGAATCAGCTGCCATTATAGAAAACTTCAGACATGCCTATGTTCTTGAAGGTGGCACAGCTGGAGCTGCAGCCCATGTCCTTGTTCCAAAGGGAGTGAGAGAAGTGCAGGTAGGGCAATGCAGAGACCTGCTGGAAATCAGCATCTTCTAGTAAGGGCTGGGTTATTTTTGGTTTAGTTGTAAAATGGTTGGGTCCTTTAAGAAAGTTGCCTTAGACTTGTAATTTGCTCTCACTGTGTGCCAGAAAAATCCCACCTCATTCAAAGGAGGGTCTAGTGCAAACAGGGGTGATGCAGCCAGGTAGCAGCAAGCTGATTTCTCCCTTAGGCAGTCTTTCCCTTTCAGCATCTATTTGTGCAGTCACCATCTTTGGCTGAGTTACTATGGTAATAGGAGTGTATCACAGGCATTACACTTATTTGCTGTCGCCAGGGTCACAGGAGAGGAAAAACAGCAGAGCAAGCACCTTAACTTCTTTGCTTCCTGTACATCCGTGCTATAAGTGTGGGAAAAAACTGGAAAGGACAGTGCAGACCCAGAACCAGGTGCTCCTTCCTGGAGCAGTCCACTCAGCTCCCAGTGCATGAAGAGCGGGATGGGATTTCTCCAGCAGCAAGATGAGGAGGCTGTGGTGTCTGTGTGCAGGAGGACACTGCTTCATGCTTCAAGCGCACCTGCAAACGCTTTGAAGGAGAAGAGCAGAGCACTGCCCCAGGACCATGACTTCTTACTATGCCCCTCAGGATACTGCAGTCACCTAGAGGGGCTCACTGCTACCTGATATAGGACCTACCTGCCAACAGGCACCAGGGTGGCTTGTGTCAAGGGTGAACAAGGTGATTTGGGTGCTGTGTGTATGCAAGGAAGCTGTGCTGGACCTGCTTTGGCTCGTAGCCTGGATGCCTGTGCAGGGGCTCTGCCAGAGACCAAAAGCGAGATGGGCATCTGGCTGTGATGCCAGCTATGCAAACACCTTAAAATCTGCTCTTTCTTCCAAAGCTCTTTCTGTAAGAAAAATCCTCCTACTGGTACAGAAACCCCTATTTCATGCAGCAAAGGCACCGTGTGCAGTGACTATAAATGCCTGTGTAGGAGGCACAGGAGGAGGACTCTGAGGTCCTGCAGCCCCAAGCTCTGCTGTCTTCCAGCTCCACTGCTTCAGCCAGGATATTTTTATGACTTGGGCTGTAGTTGCTACTTACTATTCTTATCCAGTGCCACTGATTACTCCCGATTATGAAGCAATTTAAATTTGCTCAACACCCAGTAACGATCCTGGTTGCACAGCACCTATCGGGGAACAGCGTTAGCAGCCAAAGCCCAGAACAAAGTCTGCACAGGAACCTGGCCCTGGCTGGGCACGGAAGAGCAGCACGTTGGGTTAGCACCAGACACTGTCATGTTTTATAACAGGACATGTAAGAGCCTACACTGGTTTTATTCTTCCTTTTCTACTTGGCTGAACAGTCAATCAGGAAGAGTTTCTAAGTCACCAGAAGAGGCAAATCCAACAAGCTGTCAGGTCTGATTTTCCTGGAAAGATGAGTACAAAACTCTGCTCTTATTTACATTATTCATGCTCGTTTTTCTGGTTCTAAAGGATTCACTAGGGCATATAAAGTACTATTTCCAGTCAAACGAGCTAATTTCTCAGTAAATTGTCCTGCTTTGCCATCATCTGCTGATGTTGGTTTTTCCCTTGCATCTGTTGGAATTTTTATTTAACCGATTTGCAAAAAATTAAGCTACATTGGTCTGGGAAAAGAGAGCCATGTGCATTAGCCACACTCAGTTGTCAATATCCTTACGAGAAGACACAAAGGTGAATGTGACCTCCAGAGTGACCTCTGCTCCTCACAAGGGGGAGAGCAGAACCATGTTTCCCCAGTGAAGAGCCAGCCTTTCCTCTGCTGCGTCCCTGCACAGGACCCTGCCCCAGCGCTGCTGGAAGGCACCTCTGTGCTCCCCTCCAAATCACATGAGGAACCCAGGAACTCAGGAACTCCATGCTTAAAGGAAAGTACAGTCCCTTAAGTACAGGAACTCCATGCTTAAAGGAAAGTACAGTTTCAGAGAGGAGATGGATGGAAGGCAAGCCTGAGGAAAGGGATGGAGACCATTTCAGCTGCACCTGCAGCTAGCAGCAGAGAGCTAAATGCTGTCAGTCCTGCTTCAGACAAGCTATCATTTATCCTCCAGCACAACCACAGCTTGCTCTTTAATGCGTAGTTAAGAGAAAGAGTTACAACAGCAGTAAGGACTGCATTTGCACTTAAATGAATTTTTTAACATATTCTTGCTTAGCCTTCCTGATGGACTAGACACGTCTGCCTGTGGAAAAACTGAAATCCAATAAATAAAACATCTGCCGAGTGCTTCCCCTTGGGAAAGGTCACATTTTGAAGCATCCATCTGATCAGCAAATTAAAGTGGGGATTTGATGGACAGGAGATTATTTGGATCCAAGGACTAGTAGCAGAACTGATTGCCTGATGGATCTCTGAGTGAAAACAATAGCGTCGGACGCCAGAGCAGTGCTGCAGTGAGCATGTGGAGTCTTACTGCTTCAACATTTACCTAAAGTAATTACTAGCATGTTTGTAACATGGCACAGCTCTTGAACCTCTTCTAAACTCAGAAATTCTTACTGGTTACAGTGATTCAGACATCAGGACTGGTCTCCATGGGGATTACAGCCCTTGCAAAGAGCCGGTGCTGGCAGAGGGAAGTAGTCCCCTGGGAAGAATCACTGCATTGGGGCCACTCATGCTCACAGTCACTCTGCTCCCCCTGCCAGAGACGCATCCTGGCTCAGCCTCTGTAGCCACCATGTGATCCACCTGCTGGAGCTCCTGTGTCCTAGGGCACTTCCAAAAGCTCAGGACATGGAACATGGTGTGTGAGGAAATCCCCTCCTCTGGTCAGGACGGACACAGGGTACCATCTGAGCTGTGAGACAACTGAAACTGCTGCACCATGACAAGCAGTTTATGAGCTGTGACTACACTCCTGAGAGCAGCAGCACAACAGAGCTGAAGGGCTGCATGAGAACCCCCTTCTCCTGCCAAGCGTGAGGAGTCCGGGAAGTTCACAGAGGCTGCATTCTCCTGACTGCCAGCCACAGCTCAGCACTACTGAAGGGCAAAAATCAGACAAAATGGGGAAGAGGCTCTCCCAGGACAAACTGGGGAGCTTCATTCATGTTCATCATGTTTCAGAAAGCCACACAGTATCTGTGGGAGGCAGAAAGTTGGGTATCGAGTGGAGGGGGAGGGTTGTAGGAGCCGTATGCAGGTAGCAGAGTTGCTGTGGTGCCTTGTTGGGTTCCATGTGGTGTGGAGGAGTCTTGGGATGCAGGCTGGAGTGAAGCATGGTCTATACTTGCCTTGCTTTGTCTTATGGGGTAGGGGGAAGGGATGACTGATGCTTCATTTCCAACTTTATGATCACAGAATCACAGAATCACGGAATGTTAGGGACCTTGAAAGATCACCCAGTCCAATCCCCCTGCCAGAGCAGGATCTCACAGATCCAGTCACACAGGAACAGTCCAGGTGGTTTTTAAATGTCTCCAGAGAAGGAGACTCCACAACCTCCCTGGGCAGCCCCTTCCAGTGCTCTGTCACCCTTCTTGTGTTTATGAGAAACCTCCTCTGTTCTAGCTGACACCCATTGCCCCTTGTCCTATTATGACACTAGGCAGAGTCTGGCTCCTTCCTCCTGACACCTGCCCTTTCCATATTGACCAACATTAGTGGGTTCACCCCTCAATCTCCTTTTTTCCAAGCTCAAGAGACCCAGCTCCCTCAGCCCTTCCTCATCAGGAAGATGCTCTACTCCCATCATCTCTCTGGCTCTGTGCCGGACTCTCTCAAGCAGTTCTGTGTCCTTCTGGAACTGAAGGGCCCAGAACTGGACAATACTTCAGATGGGGTCTCCCTAGGGCAGAGCAGAGAGGGAGGAGAACCTCTCTGGATCTACTAACCAGCCCCTTCTAATCCACCTCAGGATGCCATTGGCCTTCTTGGCCACCAGGGAACATTGCTGGCTCCTGGTCATCCTGCCTTTATGGGGACACAAAGTATTGTGTTCATGTTACTCTTGCCCTGTGTTTTACATTATCTGGGCACTCTTTCCTGACACCAGTGCCAACATTTAAAGCAGCATTGTGGATTGTGGACATCTCCCACTGCAATGGGGGACAATCTTTTGAAGGAACTTTTCTTCCTGCAAGGCTGCCAGAATCAGTTTAGGGACACAATGTGAGAGCTTTTGAATTAAAGCACTGGACCCATGCCTAGCTGGCTGTGAAATATGGTCTTTAATCCATTGTCCAACCCTTCCTTTTTTTGCTTAGACTGGCCCAGCTTGAACTCCACCCATATTATAGAATCTTTTATATTGCAAAAGACTTTTAAGATCACTGAGTCCTACCATTAACCTAACTGTAGCAAGCCCCACCAGTAAACCGTGTCCTTAATGTCTGCAAGAACAGGCAGACCAGATCACCTGGAGCACCTATCAGTGTGTGTTCAAAGCACAAGCAGAGCCACAAAAGCAATCCCAGGAATGATTTTATAATAGGATGCTGCTGGTGCTGTACAAACGCTGTACACCAAGTGCACCTTCTCTGTGCATCACTTGCTGTAGAGACAGGCCATGATGACTTTATCTTTGCTGCATTCCTGCCGTGCCTCTGCCCTAGCAAAGGCAAAGCTGGACTAATGTACCAATGCACAGCACAGCCATAAATTCTGGGAATGCTTCTGAGGCAAGTTAAAACAAATTACTAATTATCATGACTGACAGGTACTCGGTAGCAACCAATGAGATGCTCACTGATGAATACTAAAAATCTCCTAGCAGAGGAGTTACAACCATGGCTGTCAACATAGCTATAATTAGGCAGCGCTAAGTGAACTGACTTCTCAGATGCACTCCCTCGAGAATCTGCCTATCTGGAGTGTCATCATGCAAAAAAAGGAGGCTAAAAAGTGCTGTTCACTCTGTGTGTAGTGGGGCCAACAGGACCCAAGTGGAGTGGGTTCAGGACTTGAGCAAGAGCAGGGTTATTCTGCTTCGCAATCCAAACTGTCGCTCTTTGCGTTCCCCTTCTGCCTTCTCTTCCAGAGCCTCCAAGCACCGCACAAGTACCAGAGTTCTGCCTCTTCAGCACCCGGGTGTATTAATCACTTGAAAGATGAGTTAATAATCTCTGAGTTGTTGAGACATGCTGAAGGACAAGCTGATAAATTTTCATTGCACAGTGGGGGAGTGTTCCTCTGGCTGGGAGATCAGGTTGATGACAAGTTCAGAAGTCTCCAGGGAAGCAGATGAAGAGACAGAAGTTTTCTGTGTGAGCAGGAACAGTCATAAATACAAAATCTCCTGTGGAAAAGTCAAGTGGTGTTAAGAGAGACCCACACTCCTGACTTTAGGATTAATCTTTGCATAAAGGCTAATTGTTGCTGTGTAATTTCTCCAAGGCCTTACACAAGCAGAACTTCTTCAGCATCATGACTTTTATTTTTACAGTTACTTATACATTTTTTCACCCATGAAGAATTTGTGGAGAGAAATAGGTCTCCAATTACCATCAAGTTCTTCTGGTTTTCATGCTGGATATCAGAACCCTGATCTTGTTCTTCATCTGTGTGTCCTGGTTTTGCTGGGACAGACTCCCAGGACAACTAAGGTTCACAGGCCATAAGCGGTCTGGAGTCAGGCAGGACGGCTGATCTGAGCTGGTTGCTGGTGTGTTCTAACCATAAACAACATGCTTAGTGTAAAGGAGTAATTGTGCTGAGGAAGGGGGGAAATTTCTTGTCTTTGGGCTCCTGCAGACTGCTTTCCTGTTCACTGTGAGCACTGTACATTCATCAGGCTGATGATAATTTTATACTGGCATTTGGTATTAGTTTGGCTGGTTCATTTTAATTCCAACCCATGGGTCTCCTCTCCTTTTCCTGATCCCCCTCTCGCCTAGAGTGCACCTGTTACAGTCTAGCCCTGGAGACAAGGTGACACCACTCCTTGCAGTGGTTTATCTGAAAGGGGTTCAGCCTTGCAGGTACCTTGCTGACGTGAGATGAGCTGGGCTGCACCATCTCTGCTACAGTAAAGCAACTGCAAGTAACAATAACAACTGAGAAGGATATTAAACTGCCATTGATTCGGTGAAGTTGCCATCAGACTGTCTCCATCTCTGGTGTTGCAGACTACACTGCATTTCCACACCAACAGAAAATTTTTAGCCTAGCTCACTACTGTTGTTGTGGGAACAGAAGATCTTCACTCACCCCTCAGAATTCTGATCTGTTGACTCATGTTTCAGGTGAACTGTTGTTAAATCTTGCTGGGTGTGTTGCTGTTGCATCCTGTTTGTGCAGGAGTGATGGGCTGAGTTTTGTTATCCCTTATCAGCTCCCTATGTGCCCTTTCTACCAGCAAATGGCCTTGGGTTAAGAAGAAGGAATTTGTGATTCCAGAGATGCCTGGAATCCCTGCTTCTAATCTTCCTGCAGGATTCAATCCATCAAGGCTAAGCACTGTTCAGGAACTTTCCAAGAAATGACAGATCTTTGTGAGCTGTTGTTTTACATCAAGGCTCTCCCTGCAAGCGATGTGCCTTCAGTCAAGATTTAGGACTCAGACCATTAACTCTGAGTAGTGCCAGACTTGTCAAGTTGAGGCTTGGCCATTGCTGTAAAACCAGACTGCTCCACTCCTGAGGAAGGCATGAAAGGACTACATTAATCTAAGAGTAAAGTAATAGCATAATTCAAATTTCCAGGTATTTTTCGTCCTTCCTCTTGTGTTTCAAAGTGCTGTCACACATTCCTTCACCTTTTGTGGAGGCCAGCACAGATGCAGCTCCCTCCTGTGGGTCAGTGTGCTCCCACCTGAAGCATTCAGTATGATCAGCAAGGAGTCTTCTAAGTATGGCTTTTTCCTCCATCTGGCAGTTTGATCCATGTTCCTGTCCCCATTTTTGCCTGAATCATTTCACACATAATGAAAGCTGGCCTTAGGTGTGTTTAACAAGCAATAGCAAGGTAGTTGATGGCACTCCAGAGTGCAGACCTTCAACCAATGGCTCTGCTGGCTGGGTTTAGTTACTGTATTGTAGGAAAAGAACCTCACCCAGAAGCAGTCTTGATCCTGGTATCTGCTATGGTGGAAGCATTTCTGAGAGTATAAATGGAAAGGTATTCAGTGGTGTCCACTACCAGAACAAAAGCACAGGGCTAAGCAAGCTCTAGCATTGTCACGTGCAAAGCTAGCCCCACACACATGCTGCACTTCTTTCTGTGAGAGAATGAAGTGCAGAAGTGATGCCAACACTAGTAGGGATAACTACAGTCAAGGGAGAGGTAGAGGTTTGCTTTCAAATAAAAAGTGGGGGTACAGCTCTCAGAGAGTCAGTAAGAAAGAATGCCTGCAGAGGAGTCTCACACCTCTTACTGCCTTGCAGAACTGCTGCTGCTGCCTCTTGGCTCCTGTCCTATTTTCCAGGAAAGCTGCAGAAGTTTGCTGCATTCTCACAATGGCCACGACACCAATTCCAAGCAAACTGCACTATCACAGCACTCATTAAGTCATCAGCTATGCGAAGAGAAATGTAAAGCTGACAGACAAGACTTTTCACTGGCACTCATCCTTTCATGAGTAAGAGCTGAGCCTGGGCTGCACGAGGTGGGGAAGGAGAGTATCTGAGTTCTGTGAATTGCACAGGATATAACAAGCAGATTGTTCATATTTCTGTTCAAAAACCAATAGTGCAGAAAGGATGAACAAATATTCTAGAAATTCCACTTCAGGCCTCCATTACTGCTCAGAGGCCAAGCTTTATCACTATGCCACCAGTGCTTACGCAGGGGTGTTGGCATCGACAACAGACCCATCAAGAACACCTGAGGACTGGAGAACCCAGCCTTTATATGGCCTCATGTTTCAGAACTCTGTTACAGACTCTCCTTGCCATAAGGTCAGACCCATAATTGTGATCTAAATAGTGTTTTCATGTCTTTCTTACATAACACAGTTTTTAGATTTTCATCCTACAGGAATCAAGACACTTGTCCATGTCTCCATGGTCCTTGGAGAACAGGGTGATGGGAGTGCTGAGTGCTTTGTTCTGCATCCCTTTTACCCTTCCTTTCAGAGGAATCCTCCAGTGAGAACCTGCAGTTACAGCAACACAGTATCAGAATTTCAGGGAAATAATATCTATAGTGTTTTCCCCTGATGACCCAACTGTTCTGTTCCACTAGTCAGAGGCTCACTGAACAGGGAGGGATCACTGGGATGGGAAATGAAGGATGGAAAAGCCTCCGTTGTTTTTGTCCCTAGATATTTGGGATTTGCTTCTATGCTACAAGACTGAGGGTAGCAATATACCATAACCAACAGTGAGGACCTGATGTTAAATGAACACTGGTCTCACTTTGTGCAAAAGAAACTGCCTCTCTTAGGAATTTCACCACTTTGCTGCCCATCAAGGATTTCTCATGTCTGTGATTTTGCTGGTTATGGAGACGAAGCACCAGGTCTGCCCTGACATCCTGCCTCTTGTGCACAGGTGTTCCTGGGAGTAAGCCATGGATACACTAGCAGCTCAGCAAGACTCACCCATTATAACCTTTATAATGTAAGAGGCTGATGCTAAGAACACACTGGAGAAAGTACAACATTGAAGCTTGAACCAGAAATGGAGGAGACAATAGGATCTCATTATAAGGGTCTTATTATTATTCTCCAGGCCTTTTTACTATATTTAACTGTAAGAAAGACCCAGACCCAGATCAGAATGACCCTGGATTACAAATAGATCAAGGAACCTTTGGAAAATGATAGAGGAACAACAACAGCTCTTCTGATGATTACAGAAATACCTATCTTGAGTTCAAATTGATTCTTAACCAGACTATAATCCTTTACCAGCATCATGTTCTTTGCTCATTTGAAAGGCAGAGTTCCCTACAACCTGCACTTTGTGAGGCTGAAAAAGCCCAGCTCCTTTAGGTACTGTTAAAAAAATAGATTTACCATTCTCACATTGACACATGCACCTTTCTCAGCACATGGATCAGGCTTGAGCTTCTGCCGGGGCTCTGTGCCAGAGCTCTGTGCTGGGGAATATGTCAGTACTCTGCCTCAGAAAGACCTCTTCAGATACAGAAAGTATCTGTTTGCCTTTTTCATGACCATCCCATCATAGTGATGATACAGTCAACTACTACCCTCATTCCTTCCTCACTGCAGCCATCTCAGAGCTATGGGTGGCTTTTTTGGAGCAGACACTGCTAAGGTCTAACGCATCTGACACAGCTTTGGTTGACTGAACTGTAGGTTTCACAGCTACCTAGAGAGTGCACACCAGACACCTCCTGCAGGTGATTCACTCCAGATCACTGTCTCAAGAGTGAACTTCCAGAAATGCTTTTCTTTCTGTATCACAGATAAAGAAGCCTTAGTACCTGTTCAATTTTGACATCTAACATCAAAATAGTCCCTACCCTTATGTGTGGCTTGTATTCTGCATCAGCAGATGCCACCTTATTTCCACTGCTTTAGTCACTGGTGCATTGCAGCAGTTTTAGTATCACATTCCTCTTCCAGGCTGACAATAGTTCAAAACTTCCTTAGTGTGTGCCATGGTAATAACTGAAAATCTTTAAGAGGGTGGTGGATCCCTGGAACAGGCTGCCTAGAGAGGTGGGGGAGGTCCCATCCCTGGAGCCATTCAAGGTCAGGCTGGATGGGGCTCTGGGCAATGTGTTTGAGATGTCCCTGTTTGTTGTAGAGATGTTGAACTAGATAACTTTTGGAGGTCCTTTCCAATCCGAAACAGTCTATGATTCTATGATTAGGCCAAACTCCTTGAGGAATTCTGATATTAATTTCCTTCCCACTCAGGAATTCTTTGTCCCAATTGATTTGTGCTGGCCTCTTATTTTCACTGTGACACTCAGTTCTAAGGGTATCTTGTCTAACCCAAGACAAGTGTCATCAAAAGCGATCAAATCAACCTTACTTGGCAAGCGAGCTTGTCAGTTCAGCAACCAGGTAAATGAGTTATGCCTAGAAACCAACGAGAGCAGCTACTTTGCCCTAATAACTTTATCTCCACTGTTTTCTCCTTACCTTCAGGTCTTAATTATCCTTTTCTTCAAAATTCATTCCAAAGATTGCCCATGACTGCAGAAAGCCTGATAAGTCTACAACTGCCAAGATAATATTTGTCTTTTTAATAAGCATGGGCACAGTGCTTACTGTTCTGCTGTCAGAGTGGAGCACTCCTCAATTTCAAAGCTCTTCTCCTGGAACAGCAGTTTTATTCACCAATTCCTCATAACTTTTGATGTAGATAATTTTATTTCTTCTCTGTCTGAGTGCACTAGATGCTGTGAGCTTCTCTCATGCTTTGCCTATCGTCACTGCTCTGGCTACATATTTTTTCCAGCCAGCCAAATAGCATTACTTTCTGGTGTCCATAGAGCAGGAGAGGAGGGATTCCTTTGTTGTGTGAATTTACAACAGCTACTGCAGAGCTACCAGTGAAGGTCACAACCACCTTCTGCTCTTCACTCCTTCACTTACCTAAAACACCATAATGTTTTACAAATATACAGACCCTTCTACTGATGAACTTTGAGAGAACACTGAAAAGTCCTGCCAACAGGAGAAGGTGGTGCACTAAACTCCAAGGAATTACTGACAGACACCTAATGAAACAGTTATGAGGGAATAAAGGTAAAACTCTTTGGTTGAAGCCTTTTACTTAGGCAAAGCCTAAACCACACATGAATTTACAATGGGTGGCAGGAGAGTCAGGAGGCCTCTTTCCTATCATCACATAGTGAGTCTTTCATGTAAAGGGTCTTCTTTTGTGCTCATCAAAGCTAACATAAAAACTCCTGATGATTTCCATAGCATCCTATATTGCTGAGTGTTTTTTGCTTACTTGGAGCTGAACAGAACTACCTACACGCTCTTTTGCACAGGCATTAGTGCCTGTCTGGTGCCAAGGAAATGGCCTGGATTGCTACAGAAGACCTCATCCAGGTACTAATTGCACTGTAAGACATTCCTAAGAGCACACAGCACACTAAATGCACACAGAGGATTTCCACATTCTGTACTTACTGATCACTCTTACAGCCAGCATTTAGAGAACTTGGCAAAGACTGTTCAAAGGTTTTAGCTGAATCTGAGTTTGTGCTTAAGGGGCATCCTTCACGTCACTCTGCTGCCTCGGCTGATTAGCAACTGCATGTTCTCCAGCACCCTCACAATGTGTAAAGGTTCTTCTTTTCCTCAAGCACAGGTTTTATGCCAGACAAGACAGCAGAACCTTGATAATTCATCTGCTGCTAATTTGGTGGAAAATCACATAATCTGGTGAACTATTCTACGCATTAATGTGATTCTAAGTTTGTCCCTCAGCTTTATTAACCTTTGGCTGTGTCATCATCATACTGTGAAGCCTTGTGTATCCAGACCAGCTGGATATCCTTACTGGGGCATTTGGGAATAGATGCATTTTGCAAAATGTTAGATTTAACTCAGAGGCACCTAAGCAAGTTCCTCAGTTACAGTGGCAGAACTCCAGTGGCTTGGCAGTAGCCCCCCAGAAGTGAGTGTGCAGTTGTCCTCCTCAGAGCCCCCCTGGCCTCAATCAGCTGTAGGACGAGTGCTGTGTAAGGTCACCCAGGCAGCTTTCCCAGCAGCTTACTGCCTTTACCTGCACTGTGCTCTATTGTATTCCTGGGCCTCATTTGCTCCACTGATTGTTTAATGTGCCGTGCTCTGCAGGGGTACCCTAGGGACTGTAACAGACTAAATTCACTGTTAGCAGTGACCTCCTGAAAGCACCATGCAGACTGCAGGGTGGCTGTGACACAACCACCACACAGCCACAGGTTACAGCCTCAGTCAAACACTCCTAAGCGATGCCTAAGTGAGGAAATCATGAAAGCACTCAAAGTACCTGGGGCTGAGACAGCTGCAGTATTGGAAGAAGATTTAGCCTGTCCAGCAGGGCACTGCAGGTCTGTAGAAGCCCTTGCTCCACACAGTACTGGGTGAGCCTTTGCCGGCAGCATCAAGGCTCCTCATTAAGATATTCACTGCTCATGTGAAGGCTTTCTGCAGGACTGGGTAGCAAATTGGAATCAAGAGTAGTTTAGAAAAGGCTCACTATAGCTTATTTTATTTTCTATAAACAAGCAAATATTTTTGGATACAAGAATGAAATAGATATTGAACGGTTTAATGTAAGGAAGATCACATGATACCCGCTCAAGGAAGATCAGTTAACCATAAAGTATACTTACACACTAGTTGCCATGTTGTAAACTACAAAATGGAGGTGGTGTAGCATGTCCTTACAGGATGTGAATGGGCACAGCATTTTTATGAAGTTAATCTTTTACAGCCCTATAGTTCTAGTGATTTTGCCATGTAAATATACTGCCCTGTATGAGATGATGTTTTGCTTTCTGAAACTGAGCCACACACATGGTTTACACATGCACACATATATTTTATACCTTTTTGAAATTATAAAGCACATATTTGGGGAAGAGAAAAAATAAAACTGATCACAGAATCACAGAATAATACTGGTTGGAAAGGACTTCTTGGATCATTGAGTCCAACCATCCCCACACCAACCAAAAAACTCAATACCTGAGAGATGGAAAAACACAAACTAACCCCCTCCATGCTGCCACTCCAGCAGGGTGTGAAGCACTATGGCTACACAGTTCTTAAATACCTCCCGGAACGGTGACTCATCCATCTCCCTGGGAAGGCCCAAGGCAGTCCCAGTGCCTCACCACTCTTTCAGTAAAGATTTTCCTCCTAAGATCTAATCTAAACCTCCTAAAATCTAATCTAAACCTCCCCTGCCTCAACTGCAGACCATTGCCCCTGGTTCTCTCTCCTCTCTACATCCTCCTTTCAGGTAGTTGTAGAGGGCTTTGTGGTCCCCCTCAGCCTCCTCTTCTCCAAACTAAACCTTTCCGTCTCCCTCAGCCTCTCCTCCTGATGTCTGATTGCTGTGTTTTTGATATAAGAACTGCTAAGGATCTGGCTTTTATCTTTATTTTTTATACCATGAAAGCAAATGATGCATCATATCACAGTCCTAGTAACAGTCCTGTGACTACTTAAAGGGTTGAACTAAGTAGAAGTTCAGGACATCAAGAACTGCTGAGGTCCTGCAGAAGTCACTGGGATGTGCTCTGGATCTGAGGCCCTGACAAGAATGGCTCCCTCATACCTGCACTGTTTACTGAAAGTCATTTCACTGAACTCCATCTGGTTGGTTATGAAATGGGGGATTTTAAAATCACGTTGACTTAGCAACAGGAAGGTGCACTTGGATATACACATCAAACAATGAACTTTTTATAGTGGTATGTTGAATTTTCTACTAACTCGGCATCTCATCCAGATTTCCTGCCAGAAACATGACACTCTATAAAAACTGCAAAGTTTGGAAGTTCAGAGAAATCTGAGTTTTATGCTGGCTTCCAAACTTACTGAAGCCTGTTAACGGTGTGCAAGAGCTATAATCTGGGCAGCTTACATCTGGAGCAAAGTGTTTGTCTTGGCTTTATTGCTGGCACAGCCTATATGGTTGTCAATTTGAAGAGAAGGTAGAGAGGGGGCCATTCAAGTGGCAGCTGAGAAGTTAACAAATCCATAGTTAGCTGAGAGTGTGAAATACCTGCATGGTAACTGCCAAAGCTGGGAGCATGAATTTCAAAGTACTAGAAGGAGCATATGGTGTTCAAGAATGACATAATCCAGCCTCACTGCTTCTTATCACTTGCTTATCAAGTGATAAGAAGTTAAGTGGCTTGCTTATCACTTATGGTGGAGATGGAGCACAACTACTTATATACAAGACAGCAGTACCCAGAAGCCCCAGTGGAGGGCTTGCTGCCATCCCACTGGGATGCACGTGGAATATTCCTCAGCATCTGGCTCCTGATTGTGTGTGCATCTCTAGTCTGAGTTATGAAACGGTTTGATTCTTGCTAGCTGCACTAGCGGGAAGTGAGGTAGGATTCAATGTCTCACTTTTATTAAAGAGTGAGCACAAAACTGCTATTAACTTCAGAGCTGCCAACATTTATTTCATTTCCAGTTATCATTTCTGGTGTGACCTTATTTTGGTTTAGTCTGTCAACTGAGGTTGTACCTTTTTATCAAAAAAGCTAAATCGTGACACACAAGCAAATCAGAAAATCTGGAAATGTCAAGGGTTCGGGCTGGGCTGGCCACTAAACGAGTGACAGATGGCTCTTTGTTAACCCCTCGCCCTTCATGAAAGGGGAATAAGGGAGAGAGACTTATGGATTGTAGAAGAAAACTGAAACAGCATTAATGAAAGTAACAACATTAAATATATACAAATATATATGGAAACAACACTGAACCCAACCCCCTGGTAGCAATTACCTCACCATCCTCACAGATGCTGTGGGCGGGCACAAGGTAAGTCTCAGTGGCAGAAGGGAACCAGATTCAGGAGCTGGCTTCTGCAACCATTTTCAGGAACGCACAGATTAGGAGTGAAGGCAGAATGGACAGAGTCCTCCTCAGACACTGGTCATAGAAGAAGAGGGATTGATCCTTGTAGTACCTCAGCATTACACCAAATATGATGTCTATGGGATGGAGCACCTTGGTCAGTGTAGGGTCACCTGGCCTGTCCGTTCTTCCCCACAGGTGCAGCCTCTCACTTACTGCACCCCAGCATGACACATGAGATTTAACAGTGACCTTGGTCCTCGTAGCAGCAGGTATAAGAGCTTTTCTGCACACCAGTCCTTGGTAGTAATATACATCAAGGATTATAACTTGTAGAAGCAGGCTCTGTCTGCACAAATATGTTGTTAACTTCAGAAAGTGCAGTTAGTTAGGAAAGACTAAGCTGAAAAATAAAATCACTGAACAGAGTGAATTCTGTTCTAAATGAAACCAGGTCAGGCAAGACCTTAGAACTCCTGGCTGAACAGGTAGCAGCAGGCTATAGCTCAGATCAGCATGACTCACTATGCAGTATTTGCCAATAAGCTAGCCATCACATAGCCCACAGGCTGTTTGATACTGTGTCATATATCATCCCAGTCAGGCTTGAAGCCCTCTAGGAGTTTATTTGAACATTTTAATGAATCCAAAAACCTTCTAGTTTGGCCTAGCAAGCAGAATTGCTTTGCTGTGGTTGTGGGATGAACGTAAGGCAAATGCCAGCTCCTGCCCCAGAGGCACTACCTTTGAGTGAGCCAAAGGCAGGACAAAAGTGGAAGATGAGTCAAGTCACCAGTTCAAGCATCTATCCACTGTATGACAGTGTCTGACTTGGGAGTTCCAGCTGTTTCTTGATTCACTCTGTAAAAGAAGAGAGAAAGAAGAAATTGTTTATTTTACTAGAAATCATTACCTATGTGTCTCAGAGATGCAGGAAGCCACCACTAAATGTGCCAACAGGCAGGAAAGGCTACTGCTAACTAGAAAATACATGCTGTGGGTCCAGGAAAGCATCAGCACAAAATCAGTTCAAACTGAGTGTTAAATAATTGCAGCCTTCCTTCCAGTGAGCCTTGGCAGAAACAAGAACAATGCTGAATCTCACTGTAAAGAAGCAAAGCAGAAAGCCTCTCTCTGCTTAAAGAGCTAAACTGTGGTGCCTCCTGCAGCAGAGCTTTCTTCTGGAGGCCTTGTGTGGTAGCTAAGCTCAGGTTACGGGGGACATGGTCTTCCCGCATGAAAATCCCAGATAAATTTCTGGTGCTATTGCTTAGGCAAGATGGGAATTCTCCACAGCTTGTTATGGATTTGCCATGGAAACTGCCTGGTAACATGATTATAGGAACTTGTCTGGAAGGAAACTGGTCAACTGACAGCATTTTCTGGTTGTTAATTTGTTCTACAGGATTATTAATATCTTCATTACATGCACTAGGAACATATTTGGACTATCTTTCCACAGCCATCTTAATCAATTCTTGAAACCCAAGCAGTGCCAAAATGGCACGTAAAGGAAAACTTGTGGCTCACTAAAGGCTTGAGTTTCAGGGCTTGAAAGTGTGGCTGTGTCCACCGGAAAAATCAATCCCAGAAGCCAAGCCTGCACAAGCAAATGTTTCCACAACCTGCTGTCTCCTCTGCACCCTGCTGGCCTTGCAGAAAATCCCCTCAGGTTTTCCTGAGCGCCGCTATAATTTTCAATTTGTCCATCTCTAACTTCACACAGACCGAAAAATCTTTTCTTAGTATTCACCTAAACAAGTCAGTCCCCCCCAAAAAAACACAGCTTAGTCACTTCCCAGACCTGAGAGACTTCCAGTGACAAAGAGCAGCTCATTTGTATTGCCTCAGCATTGCCTCCTCAGTGAAGGAGACCAGGACAAGGAGAAGTTGTGATTTTTCCTGCATTACCTGCTGGAGCTGTTGCCTCGCTGCCTGATGCCCACACATCTGTGACAGATATCTATTAAAAAGCTCCAACAACCGAAAAGCACAACTAATTTCTTTTGATATAAATTTTGTCAAAAGCCCTCAAAATGAACATTTTTTGGTGTAAGGAAAAGGGGATGGAACAGCTACAGTCTGTGCCTGCTTCTTGCTGAAGACAGCCGAAGGAGCCAGGGCGCAGGAGAGCAGCGCTATCAGCTCTAGGGGTGTGTGTGTGTGTGTCAGTTCACTGCTCGCTGGGAAGGCAGACCGAACTGTGTGATGGGGATACAAATGCCAGGAGCTTGGAAAGAGAGGCCGATGGAAACAGGCTGTGGCAGCAGAGCAGCAGCGCTGGAAGCGCAAAGCCAAGCCCCCAGCAGGTGGTGGTCGCCGACAGTGCAGGGCAAGGAGCTGATCAGCTTTTCCATCTCGGATTTGCCACCCGGAGAGGGGAACCTCTGCTGAGGATTTCCCATTTATTTATTTCAATTTTTAATATTTTCTTCAATCTATTTGGAAAAGGAGTGTTTCCAAGAGTGTACAGCTCTGTGCTTGCAGCGAATGAAAGCTGGCTTCCCAAGAGAATTCAGGCGACCTGGGGAACAAGTCAGGTTTTAGTAGCAGAGCTCGTTGCAAACTGAAAACACAAGGCAATTTTGTATGAACTATAATTATCTTTATTATTTTGGAGATGCCTACTTTACTTTAGCAGTGGAAAATCCTGAGTTCTTAACACACACTGCATCTTTGCAAATACCTGGTATCTCAGACACAAAATGGTCAGCCCTGTTCATGCACACGAAGAATAGGAGCCTCCTAAGCCAGTGAGGAAAGTGCCATGAGCAGCTACGGAAGGCCTGGACTGCGGTCTGGCTGCATGCTGAGCTCCTGGTGTTCAGTCACTGAATAATACACAGCTGTTCCTTGGCTCTGGTACTTCAGTTTTACTTGGTCTGCTGCAGCACTGATCTTCCTCTGCTCAGGGCTTCTGCCATCACAAGACAGACCATACCACAGACACATGAACCCCATCCAATTCAAACAACAAGTCAGGGGTACAGATATACCTTAATGCACATGCACAGATGGTAGCATGGCCAGCCGCTGTGTTCCGCAGTGGTTTATGTGTCTTTGTGACCTTAACATTAACTTCTGTGAATGTTTAACTGCACAGGTTTTTAGAGAAGAAACAGAAAACAAATCCACCATGTGGCCTCACATCTACACCTGTACAGACCATGAGTGGGCCCGAAACATCTACTAAATGATCCCCCCTCTGCTTGAGTAGAGGGTGTAATGGAGCCTGAAATGGTGGCATAGAGCTGCCTGCCACTCTCTCTGTGAACCATCACTGAGGCAGCTGAGCACACAAGCACACGCAGAGATCTGAAGCTCCTGGCAATACAGCAGCAGCCCACTGCAGTCACAGGCAGTGCTGCCAGGGCAAAGTCTCCTTTATCCATGGTGGTCCTACTCTGGAATTTAAAGCATCTTCATGAAATTTATCTGCCGAAGCCTAAAAAGTCTCTGCTGAGAAGAACATTGTCTACAGCTTTAACGTTTTAATAGTTTGGGCTACAGTTACACTGCAGGCTCCCTGCCAAACTCATGCTTGAGTGCATGAGGGTTCAACAAATCTGTTTCGATGCTACAGAACGACTGTATGGGATTGTCACAGGGGCCAGAACAAGTGTTTCACCTCCAACCGGTTCTGGTCCTGGCTGAACTATTTGTAGGAACATTTCAAGCTGAAATTCAGCCCGAGGCAGGCAAGTGGTGTGAGAAATTTCAGAGCAATGCCGTTTGGCAGGGAAATGGGGTGGAGCGGCCTTCCCCCTGCACCCCAGCATCTGCCGGCTCTGCAGTCGCACTGGAGCGCACTGGAAAACTAGTGGTGAACAAGAAAGTCCTTCCTCTTCCCATCAGACATAGAGTTGCCTTTATAATTTTGAAATCACCCCTAGTCCTTATTTATTTTCGGCCCAAGCCCTTTACTTAATTTTCCAGGTATTAATTTCTGTCGGGAAGAAAGCTGCTGTTTTGTCCCAAGTGAAGGGCAGGTGGCCAGCAGCCCGCCCAGTCCAGCACTGTGTCCCTCAGCGAGCACTTCTGCGCCCTTCACCTCTGTGGGGTGGCTCCCCACCTTGTTCTCGACCTCCTTTCGCCCCGTCGATGCTTCGCTAATCCCAGGATTCCTCTTACACGGCGGCTCGACTCGTGCGCAGTCCCCGCGGCCATTTTGTCTCCGGCGGTTCTCCCAGCCACGAGATGGCGGCCTTGCGCCGCGGTGCGGGGCGCGGTGGCGCGGCTGCGGTGCCGCAGAACCGGCCGCTCCCTCAGCCCCGCGGCCCGGTTTGGAGGGGTGAGGGGGTGCGTAAGGACTCGCTGCAGGCGAAGCGGACAACATGGTGACCCCGTAGAGCTTTTATGCTGCCCTTTCGCGGCTTCTAAAGTCCGAGCGCTGCGGAGCCCCGTGTGAGAAATGAGGGAAAGGTGAGCCCCTGGGTGCGGGAGAGCCCCGGAGCCTGGGCATGGAGCAGGGCCAGCGCGGGCCTTCTGCTGCACCGTGGTGTGGGGCAGGGCCTCCGCGGCTCCTCGGACCTGAGTTCTTTGGACCCGCAGAGGGACGACAGGGAGCCAGGAGCTTTGACAGATGTTCGTACTGTGGAATCACGGAATCAGAATGGTTTCGTTGGGAAGGGTCTTCAAAGCCAGCCCCAAGTTCAGTCCCTCTGCCAAGGACCCCTCTCAGCAGACCAGGTTGCTCAGAGCCCCATCCAACCCGGCCTTGAACATGTTCCGGGGTGGAGCACCCCCAGCGTCCTCAGGCAACCTCTTGCAGTGCCTGAAAGCAAGGAATTATGCCTACATTTTTTATACAACACTACTGCCAAAAGTAGTCTTCTGTAGGGTCATTATTTTACTTGTATGTTGCCAACATACAAGTGATAATGGAGTAAGTGGAGTAAGTTGTCATCAAGAAGGGTAAGAAGGCGGACCCAGGTAACTATAGACCGGTCAGCGTCACCTCCATCTCAGGAAAGGTGA
>VZRI01006416.1:441614-488843 GCA_013397515.1 Upupa epops | reverse complement strand
GGGTGGTTAGCAGATCGAAGGAGGTTCTTCGCCCCCCCTACTCTACACTAGTGAGACTGCATCTGGAGTATTGTGTTCAGTTCTGGGCCCCTCAGTTCAAGAAGAACACAAAGCTGCTGGAGGGTGTCTAGCGTAAAGCAACAAAGATGATGAATGAAGGAGAACACTTCCCTTATGGGGAAAGGCCGAGGGAGCTGGGCCTCTTTGGCTTGGAGAAGAGCAGGCTGAGAGGTGACCTCATTAATGTCTCAAAATATGTGAGGGGTGGGTGTCAGGAGGATGTAGCCAGGCTCTTCTCAAGGTTGTCTAGTGATAGGACAAAGGCAATGGGTGCAAGCTGGAACAGAGGAGGGAAGTTCCATATCGATATCAGCAGGAACTTCTTCCTAGTGAGGGTAACAGAGCACTGGAACAGTCTGCCCAGGGGGGTTGTGGAGTCTTCTCTGGAGACATTCAAGACCTGCCTGATTCTGTTCCTGTGTGACTTGGTCTAGGTGATCCTGCTGTGGCAGGAGGATTGGACTAGATGATCTTACAAGGTCCCTTCTGATCCCTAGTGATTCTGTGATTCTATGACGTTCTGCTGTAGACAGCCCACCCATTCTGTCCTAGCTGAAACATTCTACCCTCGCTGCATCAGTAATATTTCTTTGGAAGTTGTATGCAATTACATTTTTATTCGTTCAGAAATGAGATGAGAAAGCAGTGAATTCTGAAAGGCGCAGAATCATCTATGCAGAGGGCATAATTTCAGGACAAAAGCCTCTTGCAAGGATGTTACCTCTATAAAGTGGGTGAGTGAACACTTAGCCCACTGTTTACTGGGTGAAGACAGCTGAATGGCTCCCTTTGGGAGAGATGGGTTGCTTCAAAAATCATAGAAAAAGACCTGCCATCATAATTATTACCAGTTCCATTTTCTGTGGTTTTTTTACACAAGAGGTGTTACATACAGAACAACTCTAGCTGTGAGCAGTAATGCACTGTACACAGCAGGTACAGAGGTGTGGGCTAACAGCTCCAGAGGAAATTGTTTGTAAGCTGCTATGAACAAAAGTCTCAGAATAGTCCATTTGCAACCCAGGATTGTTTCCCCTGGGTGTACTGTGATGGTACAGAACAGCACATTGTCCCATGTTTTTATTAGAAAGCCTATGGACATAGAAAGTTGCAGAAATTTAAACCAAGAATAACCAAGTCTATTCTGTTTGGCAGTAGGATTGTGGGGAGATGATGGAAGCTGCTGCATGACAATGGGCAAACTGAGGAGGTTTAGCATAGGTGATCATTTGTGTTTCCATTTGGCCAAAAAGGAAACCGTTGACTGTGGAGCCTAGTAATTAATGCCTGTATGGGCTGTTAGAAAGCACTGGCATCCCATTCTGTAAGTGGCTCCTTTTCATTGAGGGCTGTTAACCCACTGAATTTCAGAGCATTTTGGAGGAGACACCAATTGTTTGTGCATCTGGAAGGATCGGTAAGCAAAATGTTTCCTAGTGAAAGGCTTAAACGGGGCAAGGAGTTCCAGTCTACTTGCAAGTATGAGGGGAAGCACTGGCTCTAGGAGGACAGTGCTTTTGCTTCTACCTTCTTTCCATTCCTCCTGCATTAGTTCCAGGCTATTGCTCACTGGTGTTTGAAGTGAATCAAGTGTTCTTCACCAAGTGTTCTTCAGTTGAGCTCTTTTTGGAGGAGAGGATGTTTGTCTTAAAGCTGTCCCAGTGCTGAAAGCAAATCCATCACACAATCACAGGTGGCCTGGCTCCTCTGGCTGTCATGAGATTGTCAGGTGGGATAGAGAGTGCCAGCTAAAGAAAAGATCTCTGGAGATGGACATGCCACCCTGCCTTCGCACGAGGAGGGGTGCAGTGCATAAACGTTTTTTCTCTTGTTCTTACAAAGAGTAGGAAATAAGAAATCTTGTCCCTGTAGGCCACCATGCTCTTTTCCTGTAGGCGTGAGCATAAGCTTCTGTAGGGTGTATTCTGGCAGCTGTTCCCTGTATTATGGCAGTCTGAGAGGGATAAGACACATGAGAGGGGGAAGACACAAGTGCTCTCAATCTTGCGGGTAAACCAGTTGTGTCTGTGAGGATTATAACGGTAGTTGTATGCTTACATCACAGAGCGCTTTCCAAAGGAAATGATACATTAGCCCCATTTTAGGTCCACCCTGTGTTTGTACTAGTGCACAAAACCTGCCCAGGCTTGCTATTGACCAGCTGCCATGGAACGACCTGCACGCACTGTGTTTCCCTCCACAGTAGAGTGGCTGCCTTATACATACATGTCTGCTGGGCATGGCCTCAGGTCGTGCTGGCTCCTGAGCCGTGTGGGGGATCGTCTGGGACGCTGCCAGCTGGCTTCAGCAAAACTCATGCCAAGGATTATGTCAACAGTTTATAGAGGATTGAATTCCAATGCCCTGGAACATCCCCTGGCAGGATTTAATTTGTTTGATAGATGTAGCTAGAGAAAGACTTTTCCCAAAGTCACGTACAATGTTTGGAGCCTTAATCTCAGGAGATCCCTTTGAATGGTAAAGTTCTCTAGGCTACTGTACCCTAAATGCGCCACAGCTCCTGTGTGGTTCCGCATGGGCTGCAGAAGTGCTGTCACATGGGGAAGTATTTTCCAGTTTTTTCTTGAATCTTTTCCCAGCTTGGAAACACATAGGAAGCAAAAGAAATTCTTGGATGGAAAGCAGCAGAATTTACCACGGCTAAATTAGGTTGTTATATGAAACACCTTGTAGAAAATTGGATTTGCTGAGTGCTCCTGGGACAGTATTTAACACCTAAGCTCTGTGGCTTAAAACCAGGCATGAAACATGGATTTGAAGGATGCTGGAAGAATGACAGTATTTGTCTTCCTATGTTTAGCTTGGGTTCATTTAAAAATCCATTTAATGCCATTTCTAATATCCCAATAAACAAAGACACTTAACTGCTGTTGTGACATAAAGCTTTTGGGTGTCTGCTTTACTAGCAGCTTTCAGTGAGATTCAGAGTGCTGGAAACTTGATTTTGGTGCCTTACTGCCAGAAAGCAACCCAAATGCCACCTTCTCAGCACAGCCTACCCCTGAAGTACCTGTATTCTCTGTTCTGCATCTATGCAAGAAATTAAGGGAATCCTGAGAAAGTAGATGCATGTGAACTCCCTTAGAACAAGACTTGTAGCATGAATAAATCTGAAATCCACCAGTTTCCCGCCTGGTTTTGCCTGTACACATAGCTCTGAGCCCATTACAAAGCACTGTGGCTGCCATCGTAAGGGTGGGACCCTTTCTTGGTGTCCCTTTTGCTTGCCACTGGGAATAAACCTAATGGCTGGCATTCTTGCTTAGTGTCGGGAAGCACCTGGATCCAAACTCTTCTCAGCCTGAAGGCATTCAAACCCACAGTTTTCATTATGATTTATATTCTCTAACCACCAGGACTGGGGGTGGCAAAAGCAGAACTGGGCTCAGACAGGAAGAGGGATTTGGAGCAGGAAGAGAGAAAGCCTGAGGGTATCTGTAAGTGGGTGGAGGAAAGCTTGGGTTATGATCAGGAGGGGCAACTGAAGACAGAATCTTCCATTTTGTGGGCAAGTGCTCTCCTGTCAATAAAAGAGGGAGATGGTCATCTGTGCCTTCTACTTTGTCTGTTTTGGGAAAAGTAGTGTTCATCTCAGACAAGTGTCTCCTTTAGAACAAGATTCTGAACTTCAAGAGGGCAAAGAGAATCAGAGTCCTGGGCTGTGTCTTGTTCTCCTTGCACACTGCCTGGGAGCACTGCAGCACCTGTTCAGACCCTGACGGGAATCTGATTCCGTTGCAGTCAGTCACTATGGTGGCCCTGGGCAAATATGTTTAAGGGATTGCACAGTGTGTGGAAAGTGCTGAAAGCTTTTCCTATGCCTCCTATTCTGCTGGGCAGTGGTGGAGGCTGAGGTGCAGAGTCAGGACCCCTTTTACAGAACATTAGTGTCTCACAGGAGAAGCAGGGGCTTGACACTTTAGTCATGCCCTGAAGCTTTTTATGAACTGCTGTGGTTCTGCAGCACCAAGAGAGGAGTTTGCTGCTTTCCATGTAATAATGAACAGCTGAGATCTTCATCTTGCAACTGACCCCTTGGAGAACAGAGAACCCCTTTTTGGTTTAGTTTAGCCCTGTTGGGCAGCTGTTGGCTGTCTTTCTTGACATGGGTGAGAGATCTAGAGCTAGTTTAATTTAATCTTAATTAAATTTTTAATGTAGACTGTCTATAATTGCTCAAAACGTTAATTAATATTTTGAGACATTGTTTTTTGACATTATTTGCCTTCTCCTTCCTCACACAAGCATGTACATGCTCACACAAATGCCCAGATCCAGGTCCTCAGGAAGCCTCAGTAGGCTGTGCCTCACTAGCTGTCTCTGGCTTTGGGCTGAAGAAATCCTGAAGGACATTGATTCCACTTAATACTGAGCCCTTAGAGCAGTGAAGAATACTTACCAACTCCTTGTGGATGCTCCAGAAAAATTTGACTGAAATGTTTTGGTCATGACTTGTGCTCTTGTGTGTGTTGGGACAGTGCCTGAGTCCATGCACACTCTCTCCTGATTTAAGCTGCAGGGAGGGTCCAACAGGAGTGACAGATAACATCGTCTTCTTGAGAACTTCTGTCAGGTGCTACTCCTCACTGCAGTTTGTGGATGTGTTAATATGTTTGGTGCTGCTGCAAGCGGTTGATTTATTATGCTCATTGTGGTATCTGTCTTTTTAATTGGGTGTTAAAAAGCAAGCAAGATTAGATTAAGCTAGGAATTACTGGAGGGTGATATGCTGAACTTAAAGCAAATTAACAAGCATATGGCTGGTGTTTCTAATGGCAAGAAGGTCTATTTTTGTCTCTGTTTCTCTGTCGTCAGCACAGTCAGTGCTGTTGGATTCTGTTTTCCAGCTGTGTGTGTTACTGAGTGGCCAGGACACTTGGTCTGGCACCTTCAGGTGTGCTTAGTAGATCAAGAGAGGTTCTCCTTCCCCTCACTGTGCCCTGGAGAGACTGCATCTGGAATACCATGTCTAGTTCTGGGCCCCTCAGTTCCAGAAGGACACAGTTGTGTCTGCTTGAGAGAGTCCAGTGCAGAGCCACAGAGATGATGAAGGGAGTGGCCTATCTCCCTGATGAGGAAAAGCTGAGGGAGCTGGGTCTCAGCTTGGAAAAAAACGAGACTGAGGGGGACCTCATTAATGTTGATTAATATGGAAAGGGCGGGTGTCAGGAGGAAGGAGCCAGGCTCTGCTCAGTGTCATCCAATGATAGGGCAAGGAACACTGTGTGTCAGCTGGAACAGGAAGTTCCACATAAAGGTGAGAAGAAACTTCTTCCCAGGGAAGGTGTCAGAGCACTGTAACAGGCTGTCCAGGGAGGTTGTGGAGTCTCCTCTGGAGACAATTAAAACCTGCCTGGACATGTTCCTGTGCTACTGGATATACATGATCCTGCTCTGGCAGGGGGATTGGACTGGATGATCCTTTGAGGTCCCTTCCAATCCCTAACAGTCTGTGATTCATATTGGCCTAGGAGTGCATACTGAGCATAAGATAAAAATGGTGGCAGGATAAATGGGAAAGGGAGAATCTTCTGTACAGAGGCACTGTCCCTGGAGAATTCTGCATGGAGTAATTTAATTTCATGGAGTTTACTTGAAGAAATGTTTTTTCATAAATCTTAGTATTTTCCTTCTGACTGGTTTGGGTTTGATAAATCATTTAATTCATTTGGAGCATAGATACACATTTGAAATAAGGTCTGGAGCAAGTTAAGTGTCAGTTGTGTGGTAGCTGGAGTAACAGCTTACAGCATGCACAGGAACAGGGAATGATCTTTGCACTCCCATGAGGAAAGTACAGGGGCCCCACAGCTTCACAGTACTATTGAATCTTTAGTCCATGCACATCACTGGAACCCGAATAATCCTTTGCTCCAACCATACAGGGTATCTTCATCTTCCAAACTTCTGGAATACCACTGACACCAGCAGCCAGAGCCTGTTTGCTACCCTTGCCTGTGCATGTGTAATGAAACGCTGCTGGTAGATCCCTGTGTTTCAGTTTCAGCTCTTTGCTACTCATCAGTCCAATCCCACTCTAACATCCAGGTGGGATCTTGGCAAGCAGCTGCCTCTAAACCTGTTCTGCACCTGCACGAGTTCATGTTCCCTCTGATTTTTGTCCTGCTGTGGATAAAATAGCCCAGTCATTAAAAACCTTCCTGGGAATAGCCATAGGCTGTGGTATGTGAAGACAGGGAACAAATCTACAGTGCAACAAAGTAATCTTGCTGCAGGGTAGCTGATGGACTGTCTGATTCCTGAGGCTCCTGCCAACTCTTTCTTTTATGGCCTTTTATGGTTGAGATATAAAAGCATGTCTAGTTGTGAAAAACCTGTTGTGTGGTTAACACAGTGATGGTCAGACAGAAGGATGCCGGTTCCTCCAGTGCAAGGTGTAGGAAGAGAACTGTCCCAAATGTAGCTCGCAGCAACCAGAGGAGCTTCTTCCAAAGAAATTATGTCAATTTACACCAGCTGAGAATCTGCTCTCTGAAGGTTTCATCTGTGTTATGTCCTAGGGGCTGGATGTATTTCGGGAAATGCATCTTCTCTGCTCAAACACTGGTAGTAAGCCAGAGTGATCTGATTGGCCTCAGACCACAGCCATGCTTTCTTCTCCAAGCATGCTGGATTCCATTTCCCACTCTTGCTGCATTAAACTATGGTTTGTTCCTTACCATCAAATCCCCTATGGGGTTGCTGTGGTCAGCACAGACTGGGAGTCACCAACAGCAATGAAGGCCATAGGATGAAGCCTAGCATCCACAATGACCATCAAGGGACATCAGCCTTTCTGTAAAGTACAGAGCAAAGTGAGATCTGGCCTTCTTATGCAGCAAGGCAGCTGAACAGCTTCTCTGGGCAAAGACATAGGCAGGTGGACTTCAGACACTCTACACTGTTCTGCATCCTTTTTTAATCTACCCAAGCTGACATATATCAATATGAGTGAGTGAGAACTTTATTCTCATCTTTTCCCTTTGCAGGGTCATTCCCAGCATATTAACTAGCTTTTCTGTGAGCTTTTTTTCCTGAAATGTCAAGATGTAGAAATGTTGAGGAAAACAGAACAGTCCCCTGCTACCCACATGCAGTGTCTGCTGGGGCAAGATCATCCTTTAAATCTAGCACCTAAGACTTGCAGTTAATATGGAGCAACTAAGTCTTGGTTGCCAAGGGACTAGAACAGACTTCAGTCAGGGGTTAGGAAGCTCTCGAGATACTTTAGATGAACCTTTAAAGAGATGAATGTGTTTTTATCTTCTTTTGCTAAAAGTCATAGTCAAATGTCAGCAATTCTGGGACTGTTTTTTCAGTGTTTCATTTAAAAGCTGGTAAACTGAGGTGGATTTCAGTGCAGTTGTTTAAAGATTAATGTTTGTGAAGAAACTCAGAGCCAGTTGTTCTGTTATAAGCTCTCCTAGAGTTATTGTCCTGCCTTATTTGAAGTCTGCATGTTCTGCCTCATTATCATTTGACATTCTCTGAAGAGAATACCTTGAGCAATGTATCAGCTCTACTTAACAAAGTGTGACAAGAGGAGTCGGTATTTGAGCAAAATCACTATTACCTTTCTTTACCACTTGGCCGTGAGGGAGCCAGAACATTAATTTCACAGCAGGAAGGAAAACATTCACTTCTCAGTATGTTTTAAGTTTTCCTTCTAAATAAAAGCTTTATCCAATATCAAAAGCGCTCAGAGTTTCTACTGTGGTTTGTGATAGTGGTAAAACTCAAGCTTATAAAAAAAATTTGTGATAATTGGGGGGGGGTTATTTCTTTTATTGTATGTCAGAAGGGTTTGCACTCACAGAAAAGCCTGCCAGTTCAGCTGGATAAATACATGGGGAATGATTTTGAAGGACTGGCCAGCCTTAAACCTCCCTTCCCAGCCGTGTTGATTTCCACCACAGACCTCTGGGGAAGGGTACTGTGATCTAGAGAATACACATGTAGCTTGAGGCTAAGAACCTTACAACATGTAGGGTGAACAGATGCCACTGGATGCTCCTAGGGCTCTGCTTCCTGGAGGGGACCTGGCTCCATCAGCAACCAGGAGCTGCCTGGAAGCAGGCCCATTGCCTTTTCTCCAAATTCATGTGCTGGCAGCTGGTGGGCGAGCTGGCACCGTGGAGATGCTGGCACCATCCCTGCTAGGCAGCGAGGGACAGATGCCTGAGGCAGTGCTCAGCACATAGGGCATGATTGTCAAGAAGTTGGCTTCTGCCTTTTTCCCATTTCCAAGTCCTCTGCTTTTCTGGTCCAGTTGCTGGGAGGCTGTACTAGCCACTTAACTCTCTTACAGAATCATGGAATCATCTGGATTGAAAAAGATCCTTAAGAGCAAGTCCAATTGTAAACCCAGGACTGCCATGTGTCTGTGAGTGACATGTCTGTGTGTCTGTTAAATACTTTCAGGGATGGTGACTCCACCACTTCCCTGGGCAGCCTCTTCCAATGTTTGGTAACCCTTTTGGTGAAGNAATGTTTGGTAACACTTTTGGTGAAGGGATTTTCTCTAATATCCAACCTAACCCCCCCCCACCCCACCCCCCGCCAGCACTGAGACTGTTTCTTCATGTCCTATTGCTTGTTACTTGGGAGAAGAGACCATCACCCACAATTTCCACGTATGAGTCTTCATGAGAGCTGCTTGCTCCATCAGCTGGCCCATTCTCTTGTGCTAGTATCGCAGTATCTTCCTGAAACTGTAGTATAAATTTGGGGTGTAGGTAGGAAGAGGGGAAAGCAAATTCATAATTTCCAACCTAAGTAATTCTATGATTCTTTCTTTCCAGTGAGGGTTCTACTTCCTCACAGTTTTAAGAGGGGGCAGTTTGGCTTCAGAGCAGCACAGCCTGAAGGTTAAACGTGAATCTGTAGCGCACCAAAATCCTTACCTGATGCAAGACACCAAGGGCTGCTTCATCAGGTAAAGAAGACGTAGGCTGTTCATCAGAGAAAAGATGTCACACTGTGTCTTCTGCTTCTGCTTCTCTCATCATGCTGGATAGCCAGAACAAGACTTTTTGGGCTGGCTTTAGCAAAGTGAAAAGGCCAGAGCAGACTGCTGCCCAGGCAAAGAGTGTGCCTGGAAGTCTGTGCCCTCCTCTGCACCCCTTACTGAAGCAGCCAACCCCAGGTTCTTCCAGCATGGGGGAAGCTGGTGGCCTGCTAACCGCCAGCACCAGCAACAGTTCCCCATGTTTCTGGTGTGTAACATGTGAGACTTCAAGTGAACCTGTCAAATCCACAGCTACTCTGAAACACGATTAACCAGCCACAAAAAATGCTCCATTGTTTTAAGTAACCTGCTTAGGCTGCAGCAATGCTTGGCAAGTTAATTGTATCCCTGTAGCAAGGTACAGCTCTAGATGAACAGCTTTCAGAGCACACAAAGCAGAGACTGTTTTTCCCAGAGGTGGCATCAATTTTTCCAGCCCCTTCCACCCAAATGGGAATATTCCCAGTGCTGTGGTCCAGCTGCCAGCACCTGGTCCTCTCCACACTGTGCCAAAATGAAGGTGAAATGTAACTAAAGATGCCTGGCTTGATGAGTTCGGGATTAATGCTCATGAACTTTCCAACCCTGGTACTGGTGGGAAGGAAAAAGAAGACAGGGAAGAAGTCATGTTTCCAAAATCACGTGTTTAAGTTGCTCATATTTACCAGTTTGGGAAAAATGAAGGTAACCTGCTTTTTCCTCCTCTTCCTCCTCCTCCTCCTCCTCCCATCTTTCTTGGCAATGCTTGAATGCTTCTTGGCTGAAAGAATAACACGAGATATGTAGAAAAGTGAATTAAATGCCCCAGGCAAAAGTTGCAGCCCAAAGAGGCAGAGGCTGGCAGGACTGCAAGGGAACCATGGAGCAGCCTCCAAGGAGAAGATGCTACCAGCAGTGCTTATCATGCACATGCATCAGGGAGTGTAAGCGTGCACTCCCCTGTGTGTGCGTGCAGGAACCTCCCTTGAGCCCTCCTGAGAGCAGCTGTCAGGCCAAGGCTGAGATTAGCCCCGATTGGGCAAAACTCAAGAATATGTTTACATTGCTTAATTATTGTCCTAATACTGTAGGGAGGAGTCTTTCAGCCTGGACAGGCATCTCTAGCTAATGCAAGTTTGCTGCACACAGTGAATCTGCAATGACTTCCTATAAGATTCTGGTTAAGAAACACAGAAAGCTGCCAGTGAGGAGGGAAAAGATGCAGTGAGAGACACTTTCTCACCTTTTTAAAGCCCATCTGATGCGATGGGAGCTGCGCAGAGCAGCAGTGCACAGCTCAGCCCTTCACTGTGGACGCAGGCCTTCACCAGGACACAGTCTGACAACTTCAATTGCCAGTTTCTTCTAGCACACATTATAACCCTTCTCCTCAGGTGCTCAGCCAAATAAAGGCCCATTTATCTCCTTTTTTCTGCTGATGGAAGTCTTCAGGCTGCCTCCACATACCTCCTACGCAGACTGCAGAGAGTATTTACAAGCAGTCTCTCTCACACATGTCTCAGAGCATGCACAGCATTCATTTTGTTTAGCGTAGGAGGTTTCTATTTTTGCATTAGGAGCTCCCGGTAAGCTCTGCTCTAGCTCATGCCACATCATAGGTTTTATGTATTCTGGACAGTCTTGAAAGATAACAGTGATGCGACGGTGCAAAATGGCTTCAGGCTTTCCATTCTGAAGAAGTAACAGGAACTTTATCTCTTCATTTTCTTGTAGGGCCTTCTGTTGGAAAACTGTTGAATCGGAATGGTCTGTTTAGAGATAACCCTGCCCCTCGCACCAACCAGGGCCTGACACCCCAAAGCTGACTGTGGGAACAACTTGGCCACACGTGTAATTTCTTGACACACCAACAAGTGCGTGGGGAGCTTTAACTATTAATCCTGAAAGAGCATTTGGTAGGAACGATGTTTCAGTGCATAAGGCATTCAACTTCTATTCAAGAGTGACAATATTTTATCTCTGAATCACAGATTGTCAGAGAACCTTAGGCAAGTCACTTTTGCTGTCTTTCTGCTTCCCTTCTGTAAAATTCCCTTTTTGTCTGGGTCACTGGGACATATTGGGGTACTGCAGCTCTCAGAAGGTAAGTTAGGATGCCAAGGGGAAATGCCATGATGTTAGGTCCCCTCCTAGGACATGGTGTGATGGGCAGGAGTACCCAGGGTGTGGAGATTTCTTGGATTTACATCTCCATCAGGACTTAGATGACGTTTGGCTACTCCAAGCTTTGACTAGAAGACCTAGTCATTGAGTGGAAAATTATCTTTCTATGTCCAGTGGAGTTTGGAGCTTTTCATAGCAGCAACCAGTTGCTGGCTCTGCAGCTGGAAGCTGTGGTCCTCCCATGGGAGCTGTGTGCAGACTCACTCACACTTTTACAGAGGCCCCCAAATCAGTGTCAAATGTGATGATTTATGGTCACTGCTCAGCCATCCTGGACACCTTGATTGGATGAGTGACCTTAAGTTGGTGGATTTTGAACTCTGTTGCCAATTCCTCGTTTATTGTATGTGTTTTACCCAATGCGAATGCAGGAAGAGTTGTTTAGCTAACTAACTGCAAGATACTCTGGACTTTCTTTTCAATACTTTACTGAAGTAAAATGTGACCTTAAAAGCATCAGTAAACACTGCAGCTTTCATGTAAACACATCAGATACACATCTGCTGCTTCTTTGTTCTTTACTGATAGTGGAGAAGTTGTGGAAGGAAAGCATGTGCATTCCTTCCACTGCGTGGGCTTCTTCAGCAGTGGCCTTTTCATGCCAAAAAGTCCTTCAGGGAGCTTTCTGAGAACGAAGGAGATGGGCAAAGTGAGGAGCTGGCTGCTGTCTCGGTCCAACACCTTAACCATAGTAGCTACAGTAAGCACAAAATTCAATACTGTGTCCTGGTCTCAAGGTAGTCATTGCACTTGGAAGGAAGCAGAGTATACATGATGGATACTCTGGATAATCCTAAGTGTGATAGTGGGATGTCGGCCAAAGGCTTTGCATTCTGGAGGAATGGCAGAGTAGGAGGTACAAGTGTTAGGCAAAGAATCCCAAGTTGGTGGTTCATGTATCTCTGATTTTTTACCCTAGAACTAAATACTAGATCAAAAAAGTCTTCAGATGTTGATAAATCAGTCTGTAACACCAGCAAGGCTCATGCTTTCAAGGAGACTATATGGCTGGGATGGGAATGGGGCATCCTTCAATGAGTGTAGGGTTTGTCCTCGAGGTGTTGCATAGATGTATAACCACAGTGGTCCTGAACCTCAGCAGCTTGAGATACAGCCTCAGTTCATGACCTAGTGGCTGATGCTGAGTGCCGTGGAGTGGTGTAATAAAAGCCTTGGCTGTGGAGAGAGCATCCATGAATGTGAAACTCAAACAACCTCTTGACCCACAATCCACCTATGGTTCAATCCACTCCACTCAATCAGATAGAAACCGCTTGCAGCTATGCAAATAGTCCGTTCTGCCTGTCTTGTTGGCCTTGCCTCTGCCTGACCTAATTAGTGTGGTGAGTAAATAGAGGAATGAGGTCAAATACAGGGCTAGATTTTCCTTGAAATGGCTCCAGATATGGCCAGGCTGCTTGATACCCCGGTATCCAAAGGACCTGCTCTTGGAGCAGTGGCTGCACTTTCTGTCCAGCCAGCCAGCCAGCCTCTGGATGGACCAGAGTTGGGTAGCAGAGTCAGTAGCCCCTGCAACTTTGGGCTGTGGGTTAAAATACATAAAATACCATCTGCATTCAGTGGTCTGTGGAACACCCAGCATTTCCCCCGTTTGAGCTCTGGACTTGTGCTCACGCATTCCTTTGCTTCAGATGCATTTCCAGGGCAAATTACAGCAGTGTCTGACATGGCAGGGGCTTTTTAACGCAGCAGTGGGTGCCAGGAGATTTTTTTTTTGGACAGTCTGCTAGGGAGGCAGGCAAGCTCAGTCAGGTTCTCACATACTCGCTCAATGGTATGAAGCCAAGCTGCAAAGTTTTCCAAGTATTTTAATAAATGTGTTTCAGACTTTTTTATTAACTTTTAATGCCTCTTTCTTTTGGCAGCTCCAACTGCTGTGCTACAGGAAAGGCCAAGCCACCCTCCAGTGCTGTTCCAGATAAATAGGCCTTAACCACAAATTAACACATATATCTTGTACTGCTTCTGAAGTTGAAGGCCCCGTGATCTGTCTGAGAATTGCTGATTACAGTTTAAGGCTGTGGTTTTGCTCTGGGAAGCCCCTGGTGGCTGTGGATCCAGCAGAAGGGGCTCCTTCGTCGATGTCCAAACACCATGGGCAGCTCGAAGACCGCAGAATCACAGAATGTTGTTGATAAATGCAGGAACTGCAGCATCGTCTGTTGGACTTGCTTGTAAGGATTTTAGAGACAGATTGCACTTCAGGGGGATGGAGCTGGGTGACAGGATGGGGAGGGAAAGACACTCATCAGAGGAGCAACTTGGATGATGGGAGAGAAACCTTGGGGGTGTGTCCTGCTCAGAGCCATCTGCACATGCTGTTGTAGCCCCAGCAGAGAGCAATGCCAGAGATGCTGCGCCCATGGACTTCTGCTTCGTTTCTGAGCAAATCTCTTTACTTTGCCAGTTTATTTTTGGATTATGAGGTGGGTGAAGGATGCAGTAATCATGAAAGTGGAAGGTGTCCATAAAGCACTGCCAGAATTTCATATCCCATTGGGCTGAGCTTCAAAATTAGGACCAGCATGTGTATTGCTGTACATGAGAGCCTGTTCTGATCCAGGCCTTTAATCACTTCCTTTTTACCTGGAAAACAACAAGGATATAGCATCTACATCCCCAGAATGTCCGTGAGGCAGACCTCTAGTCATTATTTCAACAAGTTCCTCCAACAGAGACAGGTCAGACTGGAGCTACACGTGTCCTATTAAGTCTTCTGGTACTTTGGCAACTCTAGGAGATTTCCAGTTATGCATAAACTGGACGCACACAAATGCTCTCAAAAGGTTGTTGTCGCCTAATGGCTTGACCACAATTGCCTTTACCTGGCTTTTCCCAGTGGGATGTCACTTGACAGGAGGAGTGGTTGATGCTGTCATTCAGAGGGACATGGACAGTATGAAGAGGGTCAGAAAGTCCTGAAGTTCAACAAGAGGAAAAGGTGAGCCCTGCCCCCTGAGACAATCAATCCCATTAACCAGTACATACTGAGGGGCAACCAGCAGGAAAGCAGCTTAGCAGAGAAGGATCTCAGGGTTCTTATGGACCACAGGGGTTAAGGTGATCACCAGTCAGCAATGCACCCATACAGTGAGGAAGCCAGTGTGTCTTGGGCAGCATTAGGCAGTGTTGTACTATTGGGACCTATTTGGGGTCCTGTGTCTGATGCTCCCCAGTGCAAGAGGTAGGGACATACTCTAGTAAGTCCATTAAATGACTGCAAAGATGATAAAGGGACAGGAGCAACTTCCATACAAGTTGAGGCTGAGACAGCTGTGACTGTTCAGTCCTGGAGGTCATGCACATAAATACCCACTGGTGAGGTAACAAAGGGTGGTTTTGGTGCCCAGGGACAGGACAAGGGGCACACTCAGAGATTCAGACAATTCTAATTGCAGATTGCACTGTGCAGGTGGTTCAATATAGGCACAGGTTGCACAGAGAGATTGAGGAGCCTCCATCCTTGCTGATACTCAGACTCTGAATGGATAATCACTCTGACGTGATTCTGTCCCATGAAAGTCTCTGGAGCCATGACCCTGGTGTTCTCCTGAACACTTTGGACCCAGATCTGTCCCCAGGAAGATCCAAAGCTTATCTAGTTTCCATACATGCAGAGAGGAATATAGGAGATTTATCTTAGCGTGTGTTGTGTAACTAACAGAAGTATCAAGGGACCTTCCAGTAGCATCCCTGAAGGCTTTGGGAAGGTTTCCTTTTCATATGTTTCTGGATTCTCTTGAAAAATCTTTGTGCACATTAAAACCTCTGGTAGACAGTACAGATGTATGAATGCCCGTCATGTTTTCCGTTCACCATTTACTTGCCAACTCACTGGCATGCAAGTCTTGTAGCTCTTCCATGTCTTTGAAGTCACCCAACCCCACCCCTTAAGCTGGGCTTACCTGATCAAAGCTGCACCTAACTTTTCACCACTGACTTCAGGGTCTTATGTCGAGTGTTTTGTGTGTTTGCTTGTTACCTGCTTCATGTCCTGGTGGTCGTGTGCTTCAGTCACAACCGGACTGGCTGCACTTCTCCAAGCTTCATGTTCTGCAGGCAGCTTGCCAACCCAGTGGATCTATGTGTGTGTGTGGTCCTCACTTTGCAGCCACAGCTCAGCACCACTCCCCAGTGGTGCAGATTCACTGGCTGGGCACTTCTAGGGTTCAGACACTATATTTGGTCTCTGTCCCCTTTTCTCCCTGGTATTGCAAAATACTTTTCCACTTAGATTTGAGCTTTATCAAGTTTCCAGTCATTATATTTATTTAGGTAAATCTTTTCCTAATGCTGATCTCTGGGCATCACTGAGAGTGAAACCCTTGCACTCTGCTCTGATTTACCCAGGGCTCCTGAGCTGGCAGAGTTTGGGGCTCCTCCCTTCAATTTCTACAGCCCTGATGCCCACAAATTGACTGTCTTACTGTGCTGACAGATGTATTCAGTAGTCATGTGGCTGCATAGTTGCTATCCTGGCCTGAGAATGCTCTTGCTAAAGAGAAAGGTGGCTTGGAGCAGAGCCACTGCCACACACCCCAGCAGTACTCACAGTCTCCCCATCCCCAGGTCTTTTGGAAGTGACCACAGATGTGACATTTGCTGATACCTCCTTTTCATAGTCTCTCATCTGTTCTTGCAACAGTTTTGCCGGCAGTTTTTATTTGAGTTAATGTTTAAAAGAGGAACTGCCTGAGCAAACTGCAGGGGTACCTGGCTGCAGCTTGATGCATCGTTAGCAGGATACATGGAGGAGGTTACCACACTTGCTGCTTTATAAAATGCTGTTGCCAAATGAGAATTAATTACAATATTGGTATTAGATTTTTTTCCTCCAGGTAGCTACTTCAGAAACGTTAGCACAGACAGAAGTTACAAAGCATTATAGCAACACTGAGAATATAAGCGGCAGCACTTTGTTTTAGAGGAATTAAAATGCTATAGAAAAAGCACCACACAGAGCATAGAGAAGAAACTGTAGAAACTGGAGAGACAGTAACTTTGTGCTAGAAACTGGTCCTTACGGGGGAGTTTAGATAAAAAGGACAAAATTATATCACCAAGTTCGATATTTTACAACATTAAAACTCTTTACTATTTCTATGCATTTCTATGATCAGAGTTTTCTATCTTTACTTTTATCAGTTAATAAACCACACCTACTTTAATTAAAGCAATACAAACTGATTGCTTCAATACTGTCTGTGATACTGCAATTGTATGGCTGTTGCTATCTTCTTTGTGTCATCCCTGATGTCCTTTAGGCAAAGACCAGGGAGGTTTGTTCCCACATTTAGCTAAGTCCATCAGGGAGTTCCAGCTCAGTATTTCTGCATGTGACACAGGGCCGAACATGTACCATTGCCTGTGAGATGTGCTATTGCAGCGTTAGCATTCTAATATAGCTCAAAACTGCTTCTCAAAACTCACAATAACATTTGATTTAACAAATGTTAAATTTGTTCAAGGATCATAGCTGGAAGGACAATAGCAACTAATACATCTCAGCAAGTTTTTTGCTTCATGCACAGATCACCTGGTTTGTCCTCAGGTGTTTTCATTCTCTCTTTTAAAAATCAAATTTCTAGCCAGACATTGTCTCTGAATTCTCCCCATGCACCATGACTTTGTTCTGCTCTGCCAACAAGAACTTCAGTGAATTGGAGCTACTTGGTGAGGTGCTCTTATGCTCTTCTAAGTATTTCTCCAGAGTGATCTTTCTATGGAGCTTTTAGACTTTCCAGCAATGGATTTCAGACTGACTAGATGTAGCCTTGGCTTGCCCTCCGGCTCCTTTCCCCAGCACTGTTACATTTTCCAGTCCCAAGGGATCTCTCTTGAACTTCTGAAAAGGTTTGCTAAAGCGTCGCTAATTTCTTTCCCCATTTCCTTCAGCGTGCCTGCATGTGGCCTTTCCCTTTTACTGGTTTTATTCCGAGCTTTTTATTAACTTCTCCTGATCTTATCTCCTGGTTTCTTAATTCAACATCATCTGCTCTCAGCAATCAGCATCTTGCTTAAGAAAATATCTGTGCTCTGGTAGCCAGGGATACAAAGTCAGTGTTAACATTTTCTTTGCCCTTTTAATTTTCCTCTGCCTACTCCTTAACTGCCTTATGAAAGAAAATGCCTTCTCTCCTTCTGTTTTTTTTTTTTCTGGCTTCTTATGCTCTTTCAGATAATCCAGACTGATCTAAATATAGTGAATGCATCAGTGTCTCCTCCATGGAGTGTGTTCAGCTGTAACTCAAGCATGGTTTTGCTCCACTGCCTCCTAAATGTGCAGGAACATTAGCAGCAACTGCTTGCACAAGTTCCCTGTGCTCGTACCCATGAATGATGTCAGCAGTGGCTAAACACAACCAGGTTCTAAAGCCTGGGTCTGTGGTAGTCTTGGCTCAGACTAAAAGTGGATCCTTTGTGCCTTGCTGCGTAGGACCAGTGAACTCTGTCGACTAGGGGACCTCCAAATCCCTTTCCGAAGGTAACTATTGCTGTCGCACAACACTGGCAGAGCAAGAGCTTTGAGTCACTCTTGTGAAAAAGAACATCCCTGTGGGGATTCTGTTGTTGCAATGCTCACTTGCTTAAGCTGTTGCTTGATCCACATTTCAGATCTCATTGGCTGATGAGAACTAGGCTCTGCAATTACAACTTGACTGAGAGCAAATCCTAAAGTGTTTGGACTTGTTTCTCAACAGGCCAAGCCGAGATCAGCTCCGGTTTAGCCCAATGCAGACAGTGTTGGACACTCGGCCTTGCTCTTGCAGATGTTAGCGGAGCTTTTGAACTGTCACAGACAAAGAATGGGCACATTCTAGTGAGATTTGCACAACATTTCTTGATGTGTCTTGGTTTTAGGTCCTCAAGACCCATCACATGCTGGTTCTTCCCATGGACCAACCCATCACATGACCGGTTCTTCCCCCATGTGTACTAAAATCGTTATTAATTCAAGCAGGAAATCAGGGACAGACACTTGCAGCCTGGTGGGCTCCGTGGGAGCAGCACATGAATGTGCCATGGCCCTTCCAGTCTCCAGCCAGTGCTTATGAAGCTGGCTGAGGTTTTTCTGCATGGTGCTTGGAACCCAAGCAGTGAAGGACTCCTTGAAAGTGCTTTGCCAGCCTTCACTGTCTTCCTTGCTCTTGGCAGCAGTTTCACTTCTGTGGGCTGAGAAAGCTGGGAGTCTGCAGGGCTTTGGGCACAGCCACAAACCCAGAAAAGGCAGGCAGCTGCTGAGGATCAAGTCACCTCCTCTTATAGATACAAACTGCAGGTTCTGTCACTACCTGTGCTTCCCCTCCAGTGCCAAGACATGATTAGTGCCAGCAGTCAGTCCTACAGGAGCGCAACAATCAGAATAAGCCTGATTCCCATAACTTCTGGGTTGTACCTCGATATGATGACATCTGGTGATAGGACAAGGGGCAATGGGTTCAAGCTGGAACAGAGGAGGTTCCATATCAACATCAGCAGGAACTTCTTCACAGTGAGGGTAACAGAGCATTGGAACAGGCTATCCAGGGGGGTTGTGGAGTCTCCTTCTCTGGAGATGTTCCAAACCCGCCTGGATGTGTTCCTGTGCGACTTGGTCTAGGTGATCCTTGCTGTGGCAGGGGGATTGGACTAGATGATCTTTCGAGATCCCTTTCAATTCCTCATGATTCTATGATTCTTTCATTATGAGGACTGCCTTGATTCACTTCTGAGTCTCTGCTTTTCACAAGGAGACTAAGGCTGTTGTCTGTGTGCCAGGACTGGGTGCCACAGCAGCAAACAGCCTGTTCAAATGCACAGGCTCAGCAGGCAGCAGCCCCGCGTGGGATTATCAGCATGGTAGAAAATGAAATTTTCCTTGGTTGTGTGTCACCTCCTCCTAAAACGTAGGTGGCTGTGGAAGTTAGTCCTCCCCTTCTCTCACTTGCCTACATTAGAGGTCCCTTCTCTGTTCCTCTGTATGCACTTTGCACAGGAACCCTGCCAAAGCCAGGGATGCAACCCAGCATGTGGGCCTGTGCTCTCTTTGTACCTCCCTCATCAAATCCTGCCCTGAACTTGGCACTGCCCTTCCTCTGGGCTTTCCTGCGGTGCTTCAGCCCCCAGCACAGATGTGCCCACAGGCATTGCTGAAATATTCTCATACCTGCTTGTGTTAAAAGAGAGGCCAGAAAGGTCTGTGTGAGCTGGGCAGTGCCAGGTCTGTGGCCCAAGTGCAGATGTTCACTCATCTCGGCTCAGGCCAGAAGTACCTTCCCAGATGGTATCTGGGCAGAGACTGGGGGTGGCCTGAGCATGAGTCCACATGGCTTGGGCACCTCCTCCGTTGAGCCAAATCACTTCCCCACTTGTGAGTAATGTTGTGTTGTCTTTTGAGAATCATTTCCAAGTTGTTGGGAGGTTTTAAACACAAAAGGAAGAACCAGAACCGCTTCCCTTGAGTAAATCCCACCAGCCTGACCAAAGGTCTCTGCCTCAGACAACATCCACCTCTGGCCAAAGACTCGTGGACTACCATGGCTGCAGATCCAGGTTTCTAAGAGAGCCAGCTTGAGCTGTCCCATGTGTGTGCGTACATGCGTGGGCATGTGTGTTTGGTGTTTATCTGCCTGTCATCCCTTACTAAGCTGTAAAGCCACTGATGACTCAATCAGATGTCACACATATCATTAACTACTGATGAGTTTCACAAAAATAAGGGAGCAGAGAGACACAAAAAGAAATCCCAAACTGTGGAAAAAGTGGCCACAGGACTTGCAGTTTATTACTCACCAGAGGGTGTACATGGACAGTGTTTTTCAAAATGATGCCAAAAAAAACCCTCCAGCTGGCACTTAGTTGTTCCTGGAAGACACAACAAAACTCTTAACAACACAAAACTCTGCCCAGACCTTGCCCTGGCTCTTCTCAGCTTGCCAGCAGCTGTAGAGCCTGAACTGACACCCAGGTGGTGCCTCTTGCACATCACAACCCCCAGCTCTGGCCATCTGTCCCTTGATGTCTTGTGCCAAGATGAAGCCCTTTGGTGCACAAAAGCAAATGCTGCCCAAGGCAAGAGGAGAGAGAGGGTTGCCATGTATGCGTCTGCCTCACTGCTGGCTTGGCTGCTCCATCAGGGCTTGGACACAGCAATTGCCACCACCACAGCTTGTGGGGATGCTGGGGAAGGGGAGAAACCTTTGGCTGGTGGGAGGGAGTGGGCACTGTGCTGCAGCAGCCAAATCCTGCTTTGCAGAGTGAGGACTGAGGAAAAATGATGCACGAGATGGGGCAGGAATATAAATATGTGTGAGCAGTGGAGGGAGGGGGACTTAAACAATTCTTTGTGACATGCAGCAACACAAAAAGGTTTCCAGAGAAGCCCTGAAACACGATGTGCAGCTGAGATACTTCCTAGGAATGCTCAGGCTGTGGCAGTGAGCAATGCAGTGCAGGGCAAAGCAGCTGGTGTGCCTGGGGACACACAACAGCTACCAGCCACCAGCTTTTGCCCAGAAGTCACCCTGCTGCCTGGGAGTTAATGGGAACCCATAGAGTGGGATGTGAGTTTTCACCTTGCTTCCCCATGACGAAAATACAGAATCACAGAATGGTTTACGTTGGAAGAGACCTCAGATCATCTAGTTCCAATTCCCTCTCATGGAGAAGGACACCTCTCACCAGACCAGGTTGCCCAGAGCCCCATCCAAGGTGGCCTTGGTATGTCTAAAGGCTGAAACTCCTGGCAGGCTGGCACATCTCTGTATGCAAGTAGTGGTGATTAATGTGACACAAAACACACCAGGGTGCCACAGCCTGCTCCCACAGCACTTGGGTAGCTGACACTTATCCAACTCACATAACAAGCCACAGCCCAAGTCATCCTTCTCACCTCTGTCAGAGTCCAGAGGTGAAAAACTTAACACATTTTATTGTCGGGAGGCCCAGGTTGTTTGGCAGCAGCTGCAACTACTTGTCCCTTTGCCAAGAGGAGCTTTGTGAAGAAACACCAGCCTTCCCAGGATACCTCTAACAACTAACTGACGTGGTATTTGAAAATCACACACAGGCTTGGCAGAGGCTACTGGATGTAAGAGCCTCCAAACAGAGAGGGAGCCATGGCCAGAACGATGTCAGTGAATTTCAAACCAAACTGAACTCAACCACAGTGCGCTTTAGACCATCAAGAGCAGGGAGCAGTGTGAAAGTCAGGGGAAAGGGGCATTTGAAAATCACGTCAGGACTGAAAAACCTGAGATCAATGCTAGGGGCATTTCTTGGATGGAATCAGAACCATCAGGGTTGGAGACAACCTTCAAGATCATCAAGTCCAACCATCTGCCCTACAACATATAACCACTAAACCATGTCTGCCTGTTTTTTAACCACTCCAGGGATGGTGCCTCCACCCCCTCCCTGGGCAGCCTGCTCCAAGGCCTCCCCACTCTTTCTGGGAAGAAGTTTTTCCTAAGATCTAGCCTGAACCTCCCCTGGTGCAATTTATTCCATCTCCTCATGACCTATTATTAGTCACTGGACAAAACAGTGACACTGGTGGCATGCAGCTAAAATCCTGGCAAAGCTAAGTCACAGATCTCACACTGGAAAGGAGGGGAAATGAGGCTTCGGGAGCAAAGGCAGAGGCAGATCTGGGTGAACCAGCTGGAAAAAACACCTAGTTGTTCTAGATGATTATTCACATGAGCATCATTTATGAGTTCACACATCTGGCATGACTGAAGAGTACTGCAGTTAAAACGGAGGCATGTGTACACAGTCCTCTTTAATCAGATGCAGCTACTTGACACATCATGTGTGATATCTGGCTGCAGAACGACGGCAGCAGGCTTAGACATGCAACTGCTCATCCCTCAGCTGCTGGGAAAGAGTGACCTGAGAGATGAATCCATGAGGGAAGATGCAGAATCAAGCTCTGATTTGGCTTAAAGACTAGGTGGCACCAGCACAACGACAGCTGTCACCAGTGACACGGCTGTTCGAGAGAAACTGAGAACAAATCAGTTGCTTCAGGCTGAACTTGCAGTCACTGGGGACTTCCAGACTTGCAGAGGCAATTCTTCTGTGTCTTGTCTCTTGACTGCCAGAAGTGGCCTTCCATTAGCATGCTGGCAGGGGCGTCCCACTTCAACAGCAAGCGGTCCCCATAGTATCTCTAAAAGAGCTCAGCTGGACTGGGAGCTGCTGAGATGCAACTCTGAGCACTGTGACACTGATGAGTAAAAGCCTTTCAAAGGTTAGGATGGTATGGGTGGAGAGATCCACAAAGAGACAAGAAAACCTCAGAAACTACAGGAAAAAGCTGAGAGGTGCTTTTCTAGCGTCTCATGAGTTGTCTTTTTTGACTGGCACTGCTGCACGGGAGATAAGGATGCTGGTGCAGACTGATTCCTGTTGCCTCTGGCTTTGCTCAGCCAGCCACAAGAGAGTGTGGCTGGAACATCACATCCTCCTCACTCTCTCATTTTGCTTGAGAGATGGACAGAGCAGGAGCTGTGCTGGGAAGCCTGGATGCAGACTCTTTCCATGACTGAAGAGAAGGTTGTGATAAGTGCATTTTCACAGCTGACAGCAACTGAAATAAAAATTTCACCACCCTTTACCTTGAGCGATTTAGTCATCCCAAAGCGCTGTGCTAACACAATGTGCTGCCAGCAGCCAGCTCCTCCTCCCCTTCCCAGTGAGAAGAAACACATTGCAGCTATTGGTCTCTACCCCACATTCCCTTAAAACAATCATTTCTCAACCGTTGGCTAAGCCTGTTCAGAGATGGTGTCTTCATTATCATGAATGTAGCACTACAGCAGTGAGGGGATGGTAATCGATGAGGTTGGACCTAAGGGCTCCAGCAAAGACTTCAGGAGATTAAGATGGGGCCAGGGACCAGTACCAGGCAGGGCTGAAACACGTGCCAGCCTGGCTGACAACACTCAGGACAATGTGTCTCCTTCTTCCAGCTCCTCGGCTGGGGATGTGTGATGAGGAGCTGCTGGATCAGTGGAGAAGGCTGGAGTGTCTGCAGGTTGCACCTGATGTCATCCCTCCCTGAGGCAGCACTGGGTGTGCAATGACTCCAGAGAGCCCTCTGTGACCACAAACAGGTTGGAGTAACTACAGAATTTTAATTTACATCATCTGGGGATCTGTCCCAACTTAAATTTAACAAGCACTAAAACACTCGGTCTCTACACTGCTGGTAATAAAAGGAAGTGGTATCCGTGTCTTTGACAAGGTGGAGTTAAACAAGTCTGGAGAAGGCTTTTACAGCTTTCAGATTGCTCCTGCGTGCTCATAAATGAGTGTCAGGTATCACATTATTTGTTTGGGCTTTTTTATTTCTACATCATCGTGAAGTTGTAGCTCAGCATTCCCTCCTTCCAGACTATCTGACAGCTCTGGGGAAAGAGGAGGATTGAAAAGGTTTTGTTCCAGCTTATTTACAAACCCTGCCTGAAAACATCTGACATTTCACTAACGATTTTAGAATCACTAGAACATGAGGTCATTTAAGGTCAGGCTTGATGAGGCTCAGGGCAACCTGACCTAGGTAGAGAGGTCCCTGATGTGTAGGGAGGTTGGACTACATGACCTCTGGAGGTCCCTTCCAGCCTGGAACATTGTATAATTAATTCTATGATTCTATGAAGCAAAATCTGATGGAAAAACCTCTCACACTGAAAAAGCCATTTCTTTAGAATAAAACCCAAAATCTGGGCTGTGAATTCAGGACAAAATAATCACACATGCTTGAAGTGACCTCCTTAGCTTATTTCAGCTGTCAGCAGGACACTCCTCAGGGGTAGAAAGGCAAATTTTCCTTTTGACTCCCTGCTTCATTCACAGAGACCTGTCGTAAGGACCACAGGACTTTTCACAAGATACCAGGGACACATGGAACTGAAATGTTCTCTAGTCCATAGGCCTGTCAGCTAGACATTTACACAGCAGCCTCTGACAAAGAGGAGGGGCAGGCTATGGAGGTGTTCACCAGCATCGCATTGCTATTGGCTTTGGAGCGGAGACTGAGCTGGATAACTCTGTGTCGTGTGTTTTGCGGGGTGTTTACTGTATCAGGTGCTCCAGGTTTATTTGCAAACAAGCGTTGTCACATTAACTGTCCTTTGCAACCCCTGCTTTGGTGGAGACACTGCCGCTTGGTGGGTGACAAAGGAGGCTTAGAGGGGTTTGGAGAACAAGGCTCTATAAAGAAGCACACTTGGATTTTCCTCCTCAAAGTGGCTGCCATCTCCTGCATGGGCTAGCCTGGGTGAAACTACTTGTCCTCAATGGCTAGGCATCACGGGCAAGTGTTCTGCTATAAGTGAGTGTTCTGCTATAAGTGAGTGCAGCAAGATATTCCAAGACCAGATTAAACTACTTCTCAACCCCAAAGTGCTGCATAGGACCTACAATATCACTCCTAGCTGTGAAGGCTGCCCATAGAGGCAGTCACCCCCGAGATAATTGCACATGCAGAGAGAGATTTTATTTAAATATCTGCCGTGACTTCTTCTAGCCATGGAAGGAAACAGGCCGGGACATGTCAGTTGTCTGCTCAGGCTTTGCAGGAAGCTTTCATCCTGTGCTGCTCAAATAAGAAAACCTATGAGATCACTGGTTGCTAAACACTTGATGCGATTTCCCAAGGTTTGGCTCTGGTAATTTGGGTTCTGTTGACAGAAGCCCTGAATATTACCCATAGCACTGGGTGATTATTTTTTTATGCTGGCTCGCTAAGTTCACTCTCCACCCCCTTCCAGACAGAGACACTGTTATGCTGCTAATGGTTCATTAAAAAAGCCACCTTGATGTCCCAAGAGTGTCACACAGCTCTTTTGCTGCTGCCTAAGCTAAACTGTGTTGGGTTTCTTCAGCAGTCACTTCAGCAACCTCAAAACAGGCTGAGTTCACACCCATTGTTCTTGGGGCTTAGGTCGATATCTTTAGCTTAAGATTTGGAACGTCATTTCAGGTTGCATGTTCCTGTCCTATGCAAGAGTGGAGGGGCGAGATCTTCTAAAATGCATGCAGAATGTATTTGACCATTGTGACAAGGAAGCCTTTTCATTAAACATCTGTATGGCTGAGACCCTGCAGCGTGGTGTTTGCATTCAGAAACAGCACATACTGTCTTTGTCTTTGAATTTCCCTGGGCATCCTAGTTGTACCCTCTTTATAAAATCAAAAGTTGAAGTAAAGGGAGGAAAGACGTTGTTTCATGAGGCTCAGAGAGTCTCCTATCCAAAGGAAGCATTTCTCCCATGACTTCCACCTTGCCAGCAAGCAAATAGTGCCATGGATCTCAGCCAAGAGCAGCCTCCCCACTGCTCCTGGGGGCAGGACTCCAAATCTTGCTGACAAATACTGGAAGACTCCAATGGCCTTCTGCACAAAAGAAGGCTTGGAGGACCCTGAAGGGTAATAGGAAGAAAAAGCCAAGTGAAAGGTGGCAGTTGTCAGAACTAGCAATAGAATCACAGAATCAGAGAATGGCTTGGGTTGGAAGGGACCTCAGAGATCATCTGCTTTAACCCTTCTGCCATGGGCAGTGACGCTTCTCAACTGGAATGGTTGCTCAAGGCCTCATGCAACCCAACCTTGAGCACCTCTGAGGAGGAGGCAGCCATAACCTCTCTGGGCAATCTGTCCCAGAGTCTCTCCACCCTTGCACTGAGGAACTTCATCCTCAGATCTTGTCTAAACCTACTCTCTTTCAGTTTAAGACCATTTCCCCTTGTACTATTGCTAGATCCCCTCGTGAAAAGTCCCTCTGCAGCTTCCCTAAAGGTTCCCTTCAGGTATTGTAAAGCAGCTATAAGCTCCCCCCCCAGAGTCTTCTGTTTTCTAGACTGAACAACCCTAGCTCCCTCAGCCTATGATGTGAACTTGCCTTTCCATTTTGATGACCTAGTGGTGCAGGTATTGCTGTGTGGTATTTGTGATCCAGGTTTGAGCTGTCACACAGTGTCACACACACTGCTCACAGAAGGAAAGCACTCTTGTATGTTTAACAATGATGTAATGAAATCAGTTTCCTATCTAGTCTTTGTGCAACATGAGAGTTGTGTTTATCTGTGCTTTTGGTTTAAGGTGGAGAAAGAAGGGAAGAAGTGAGGATAGTGAGTGCTCATCCCCAGTACCTCCTCCTTATTCTTGGAAATAAAGAGCAGCAGCAGTCCCAGAGCAGAGCTGGTGTCATGAACTACACAAATCTGTTAGATGGGTTAGCTTCCCATAGATAACACAGGATGCTAAGGAGCACAAGTGCCTCCGAAGGGAAACCCAGGCACTGGCCACCTGAAAAGGAAGCTCAAGGTGGGTTACACCCAAGCATTCTGGAGGGCCTCTCTCCTGGGATTCTGGTTAAGTCATTAACCGGCAAAAAAGGGCCACAGTGGGTGGAGCTGCACAAGAACCCATCTGTGTGTTTGCTTGGGTGTGAGGACTGGTGTTTGCTCTTTATTTCATGGACTGAAAAGATTTAATAAACCACGTGTGTCATTCAAACTAATAAATCCTTTACAATCCAAATTCTTCCATCATAAAACACTCCTTGGGAAGGTAATGCGCCTTTGTGCTGCTCTTTACACAGTCTGAGGGAGAGCCTGTACTGCAGTGACTATCCAAGAGTCGTTTCTTCTCATACTTCATACATGTTGTTATCTCTGGCAGCAAAAGGATCCCCTGAGCTGTGATGGCTGCTGTTTATTTTCCACAAAGGTTTGCTATCACTTACTGGGCTGCAGTCAGACAGCACAGGCTGTCCCAAACAGCCTTTGGTAAGTCAAGTTCGTTGTGTCCAGACAATCCCTGGTGGCAGCAGATCAGCTCTGTTAAATACAGGTATGATTTAGTTCTCCTCTGCTGTGAGCACTTCATTAGACCTTTATCAGAGCAATGTTACTCGCTGAAATAAAACTGTTAAAACTGCAGAAGTCCCCGTATGACACCCTTGAGTGCCTTGGAAGAGCAATGACTGTTGCTCAAGCAGGTGGTCTGGAAGGGCTCATGTGCCTTACTGATCCTTGATTCTGGGTGGTCTTGTCGGTGTCTCCCAACTAGATTGTGTTCCTGAGTCCCTCATTTTCAGTGCTCCTCCTGGGGGAGCTGTAGCAGTAACTCACTTCTCACCTGGTTAGATCCCACCCTTTCTTACCACCCGAAATGCATCAAAGTCCACTTGTACCCTATTGTCCTTCTGCCAACACTGCCCTTTCATTTTTCATGTTTCCTGGTAGTTACTTCCTTGAGGCATGGTACCTTCTTGCAGCCTTTGCTTTCTATGCTGAACAAAGGCTGGGACAGCCCTCCCGGGGAAGAACAAGGCAGGTCATGCCCATGGAGTCACACCATTCTCTTCAGCAATGGCCTGAGCATCACTTGCTGGAGATGCCTTCCTACAGTGGTACAACAGTGGCTTGCTTATTGCTGGGCTGTTGGAAGGAAAAGCTAGCTGGCCCTTCTGCTCATCTGCTTGCTCCAACCAACCTGGTGCCAATATAGCACTAAGACATCCCCTTACTTTTATTCCAGTTTCTTCTTGTCCCACCCCACTAGTTGACACTAATTCTACAGCCTCTCCAGGGATGAGGTAGAATCCCTATCACCCGAGCTTTTCAATACACAACTGGGCAGGATGCTAGGTGATCTCATCGGGGTAATCTCATCTAGGCTCTCTTTCCTGTGGAAAGTTGGACAAGATGACCTTTAAAGGTTCCTTCCAACCTGGGTTGTTCTATGAGTCTGTGATTCCACTGTTTGAAACAGCATCCATCCACATTCCAGCTTGCATCTGGGAAGGACTTTCCTGCAGTGACACAGTCTCTAGCAGTGTAATCAGTGTCAGTCATGTTGCCATCTCTGGGCAATCCAGCACCACAGGAAGGCAGAAAACATGATGGCTGAGCCAGGATATCCACAGACACTGGTCTTGTCTGGACAGGACTCCCGCTGCGGCACTCAGTCATCAGTAGCCCCTTTTCCTCATTAGGCCAGCCCCACCACTTCTCCTTCCACATCTATTAGTTCTTGCTTCTCTCATGTTGAAGGAGTCTTAGTCCTTCTATGCCCCTTCTACACTCTGCCCTACTGTTTCTAATGGGCCCGGAGATCTCCTCCCCTTGCTCCATTCTCATCCAAGCAGCCTAGTGCTCCCCACATTCTGGTTCCCGTGAAATCTGGAACCATCTTCCCAGCCACCAGCCCTGTCTCTCCTGTGGTCCTTGTTGTGGTCCAGGTCTCTGCACCAACAAGCTCCAGAGAGCCTCCATTGCAGACCAGTTGTCTTCACAGGGGACTTTTGCCTTCAGGATGGTCATTGCAGCAGAAGAGCTCTGGAGAGGCAGAGGCATCTGCTCTTACACCACAGGTAGCCTGGTTTGTGCTCAGTGTGGCTGGACCTTTAAAGGTTCCCAGCTGCTGACATCAGCCACGCTGCTGCTGAGCTGATGTGGATTTCACAGGGATTTTCACAGCAGACTCCTGAAGCAGCACTTACTTTTCCCTTCTCTCTCTCCTGATCCCACACTAACTTTCAGCATCTTTCTCTGAAGCGTGGGAACAGCAGAACTGTTCCTAAATAGGAAAACAAATAACTGGATAAAGTAGTGGTTTTTCCCTCTCTCCTGACTGTCACATCTAGCAGATCCATCGTGGCTAAAAAACCCTAATATTAGGTTTTCAGCCTTAAGTCAAGAACTATTTTAGAAAACTTCCTCCCAAATAAATCAAGTCTCATGATGGAGAGCTGAACCCAAGGCCTCACGATGCAGTGGTTTGTAAATCCTTACCCTGCTAATAGCAGGTGACACCAGTCAGGTCTATGGTTGTGTGAAATGATCCATGGACATACCTGCTCCTCGCACCCACTCTTCTTTATAAGAACAGCTTATAAAGGGCTGCTGGGATTAGTAATCTATTTGCAACATGCTGGGATGATGGAGAGGCCTCTGCTCACCATTGCTCCATTCACCAGGAAGAGAAAGAAAGTCTAGAAGCAGCAATGGCCTCTGTGGGTTCAGTTCTGACTCCTGGGAGGGATCTCTCTGTCCTTGGTGACTTGGTGCTATGGTGACAAAAACGCCACAAACACTTAACGGACAATGAGCCCCATGTTTTCTGTTCCTCCTGACGCAGTGTGGTGCTGCCTGACCATGACCTGTGCTGGTGAATTCCTTCGAGTTGGTCCTTTTCCTACAGTGCTCTTCTGGAATATCCTTTGCTGGGGTGAAACACTACTTCAGGTGCCACTTATAACCCACTTTATCCAGTGGAATCTTTATTGGTAGTTACCAGTGAACAACAGAACCTTTGCCATGCTCTCCAGAGTGCTCTGTTCAGCCTGAAGTACAGGCAGTCTTTGTATAGAACTCAAATAGCAGGTGGAGTTATCCTGCCTCTTAATAGTCATTCATTGTAAGCTTCATTCAGTGGGAGCTGGAATCCCCCTCAAAAACGGCTTGAAGTGCTTTTGTTGTTTCCAAAAGGTCCCTTTAATCACCATGGCTGCACTGCTGAAGTGGGAAGGCTCATCCTCTCCATAGCTTCATCCCTCCGGGAGTCCACTTAGAAAACCATGTGGTGTAACAGCTCTTCTTCCAGTCTTTTCAAGTTTTTCCTATCACATTTGTTCCTGAGTCACCTTTTGAGTCACACCACTCTTTTAAAATGTTTACAACAGCTCTGGGCAAAGTGTGGACATAGCAGCAATGGCACCAAACCGAAGGGCTGGATTCCTTGTGTCCACAGAAGGTGTTTTAGAAAGCGAAAGGTGAGGTAAAACTCCCGCCCAAGGTCGGCACTGGAACTGCCTTTAATTGCTCTCCTACCTTAGTGAGTCTGGTCTCCCCGTGAAACTGCCCATGCCAAAGGACCAGAGGGGTTCATCACTGAGCACCAACCATGGTTCAGCTTCTCCATGCAGCAGTCTTGGACACTAACAACATCCTCAAGCACTTCCAGTCTTGCTGATATCAGGGGGACTCTTTCCATTCCAAGTGATGGGATGATCAAACCCACAGAGGAACACAAAGCCTAGAAGTGGGTAGGAAGCTACAGAAGTGAGGAGAGTCCTTCACTTGACTCAAGGATTTGTGCTTATGCAGCATTACTGTGCAGCACAACTGGGACCATGAAGTCTGATGGTTACTCCTGTGCTCAAAAGGGCCACAGCAACACCAGGAATGGGAGGAACAGCAAGTACTTGTTGCACCACTGGGCAAATCTAGAGTGCCCCAGACCTTGAACACACGCAGTTCTTGTTGTCCATGCCCAAAGGGAAGGCGATTGGAAATACTACAAGGTTAGAATGCCCCGTGGTAGGAAGACACCAACGTGTGCAGGATGGTGCAGGCTTCAGAGGTCAGCAATAAATGGGAGGTGGAAGGAACCGTTTGCCCTGTTCACACCATGCCATAGATGCCAAACTCCAGGATCAGAAAGGGTTTGCAGCAACGTGGTTATTTGAAGAGCCTCCCAACTTGTGGGGCTCCTGGCTGCATAACATTATGGAGGTCAGCAGCGTTCAGGGGTTCAAAGGGTGCTCAGGCAGATCTGTGAAGCAAAGTGTTGATTCGGAGGTGTGAGACACAGAGGCACAGATCCAAACTTCGGCTGAAGACCAGGAGTGGAGATGCTTGGGAGGGTAAGCGCTGCTAATTTCTTTCCAAAGTGCCCGCGGCAGGAGCTCTGGGAGGAGCACAGGGCAGAGCACCAGCCTCTGCTCCAGCCCAGGACAGATAACTGCATCTTCTTACCCAGTGGCTGTGCACTGAAGGAAGGGGCTTGTCGTGCATCTCTCAGCAATTCCTAAGGAAAGGTTGTATTTCCACTGCAGCTTGCTCCACAGCGCAGAGATGTCTCGGTGGTGCTTGCTCGTAGCTCCTGAGGAGCCTGTGTGAATAAATACAGAGCTCACTATTGTGGCCAGGCTTAATGGCCATGGATTGGCCCATACACTGTTGAGCAAAGAGAGTCCCTGTTAATGACGGCCACACTCAGTAACAGTGAACCAGTAAAGCTTAATGACTCAAAGTGATGCTGGCTCCCTGGAGATCAAGGAAAATGGTCTTTAATTATACTTTGATATCTTCTTGCTCAAGTGACATGAGCTAGTGCGCAAAGGATAAGATCCTTTCAGCCAGGGAAACTGTTAATAAGTAGAAGATATTATTTTTATTAACAATAGAAACCTAGTTTCTTATCTTAGTGGAATGAGCTTGAATGGAAATGCTGTGTGACCTAAGTACAGATACCTAGAAGAGCACTGACGATTCTAACCAGCAGCACTTACTGCCCGTGTCTCTCATGGTTAATACCCGGGGACGCACTGCTCTGACTAGTGAAAAATACAAAGAGGATGTGGCTTCTCCTGGGTCACACAATAGCTCGATTGTTAGGCTTGAAACACCTACCTGGAAATACACAAACACAGGAGCCTGTTCACGAATGGAAATAAAGTATGAAAAGAATGAGCAAACATTTCTGTTCCTAAAAGAGAAGGGTCATCTGCTGCTGTAAAAAACCCACCCAAATGTCTTAAAAACAGCTGCAAAGTTCCTGTCTGCATCACTTATACCAGATAACCTCTAGGGACTCTGTGTTGGGAGGGGCCGATGCAGGAATCTTTCTGACTGCTGCAGGAGCTGGAAGTGGGGCTGTTTGCCACAGCTAAAGTACTTTTATTCTACAGACTCTTGAGACTTGGATTCCTGTTAATGGCAGAGCTGAGGGTAACTGCACGTAAGCTCTTTAGCAGTTTTCAAACCCATTGATATAGAGTTTCCTCACTTGACGTTTATTCCAAGCCAGGCGAGTTTCTTGGCTCTGCTACAGGCTGCTGTGCCTGTGCCGGGCTGCCAAGGGGCAGCAATGACTGCAAATTCTTACAGACCTGTTCCCCAGCCTTTAGACAGACTCACTCCTCTCCTCAGATAAGCTTGACCCTGTCTCAGCTTTTCCCTTCATTTTTATCCCCCATGGCACTGGGATCGCACTGGATTCTCCATTACTAAGATTCTCAGGGAAGAATCAAAACTTTCCTCTTTCCAGGCAAGGAAAAAGAGAGCTGTTGCTTCTCACAACCTCTTCCTCAGCTCGTCTTCTCTTCTACTATTTACTTTACTTCTTTACCTTGCAAACAGCTCAACGTCTTTGAGCCTGGGCTAAGCCCAGCCCTATTGTGCCCTGCAGTCATCGCTGCATCTTTAAGGGAAAACTGATTCCCAGGAATGCTGTGCATGCACATACCTATCTGGGCGCTGCACCCACACCTGCCCACCAGCTCACCCAGCGCCCGCTGGCCTTCACAGCCACATTCCAGCTGGCAGAGCTATTACTTGCTAATTGTTACCTGTCAAACAGGTAAACGAAGCTCTTGGGCCAAGTCCAAACAAGCCTATATTCCCACGAAATCCTAAACCAGCAAACCTTTGACCTCTCTGCAGCCCCGCTGATGATTTTCACTAGGACTGATTTAAAAGTACGATGGTATCTGTCACGGACAGAAAAAAAAGGCATGTTTGGCCGTTGTTTATTGTGACGAAGCTCTCTGGTGCATGTTAATACCTGCAGGAGAGTGGAGGATTACCCAAACAGGAGTGCAGGCAATCGCTCGTGTCTCCCCGATCACACAAGTGGGGTGACTTCCCAGCATCTCAGCAGCACAGTGCTGATCCCAAAGCAGTTGCTGCATGGTGAGGAATTAATAGGCATAACCTCCTGAGGCTGAAAAGGTTAGTGTACAGAGTAGCCCTGAGCCATCTGGGAGGGCTGGAACTGGCATTTCCTCTTCATGCCGCACTGTTCAGACTTGCTTTGCTAAGTGTAACAGGATCAGCTCATGTGGAGCAGGAGGGTCTCTGCACTGTTGCCTGATAAGGCTGTACAGGCTGTATCATGGATGACTCTGCTCTCCTTAGCACTTTCCAAACAGGCTGGTGAAGGAAGGCAGCTCAGACCAAACTGCTTTGTCATAAAGCTTGATCGTCCTGGCTAAAGCACAGTAGAAGACTCCCCTGCAGAAGGATGCATGGAAAGGCAGCCCACTCTTTCTGCAGCATGTGTTTATTACATAGAAATGCAGTAAAAATGGGCTTTATTGGGAAAATACAGGTACAAATCACAACATTCAAAAATAACACAAGGGTCTCGCCCTGGTTTGCTGTGACCATCTTCCATCCTTACAAGCCCTCTGGCTCAGACTATAAGAGCTTTGGAATGAGGACCATGGTGTCTATGTGTTCTCACAGGCTATAACATGGTCTGATGACAATTACAGAATCATAGGCTGTTGCGATTAATGTTATGTTATTGTCATTGGGTTGGAAGGGACCTCCAAAGGTCATCTAGTCCAACTCCCTACAACTAGCAGGGCCATCGCTTACCAGACCAGATTGCCCAGAGCTCCTTCCAACCTGACCTTGAATGGGTGGTCCAGGGGTGGAGCCTCCACCACCCCCCTAGGCAGCCTGTTCCAGGGATCCTCCACTCTCAGGTTTCTACAAGAATAGGAAACCCTTCTGCAGCTCCTTCTGTTGAGCACTGTCACCCTTTTTCTTGTCTTAATTCTGCTGAAAACAAGAGGAGGGATGTCCTGCAAAGAGGTGAAAGAAGTAACTTCTTCCCGATGGATTGCCAGGCCTTTCCTGTCTCCCAGCCTGTTGAGAGCTGGGTGATAGGTGGTGGCAGAGTTGGCAAAGTTCCTGTATATGAGTAACAAGTGCAGAAATAAGAGTCCTCGTGCAGAATGTCTTCTGCTCTCACACACAGCCCACTGCACCCCCTCAAAACTCCTCATCAGTGCAGATGACCGGACACATCACCCATTGTGATTCTGACCCCCCTCTCCCAGAGCCTTCTCCACACTGAGGAGATGGACTGCTGCTGGGCTGCTGACACCCACCTGCTTTATCTGAGAGACTGTGACAGGACCATTTCCCCAGTGAAAAGGGTAAATCCAAGGATCAAAGATCATAAGCAAACCTTGAATTTAAACAGAGGCAGTGAAGGAATAATGAGCATCAGCCCTGCTGCTGCTGACCTGGAAGCAGGAAACAGCTCAAGCTCAGCAGGGAATGGAAGGGAAGGAGGAGGAGAGGTTTAAGTTTGGCCAAGGGAAGGGGCAAATATGTTCTCTTGTGCATCACCAGAGGTGGCAGCCTCTTGGCAGAGGCAACCTGCCTATCAGGCTAGAGTCCTCTTAAGATACTTCTCAGAAGCTGTTTGAGCAAACAGCGGTTCCTCCACAAATCTCCATTCAGCTGAATTCTTGATTTGGGATTCTTCCCCTTTTTCACATCGCAGTGAGGTTGAGCAGATGCCTGTTCCCAGATGCTCGCCAGGCTTCAGCACGTGGTGTTTTTCAGCGTGTCACACTGTCCCTGCATTCCCATGCTATTCCCATGTGTGTGTTTTGCCTGAGATAAAAGGTAAAAGATGACTAATACAAAGGATGTTCGATTAAAAAACAGGATGTGAAGACTGACAGCTCCACTACTAACACCCACCTAGAACAGTTGGAAATCATTTGGCCAGAAAATGCTGATTGTTCCTGTATCTCTCATTCCTGTTTTGGCAAACATTGACTGAAGGAAGAGCAATCTTTTAGGAATTTGTTGCTCCACATAGGCTAAAATTCCACATAGGCTGTTAAGATTCCTGAAGCACCTAGGTTCTGGGGGCTGCCCTGCAAGCCAGTTTTATTTGTGGCAGAGCTGAAAGCCTGGGGGTATCGTGTCTGTTCTGGCTACAGGAAGGGGGCAAAACAGCTCCAAGTTTGTGTTTTCTCTTTCAGACCTGCAGAACTTCTGTGTCTGAAAGGCTGCCAGCTTTTTCCAGCTAAGTACGTGAGCAAATAAGAGACTCGTTTGCCAGCAAACCTCCTCTGTCCCCATAGCATCACTTCTACAACACGGCTACTCCAGTTGTAATTAGCTCGCACTGCGGTGATCATGGATGATTGTGTTTTTTTCTCAGGAGTTGGAGAAGAAGGTTGGTGGACTGGAGGGTTGAGGAAACTGGACTAGAGCATGCACTGATCACCAGGGAAGATGACCCTGCACCCACCAGCTCACATGGTCTTTGGCCACTGAGTGCCTGTGACCACGAGTGGTGGTGCATTATACCGCTACTGACTCCAGCTGGAGCAAAACTGTGCTGCCGGGAGAGCTGGTGACATGGAAAGCAAGTTTTCTAGCTGCTGTAATGCTCACAAGTCAACTATCCTGGTGTCGCTACTTGGTGCCTGTATGAGGTTGAATAGCAGTTTGTTTGATCGGGGTTGGGCTGGGCAGCAGTTCCAAGCTGTGTTTACATTTGTTTCACATTTGGAAAAACAAATGTGAGGAGAAGAAGACTCTTCAGGGTTACAACCCAACCTTCTTCCATTAAGAAATGAATCAGAGATCCTCACAACTGAACGCAAAACAGTTGTGAAAAATAGGTGTGTGTCTAATCAAATAAAGCCCCAGTGGTGTCGGTGATCCACCAGTGACACCAGTTCTGACAATGTCAGTGTCTCTTCTCTAGGACACCTCTTTTCTAAGGTAAACCTCTCAGATTCATGTGTTATTCAGATCTCCAGTTGTTACCCTTCATTTGTACACCAGGGAAACGCTGGAGAGGGAAATATCAGGACAGATGAAACCTGGATTTTCTAAATGTCACGATTCTTGAACACGATGCAAAGAAGGGGGTGTCACCTCCTGTAAGCATTCACTTCAGAGGCTAAAGCAGGGTTTGAAGCTCAGGGCCTCTGGAGCATGTTCTGTCATCTGCTGCAAACACAGCATGAAAGAGGCAGAAAGTACAGCAACAAGATCTGAATGTTTGTTGGAAAGAGAAAAGAGCTCAGCTCTCAAATGCCTGTGCCAGCCACCTGGACATCAATACCGCTTGATGCTTCTTCTGAGACTGCTACAGAACCGACGCTGTTTGTATCTTCCCATCACCACACTCTTATCCACAATAGATGCTCCTCTACTGGGGCAAGAGCATTGCAGGGGCCAAGCTGCCTGTTCACTGAGCTAACTGGAGGAGTGCGCTCCAGCTCCCTGCCACTCATCAGCCACTAATCTCAGGCACCGAAGCTCCCCCACACTGTCCTTTGGCAATTTTTCAATCAGCATCATAACTCCCCAGCTTTGAATATCCTGTGTATATTCGTATTTTCTCCCGATGGCCAGGGCCAGCAGACATGACTTAAACCAACCTGAGGGTGTCTGTATGACTGTTCCTTGACAGCATCAGCCTAAACTGACATAATCCCCTTCCAGCCGAGAGTTAGAGTGCTATGGCAACTTTAGGCGAGGAGAAGGCTGTGGCGTGGGGAGAAGAGCCTGCAGAGGAATCGGTATTTGATCCTCAGAACCAGAGAGCAGGGCTGAGGAACCTGCTGCAGCCCCCAGCAGTACACAGGTACAGACCAAGTTCAACCCTACAGCCCCTAAATAGAAGGTTTTCAGTGGACCCCATGTGCTCCAGGAGAAGTGCTTCTGAACAAGTAGGGAAGTGCTTTGAAGGAGAATAATGACACTTGGGGGTGAGAGAGAGCCAAAGCCAGAGAAGGTTCCCTAAGACAGTGGCTGTAGCAAAGGGCAGGCAGGTCAAGAAATTTCCTGAGTACAGATATGTTAAAAAATATTCCCTTTCCTCCACACTTGCATCAAACGGCTGATGCAGACAAGCCACAGACAGGTTGCCACTGGCTACTGCCCCATCGCTGTTGGAATTTTAACTAGTGTATGGTCCTATCAGGACCCTCTATCAACCTGGCACCTTGTCATTGTGACCAAACTACTCACTGGAGCCAATGCTGGTGCAATTCCCTCTATTAATAGGCAATCTCTGAGCAGAGGGACTTCAAAGCATCCTCCTCTGGCTCAAAAGGTTGACCCCATTACGATGTGATTGGCTGTTTACACTGGGGTAATTGGTGTGTGTATAATTGGCCTTGTGTACATTGAAGATTTTCAGATATCCTCGGCCTCCCTTCCCCCTCCCTGCCCCTCTGAAACCCAAAGGGAACAGCACAGNAAGGGAGACGCAGTGCGAGGGACAAGCTGAATGAAGGTCATGCTTCAAACTGCTGTCTATAAAAAAACAGGAACAAGAGCTTTTACACACACATCTTCTGAAGAAATGTTGGTCATTCTGCCTGTGAGCTTCTTGATCTGCAGGCTGCACTCAGCCACACACCTCTGGATTCAGAAGTTTCCCTGGGCCTACAGTGATGCTGTGGATTCTGTGGCACTTGCAGAAATTCATGGAATCATAAGGGATCAGAAGAAACCTCAAAAGATCACCCAGTGCAATCCCCCTGCCCCAGCAGGATCACCTACACCAAGTTGCACAGGAACAGATGCAGGCGGGTTTGGAACGTCTCCAGAGAAGGAGACTCCACACCCCCCCTGGACAGCCTGTTCCAGTGCTCTGTTACCCTCACTAGGAAGAAGTTCCTGCTGATACTGATATGGAACCTCCTCTGTTCCAGCTTGCACCCAGTGCCCCTTGTCCTATTGCCAGATGACCTTGAGAAGAGCCTGGCTCCATCCTCCTGACACCCACCCCTCACAATTCACTATCACTCCAACCACTGGGACAGGCTAAAATGTTCAAGTAACAGGCACTGCCAGAGCTGCCAGTGATACCACATCTGTCTAAGGTGCAGGGATGTCATGTGAGACCCCAGGAGAACTGGGCTGTGCCAGTGCTGCAGTTAATTCCCCATGCTCACACCTGGAAGGCTTTAATTCACCCCAAATGGAACAGACCACTCTGTGTGCACTGTCACACAATTGCTTTAACCCAAAGCAAAACCCAGGCTGCTGCCAGAAGAGGTGACCCTGCCTGACAGCTAGTCCCATCCTTCTGTGGGCTCCAGCACTCCTGCCATTCAGGACTGAAGCATTAAGGGGTCAAACCAGCCTATTTACCTGCCTGAAAACTATTTTTAAAAACCTACAAAACTGAAACAGAAGTTTTTGGGAAATTGAAAGCAGCAGCAAGGGTGCTGCTGTGACACAAGAGAGCAGAAATGCATGACCTAGGGTAAGAACAAGAGAGCCCCTTTGGGTTGCCATCTGCTCTTCTAGAGGGCTAAGCCAGCCACTGGTGACTCTGGTGCTTTTGTCTGTTAGGAATCCCAATGAAAGATGCTTTATTCACCACCACTTTCAGAATGAGTGTTGAAACAAACAGTTACTCTTCCTTGCCTTACAAATCAGACCCCAGAAGAGACAGAGTGACAAGACCTCCTGACAGTCTTGTGTCCTGCTTATTGCTCAAGTTGACTGTCTGCTCCTTGCTGTGACCTCAGGAATCTCTGCTATGGGACAACATCCTGCTCGGCTCTGTGGTGGCACCAAGCTCAATGTCCACCACCTGTATTTCATACATCCCTTAGGTGGAGGAGTTTATCAAGAGGTTTAATACTCTGATGAGGATGGATTCCGTTCTGTCCTTGCAGCCGTGATACTGTAGTTGTCCTGTGTAGATACCGGTGTCAGCTTAGAGGTATCAGTGAAACATTTAACATTCAACCTAGGCTGTACTGTAGCTCTGATAAAGTGAGATAAAGACATTTGGATTTAGAACCCTAACATTTCAAATGCAGCTTGCCTGTTTTGTGAGTGCAGTTCACCCTGAATTGTTTTCACTGTAAACTCTACCTTGACCTTCACTAGAGGCTTAAACAAATACAGGGCAAAGCTTGACTGAGAAAGACATTTTGCTGTCTCTCAGGCACTGCCTGGGAGCCCACAGAGGACCCAAAGATTCTGTTAAGCATCAGGTTTAACAAGCAGGGAGACACGATAATGTTTCAGGGGCTAAGAACCCACAGGGCACCCAATGCTCTGCACGAGTTTGTCAAAACGTGTAATTCCTGCTTGTGCGGTTTAAAAATAAATGTATTCCAAACTGGGGAACCCACTGGGAATGCAAGAGTTATTTCCAGCAGTCAGTCAGCAAACTGCCTGTGCAACTGGCACCAGCCTGAGATTTGGGCAAGGGGTAATAAATTCCTGGCTCTACACAGATTCCCCGCATAACCTTTGGCAAGTCTGTTGCTCAAAACCCTCACGTATAAAATGGAGAGGTGCTGCACCTACCTCCCCAGGTCTGCCTCGCACAGTTCCTTTGAAAGCTTCACAGGTCAGGAAATGTCTCTGGGCTGAGAGCTTGAGCAATACCAAATATCTTCACCTTGAGGCGAGGAGGCTGAGGGGTGTCAGCCTAGCCTCCCTCTCACACAGGTTTCCAGAAACTCTGATTGTGTCCTCCTGCACCCAGTTCACTCTGAAATGACACAGCCCAAGCACATGACTCTGCCTCCCTCCCCAGGCATTTTAGCCGCAGTATTGATTAGGCAGAGGAGTGATTTATACCTGCAGTGACAGTAAAGCAGGGTTCACCTTTCCCTGGAGAAGTCCTAGTACTGAGCGAAGTTTGTGGTGAAACAAGGATCAACATACGCATCTCGCCCCCACCCTTCCCCGCAGGGCTACTGCTAATGTGTGGGAGCTGGAGAAAAAAGCAATAAAGAAATGTAAATGTAAATCCGCCTGCTTTGCCCCTCACACCCAAACACTCCACATAAACAAACAGCCATCTCCAGGTACAGTTTTCAAGTCAGAGACAAGCTAATACTCAGCATCTCTGTCCTGAAGCCCCAGAAAACTTCTTTGCTGCAGAATACTATCGTATTGCTCCCTCCTGGAGCTAGGAGTTCTGCTTACTTGGGAAAAAGAAAAAGCACAGATGATGCAAATCTGTTTATTCTGAGAGATTTGCTTTCTGTGCTGAAAAGAAAGGAAGCCAGATCTGCACTGCTGTTTGCTCCCAGCGTCTAGGGCATGACACGGTAAGAAGCTGCTGCATCCTGACTGAACTGACAACACAAGGATGTTTTGACTGACCCTTCTCTTAAGCAAAAGGGAAGAGAAACAAAGGGAGGGTTATAAAGCAGCACTCTCTGCTGCCAGAGAAAGCAGCTAAAGGAGCTGGGATGGCACAGTAACTCCAATCTGTGTTAGAAACCCATGAAAATCATCAGTCGATGTAATAACCCCCACAGGGTACAGAGATACTGCAAAAGAAAAATGAGGTGTAAAGAAACTTAGAACCAGCGTGTCAAAGGGAGCCCTGTTCCCTGTTCTGGCCATCCCACAACACGGGCAGAATGAGATAGTGTGGTTATTGCATCTCCTGGAGTACCAGGAGTCCTCTCAGCAGCAGAGGAATAGCAAAATCTCCTTTCAGCAGCGTGAACAGAGATAACGCAGGCGTGTAGGCGCATGCAGGGCATAGCATTGTATAAACATGGTATCAGGGAGGTGCTGAACCTGATAGGACAGGCTGGAGAAGCAGCTGCGGGAGATCTAAAACTGGGGTCTTCCCCAACCCACTAAGTGATCTTGAAGATGCTGAGCATCAAACCCAGGCGTTAAGGATGAAGATTATGTCAACAAGCATTGCCTGATGGACAGAGTGATGTTACTTAGTGCCTTTATCTTTATGAACAGAACCAGTTGGAGGCTTGCTTCTGAAACACTCTATTCCAGAAGAGAACAGCAACAAATAGCAGAGAGTGACACCACTACACCTGTCTGTAAAGGTACTAAAAGCAGAGCTGACAAAGCTTAAAACGGAAGCACAGAGACACATGGTCTAGTGACCTTTCCATAGAACAAGGCACTGCAGAGATCTCCTGGCTCCAACACTGGTTCCTTTTGTGCCACCAGACAATCCTCTTTATCCTCTGCCCTTCAAATAAAATAACACTTGCCTGCTCCTGAGGGCAGCCTCAAAGATAAATGAGCAACAGCCCAGGGGCTATCAACCCCACCTCTTATTCAGCAGCTTTTTCCATTAGCTGTGCTTTAAGTACCCTGCTATTTAATTGCAGTATTAACCTGTTTTGAGGGGAAACCACATGGATTTTAAGTGAGCAGGATGATACAGCCACAGCTTTGTTTCCCAACTCCTGCTGCTCAGACTGGAAAGTATTTCAGTGGATTCTTTGGGTTGCATTTACTCCAGTTCCTGAGTGTGGGAAAAGTAAACAAGCAATTGTTTATATGCCATCCCTCACCTTTTGAGGCTGGAACACTCACACCTCTGTTAGGAGAGACTGGTACAGGAAAAGAAGACAAGGTCGTGATTGGTTTTAGATTGACTTTTAATTGCAGTCCAATATTTAGTCCTGCAGAGCTTCTGTATTTTTTTAATCTTTCAACATTCTTATAACCAATACAAAGGCGTTTGAAGCTCTTTGGTTTTCCTCATGATGGTCACGATCCTATTTCAGATTCCTTTAAAATGACAGTCAGTTCAAGAACTGACAGGTGAATGTTGGAAGCAGCAGCCTCAATGGTGAGAACTGACTTAGCCATTCTCACTTCTCAGTGAGAGCCCTTCAGGAAAGGAAAGAAAAACAAAAGGAAAATGAAATACAAAAAAGAAGAAAAGAAAAAGAGATGGAAAAAGGAAAGAAAAAGGAGAAAAAAAAGGAAAGAAAAGATGAAGAAAAGAAAAGATGAAGAAAAAAAGGAAGGGAAAAGAAACTAGAAAAGGATATAATAAAGAGAGGAGAAGAAAGGGAGAATTCTTTCTACTGGCAATTATACAAATACTCTAGTAATTAAAGAAAAAAAGCATAAACAGGTATTAGAACAATTTTCTTCTTACATTCCCTAGGAACTGTTCACAATTAAACTAATAGCAAATCAGGATTATTCAAAAGTTGTCTATAAATAGTCTGTATTGTTCTGTGATGATGCAAAGATCTTGTGATTAACATGGGAAGCTGGACACAGCTCCAGGAAGATGTGCTCTTACCATTTTCCTCACAGGTCAGGTGATTCAGCATTTAGCTTCTCTAGCTCTGCCCCGGAACAACTTCTCACCGATTTTAATGTCAGCTTTGTTGCCACATCACATTAAACTGTCTTTCAGAGATGGCTTCTTATTCTTTTTCACGCTATGGCTTAACACTAAGAGCACAGTTACTGTCATCAGGTGACCTGAATTTATTTTCCTAATGTTTCAAAAGATTCGAGTGAATCACAAACCCCTGCTATCAGGTAGACCAAGGCATCTGCAGCAGAACTATCATTCTATATTACATTTTATTGCCTTGGCTTCAAAACTATGACTAAGCTTTATGAAATGGATGGGTACTGTAATGTCTGCCAGTCAAGTATGAACCCAGTATTTCAATGTGTTGTCAGACTTTGTCGCTTTCTTAGCTGTCTCAGTGCCTCAATCCTGAAAGGGTTTCCGTGCCATGTGATCTATTTTCATCACTTAAAAGTTACATCTGTTTTAAGCTGAGACAGCACTGTATGTGCCACGCTGGCCTAAGCATTCAGGATAGTCATAGAGTCACAGAATGGTTCAGGTTGAAAGGGACCTTAAAGATCATCCAGTTCCAATCTCCCTGCCATGAGCAGGGACACCCCCCACTAGACCAAGGTGCTCAAGGCCCCAGCCAGTCTGACCTTGAACACTTCCAGGGAGGGGGCAGCCACAACCTCCCTGGGCAACCTGTTCCAGTGTCTCAGCACCCTCATTATAAAGTCATGTTATAACTTGGACATCTTTCAGAGCTGTGAACTCTACATTCACAATGAGCAACCCAAAAATATATGAAGCCCCTTCTTTTTCTTCTTACCTGTTCCAATGCTGCTTTGCAGAATGTAAAATAAATGCAAATCAGCATTTCAAATAGAAATAGCTACCACCAACCTCCACACCTCACCCTGTGGCCAGGAAAAGCCTGATACTCCATGGTCCTGCACACTGCTGAACTGCTGCTGTCACCTGTGATATGGAGGCACCTAAAAGCTTGAGGTTGCTAAAGGTGATCCCAGGAGACCTATTTGGGGAGCAGAAATTGCAGGCAGCAAGACAGAAATCCACAAGTACTTGCTATTAATCACTAAATCTTCTACTCTGATAGCACTTTTGTAGTCTCATTGTGAAGTGCAGAATATCAGGACCTTTGTTACCTAGAATGACTTTCTTTAAGCTAACAGTGAAGAGTAATTAATGCTTAGAGCTTAAGAATGATCTGTTTGGGGTAGAGGAGGGTTGTGCTGTTATCTGTTCAGCTTACTTACCTGATGGCTTCACTGAAGTCAGCTGAGGATCAAGGGCTGCACAAATTCCAACAAATTCAAACGTAGCTCCATACAGAAGACAACTACAAAGGAAACGCAATGGGGAGGATGAACAGTAAATGTGCATCACTAAATTAGCAGGTAGGTGGTTGTCTTTGAACTTACAGTGAGCGAGTACATTTGCTATCAACAGCCATCAATGGCATATGACACACAAATAAAAATCCGTGGTAACTGTCGCCTACTGAAAACAGTTGTTTTCAAACATCTGCTCTCACTGAACTGCTTGATACCACTGTTTTGGCATAAATATCTCTCTAACATCTTTTATCACACAGACTTCTTTTAATAGTTTTCTGAAAGATATTTTAGGTACTACGTGCAATTAGTAAACCTAGTGAAGCCTTGTTTGTACACTATTTCCTTTACCCCGTGCTGGCAAGTCCAAACACAGACACTAGCTGCGATGGAGTAAATAGCGTAAACATGAGGTAAAGCTTTAGACAGATGTCTTCTGCACCAAATCCTTACAATGCCGCAAAAACCCTGTCAGCTGCTGCACAAAAAAACCCTGAGAAGCAAGTACAGCCTGAAATGCTGTGGTTCCCTAGTGCAATGCTTTCCACTATACACTCCAAAGACAGGTCCTGGATTTTCAACACTGTACTGCAGAGCTTTGCATTTGTGCTCTATGCAGCCTTCATGCTATAGGAAGTGAGACTGGTCCAGGCAGAAATAACATTAGCTGATTTTATTGTGACTAACAGATTAGTTTATAATAATCTTGTAGATCATGAAGAATGGGTATCAGGTTGGATTAGGTAGGACTTGTTTGACCTGTTCAGCTAGAGGTAGACTCAGACACTTTCAATTTGATTCCAGTCTGCGATCTGAAGTGAAAGGCAGAAAACCATGAGTCCCGTGCCTACACACCTAGGTAAAACAATTCTCAGGGTATATTTTTCTATGTAAGCAAGTCACAACTAAATAACCACTGTCATCTCCAGTGAACTCAGATCAAGAGTTCATGACTGCATTTTCCACTCGTGTTCTTAACTTTGACCTTGGAGCAGCACCTGAGACGGTGAGCAGTAATTCAGTCTCCTGACTGCCTCAGAGAAGAGAATATCTCCTAAGAGAGCAGGCTGCTAAAGGCAGTTCTGTGTTTGACCCCGTACTAGAACAACAAACTCCATTTCAGTTTGAGTTACAGTTTGGGTTGGGTCCAGGACTGCAGATGGCATCAAATGCAGTTTGCTTTCTTGTAAAATCACACATCAGCAGCATTTCTACCTCGGGGAAAGTGGCATTTTTCAGAAGTGCTGCTCTCTGATCTTCCTTTCCTTCTTCCTATGTGCTTTGTACAAGGGAAAAAGAAGGGGAGGGGGGAACCCCTACATCCACATGTTTCTTATAATTGAAAAATTAATAACAAGAAAGAGGATACTTGAATTGAGGCTAATCTTCTTGATAGTGCTCAAACAGGTAACCTATTCAGGTCTTAAAGTTTCTTTCAGCATAACAAATATTTGGGAAGAAAAGCCTTATTTCTGCAGTTAACAGAGGGGCTTCACTAACTTAAACTGTTCCAGCGTTCTACCATTATTTCTGCAAAACAGCTCACAGAATCTCACAGTAATGTGCCTGAGAGGCTCGACTTGTTTTAAGATTACATAGTAATTCTGTGTTAAAAATGACTGCATTATTTGTAATGAATAAATTACTCTGGTTTTCTTCTGTGTTTTATGAAGCCTTATGGCTTCCTTCGGATGCATTATACAAAATAATTCATGCAAGCATTGTTAGGAATAATGGGCTACAAGTTCAATACCAGTATTCGTTATTCAAAATTCAGGCCACACTAGCAATTTCTGATTGGATTTACAGATTGTATAATAAAGTTTCTTTCCAGTGACTGCTGAATGGAGGAAGGGAAAGGCTAACTAATATCTTGTGCTCAATCAAAGTGTCATTAATCTAGCTAAGGCATTTTTCTAATTCTGTTTAGTTAAAGTGACAGAAATCTTCATGGGGCTATGTTTAAGCTGACTTAGAACTGATTTATACTCAATCAGCTTAATTTGGTTAGTTACTGTGAATACAGATAAGGCCTGAGACTTGGTCATAGATATTTGCACCTGACTACAATCCCGAAATATCAAAGACTGACAGAGTTGAGTTTGATTTCAGCTGCAGGAGTAGGGGAAATAAGATCAGGACCAATATTGCAGTACTACATACTTTATCTATCCATCCATATGCATACTCACACAAATGGTTATACAAATAGGTATTTCTGTGACTGTCTTTTCTACTACATCCCTCTGTAGAAAATGGAAAACTCTTTCTTCTATGACTGTGTAAACTCGATGGGTTTGGCAGTATCCAGCTGTTTCTTTGAAAGATCACTAAGTGTTATAATGGTTTACCCCACATGCAGCACTATTTGTACAGCAGAGGTTATCAGCATCGAGTTGGATGTCTCATACAGGAAGGTGTTTCCAGGAGAAGAGGTGGGATCAGGAAGTATTGGTAAGATCCTGACCTGTCCCTGGTGAAGAAATGGGGACTGAGAATGGGTGGGAACAGGTGGAAGTCTCTCTGCTACCTTTCCCTCTTCTCAAGTCATCCCAATGGGACGAGAAGTACTTCATCAGCTTCCCCATCAGGGCCAGAGCTGCTGCCCACGCAGCCTTATCATGTCCCTTGTAAGCCCATTCAGGTCTTTGGCTAAAGTACATGGTAGGGTGGGTAGGTGACTGATGATGCAGTCCTGTCTATCCATTCCCCCTTGCACAAGAGGGCCTTCCTCCATAAACACACATTTCAGTTTTCCCATTTCTTTTTCCAGCTGGCAAAACCCTTCAACCAGCTTGACTGTCAGCTCTTAGATCCTTGCAGTGGGAGTCATCTCCTGCCACCACTTCATCCCTCTGCCGTTAGACTCTTTCTGCATCAAGACATTCCCCAGCATCAAACCCGTGCAGTCCCAACCGTGGGTAAAGTAAAAAAAGTAACAATACATTAAAAGAAAGTAAACAGAAACCCGCGAGATCATACGGAAAAGTAACAACAGCCCCCCCCGCCCCCGAAACCGTCCCGCGAAGGCCAGTCCCTCCGTGGGCACCATCCAACGATCCCATAGGCCGAGGACTCAGGTTCGGCTGCTCCTTCCCGCTTGTAGCGACAGCAGCCAGTGCGCTCCTTGTGCGGTGGGACGGGACAAGAGCGGTTGTTGGACGGCGGGACGGCTGCCTCAGCGCCAGCACCCCCCTCCCTTCCCCTTCCCTCTCCTCGGCCCCAGCCCCCGCTGCTGCTCCCGGCGCGGCGTTACCTGCAGCCCGGCGCTGGCGCCTTTACCTGCGGCGCCTCTGCCAATGGCAGCGCACCTGCCGGCCCGCGCCGGCCAATCAGCGCGCGGCCCCGGCCCTCGGCCCCGCTCCTTTAGTGAAAGAATCCGGCGCCGCTCGGGAAAGTTACCTGTACCCGAGCCGAGCCGCGCCGAGCCGTGCCCCAGCGCCAGCCCCGCCGCTCCCCGCAGCGAGGGGGAGGGGGCTTTACCTGTTCTACCTGGGCTGGCTGCGGAGCTGCGAGCGGGGGGGAAGGAAAGCGGAATTACCAGTAGCTCTGGTTCTGCCGTTCTCACACACACACACACCTTCACCTGTACAGACCTGAAAGTCCAGTTCCGCCAGGGAGACGGAGGCACCGGGAAAAGGGGAGCGAGTTCATTGGATCAAACATGTCACAAGAGACGGACAAGTAAGTGATCGCAGCTCCCGCGGCGCGGGGCCGGCCGTCCCGTCGGGCCGGTTCTTATCCCCCGGTGCGGCGGCCGCCGCG
>VZRI01006416.1:370813-441607 GCA_013397515.1 Upupa epops | reverse complement strand
GGCGGCAGAGCAATGCCCGGAGCGTCCCAGGACAAGGCTGTGTCTCGCCGCCCCTCACCTGTCTGTGGGGCTTCGAGACTTTTTAATTCCATTTTTAGTTTGTTTTGGTTTTGGTTTTATTTTTATTATTTTTATTAATTTTTTCCCTCCTCACGTCGAGGGTCACTGCTCGCAGGGACCTGCCCTCGCCCTACAAGAGCGGAGCGGCCTCTGCCCGCCGAAGGCCCCAGACGGAAAATGCTTCATGGCTTCGGCGTTAGCGCAACAAAGGGCTTTATCCCAGGCCAGGCCCGGCCCGGCCATCTTCCTCCCCGTGCCTTCCCCGGGGCTACCCTACAGGAGCAAGGCCCGGCTCGGTGCTCACCGGCCGCTACCGCCCCGCCGCCCTGACCTTGTTTTCCCGGCGGGTCGCCCCGGCGGGTCGGTGGCTGCCCGGAGACGGGCGCCTCCGCTCCGGGTTAACAAGTAACTTTCCTCGACTTGGTGTCGAAGGAGGTGGGACCCACCCTCTCCTGACGGTCCCGCTCTCGTCGCAGCCCGACGGGAACGGCTGCAGGCCGCAGCGCTGAGGCTGGGCCTGTCTGCAGCGCGACGTGCGGAGCTGCCCGTGCCTTGTCGGGTGCACAGCTGCAGTGAGGGGGAGCCCCGTGTCACCCGACCTCCTCGCCATGGTGCCGCCACTGCTGGGACCCGCAGCGGGACCGATGGAGCAGGGATAGCTGCCGGGAGCGACGGGTGGTCGCTCAGGTCGCGGAGGGGCCAGCTCCCGCCAGCCCGTCGTGTGTCCGGCCCCACGGGCTCTCCGTGCCCGCCGACAAACAGCCGAGGCTGCGGTTATTCTCTCCCCTCGTTCCCCGCCCGGGCCGGGGCGAAGCCTCTGCCTGGTCCCGCCATGGCGGCCAGGCGTGAAGGCCGGGGCCTGCTTCTGTTCGGCGCCGAGGGGCCGCCGTGGGGCAGCCAGGCGGGAAGGGCCATTGTACCTGCCCAGGTATTAGTGTCTCTGCAGGAGGCGGCCGGGGAGAGTAACGGGGCGAGGAAGATGGAGGGCGGGAGGGGGCAGAGGCCGGGCGGGAGGCGGCAGCTTTGTTTGGCGGCTGTTCTGGCGCAGGTAGGAGCAGCCCGGTCATGACTAGCGTTGGCTGCGCTTGGTGTCTCTCAGGTGCGAGCCCTCGTTGGGTTCCTCAAAGCAAAGGAGGTGGAGAGGAGGAGCCAGATGTTGGAGACGTCGGACTGCAAGAGGCTCCGTGACAGCCTGCCTGTCAGCCTGTGGAAGAAAGAGACTATCAAACAAAAGAAAACAGCAGGACTGGCTGCTCTAGTTGGGAAGAGATGGGACAGTTCAGGAGAGAAAGATTTTAAAAATAGTTTTAGTCTTGGCCTTCTCAAACTTCATCTGAGAATGGGCTAGAACAAGGTAGTTACAGTGACTGTGGTAGGAGCTGGGAACAAAGCGGGGATTGGGAGTCCATCCGAGCAGGGATGGGAACTAACGCTTTAGGTGGCCAGATAAGAGCAGTAAACTGTTTAAGCGCCAGGAAGGCTGAGGACAGAGCCCTGAGGGATGCCGGTGGGGCAGGGAGGAGCAGCTGAAAGAGCAGTCATTTTGTTGGGAGTGGAACCAGATTAACTGCGAAAGAGCTGAGACAAGAAGCAGTGATTGAGGACATCCCAAAGCTAAGAGCAGTTCCAAAACTGCACGGAGGTGAAAGGGAGCCATAAGTTACTCTCTGGCAGAGCCTAGTTGCCAGTAATTAAGCAAAGGGTCAGAAATAAGGCTGCAGGAGATCATAGAGCAGCTAATAGGATCAGGAGGGAAAGGAATACAGGGGTTGGGGAATGGACAGAAAAAGCAACTTTGTACCACATCAGCTGTGAAACAAAAGCAGTGCAGGGTAAAGTTAACCCATGAAAGAGACTAGAGCAGAAGTGATTCCCCTCCAGGACTAGAATGCTACTAAGCTTCAGGACCTTCCTTCCCAACAGGAATGGTACAGCATAGGTGTAAGCTACTGAGACTGGAGCATTAATGCCCTTCATCCCCTGCTCTGGTAGTGCTGCTGCTGTTACCACTGTGAGGAACGTAACAGCACTGCAGAGCACGTACCCTCAAGTAACAGCACTTATCCATTATCTGTTTTTGGTGAAGGTGTTTAGAAAGTTCATAGGTGGTAGATAAAGCTTGAAAATTAAGTGAAAAGAAATTCCCTGGGCTCTGTATACAGATGTGTCACATGAGGAGACATTTCTTTCCAGAAAGAGGCAAAGATGACCAGGTGGCTTGAGACATTGGGATAGTGGGGTAGTTTGCATGGGAAGGGGTTTTTGCTGAGTTTGGGTTTTTTTGTTTGTTGTTTTTTTTTAAGGGTCTAATTATACTCAATTAAAAACTAATCCAGAGAGTACAACATTATTCTTCTCCACATAGCCTTTCTTTTACTTAAAAACAAATCTTCCCTACAGGCAGGACTGGAGAGGGAAGTTCATTATTTCTAGGTCAGTTGATTTGTCAGTGTCACCGGACATGTTTTTCTGGGGTTCATGTGAGTAAAGCGCTGATGTAGAGGACTAAGCTGTGAGGATGTAGAAAAGTGTAGAAGAAACCAAATTTGTGTCTTATCCTTCAGTGGGATTTGCTGAATTTTCTGGAGGAGTGATACTCCCCACAGCAAACATCTCCACAGGGCTGCCTGCAGTATCCCGTTTTGAGGAAGGAGCAAGGACCAGGGTGCTACCAGCACAGCACCTTCAGCTTTAAGGGAGGAAAGTGTGAAATGCCAAAGAACAAGCGTTTTCATTCTAGTGCTAACTGAGGAGCTTGGAAGGGGAGATTATCCTTAAAATACTGTGCTTATCTCCCTGTCTTTTCCTTTAGTGTTTCTGCCTTAGCTGGGTCTTGGCTGCTTGCTTCCACAAACTTCAGGAGAGTTTGAAGAGATAAGGCATGATTTCTCATGCATTTTTCAGAGGTAGTACCGACTTAAGCAGGTTGTGGCCACTTGTTCCTGCCTCCGTTCCACCCCCTGAGCTGTGTCAGTGGAGCTGTTTGTGCAGCTAGAGAACTGGCTCAGGGGAGCGTTGGGTTGAAAGATGCCCGATTGCCTCTGGGGTTATTTTCGACATCCATTTTTCATCGATCTGTGCAGAGAGGCTACAAACAAATGGCAGGTTTTAAAGATAACTGCTCAAAGCAGGTCTTCTGCAGAAGGTGTCCCTGCCTCTCTATGAACACTGGAGGGCCATGCACTGTGAACACCCAATTCCCAGAGCTATCACAATGTAGAGATGGTTCCAGGAGTCACTTCTTCATCTGTATGCTGGAAATGTGTTCTAAGTGTAGTACACCGAAAAAACCCAACACAGAACTTCCCATTAATGTCTGCTCTGCATTAGTGAATAGGTGACCTCAATATGTGGGAGGCTTAGGAGGGTTTTAGAGATCATATATGGTTGAGGAGCAGCACTTGTACAACCACATGGGATCCGCCTGGCAAATGCCCCAGTTGTGTCCCTGCTGCTCTGGGTGTTGTGTGATGTCATGAGTTCCCCGTAGGCGGGGACTGCTGTTGCACAAAGAGCAGGCTCAGTAGCAGGCCCCAGTGTGCTAGTCACTGTGGCTGGCCAACCAGCCATGTGTTTGCCTGTTGGGTCAGGTCCCAACACCCCAGTATGTGCAAGAGCTACTTGGGACACCAGGCAGACTGGGCCAGGGCATGCCTGGACTGACCACATAAAGGAGGCCATGGGGCAGCCTGGGTCTGCAGTGGAGTGTGTGCTCGTGGGTAAATAACTGAGGGGAGAGCAAGCTGGGAGCTGGGAATGGGTTTAGACCTGCTCCCACGGGGCAGAGGAGATGTGTTCACATCCAGCTTGCTGGTTATCTGTGGCAGAAGGTGACCTTGGACTTCTCACAGAGTTAATTTTGCCCTGCTTTCCTGTTTCATCCTCAGTGTACAAATGTAAATGCTGCATTCATAATATTTAACCTCAGCATATGGTACTGTACCAGCAGCGGGCATTTATGGGTTACAAGGCAATTGTGTGACTATTCTTTATTTGTTTTCATTAAGGGCCAAACATGTCTCCTGTCAGCAGATGCTGAGTGGCAATTAAGTCACAGACTACTCAGCTTTTATTTATTTTTTCCCCAATGCTGACCATCACTGGGAATCCATTGAGATGAGTTTTCCAAAGTGGTCCCCATCCAGGAGTGAATGGAGAACCAGGAATCAGAAGTGTTTATTGCTCACCCTTTTTAAATGTGCTGTCGTGGCTGCTCCCCAGAAAACCATTTCTGCAAGACAGGTAGAGTGCAGAGGCTCACAGAACTTGAGACCATAAGCTGAGAGGAGTAAGGAAATCAAATGGTTACGTCTGGCTGTTAACGCTGCAGTCTCACTGGTGCTGAAGTCTGAGACCAGTCTGAAGATCAAAGCAGAACGGGTGGGAGGGGATTTTCCCAGCTCACCTACTTGATTGTAATGATTGAATAACCTCTTCCCTGTGGAAGGGTCAGCAGGGACAACATCATTCTCATTCTGGCGGGGAGGGACATCTGAAGGGGAAACAATATTGCAGCGGCTGACATTTGTTGTCAGATGCTTTCACTAATGTTAATCCTGCAGATCACTGATGGTTACCTTAAATATTTTTCCCCATGATTATGGAGCAGCTGCCCTTTTTTGTTCACACACACACACACACACACGAAATAGCACTTTCATATGCTGATTTCACCCTGGGATGAATTCTCATTAGATTTTTAATTAGTGGTTGGGACAGTAGAAGCTAAATAAAAGAAGATAAATAATTATTTCAGACATCTTAGTATACCAGGACACTGCCCTGTTCTTCAACTGAACTGACTTCAGAAAGAACTGTTGCTGACAAAATATTTAACCAAGGAAACCATATTAAGTGCACGGGAAGGTTGGCGAAGTCAAATATTGCGACACACCTGTAGCTTGAGAATATGTCTCCAAGCTCGAAGGTTACATATACCTGCAGATTTAATTTTCCCAATCATGGGGGATTATGGCATCTTCCATAATCCTGGACTTAAGTAGTTCTGTAAATTTGTTTCTTCTGCTTTCTGTGCTTTTAAAAAAATATTTATGGGAAGTTTTGACTCCAAGGATTGCTCGGTTTTCCTCCTGACTGTGTAAAAGATTTCCAAAGAAACAGCAGTCAGGGCTGTCGATGCAGTAGCTACTCCATTTCCATTAACTCTGTGGAAGCAATGAATGAACAAGGGCAGCAGGGCCAGGGGTCAGGTTAAACTGCAGCAGTTCTGGGGAGCCTTCTCATGGCCTGTTTTTAATATTAAACCCTACTGCTGGTGCTGTGCATGCTGGAAATCCACCTCTAAGCATACCAGAGCATGGTCTGGTATGAAGCTGCTAATTCTGCTGCTGTAGCTGAAGTTGATCAATGTTGTGGGCTCCAGAGCATTCTCATTTTTTGAGATGCCAATGATGTGTAGAAATACGCTGAAACCTGTCTTTTTTTGAGACTGCCTTCTGCTTGGATTAAAAAAAAAAGGCGTTAGGCTACTTAGTGCACTAGTAACAAATGATTGTCTGGTAAAAGTAATATTTAATTAAAAACCAGCTCAGAAGTCATAGGTGTAAACAGTCTGTCTCAGGGTGAGTAATTGCCTACTTGAAGGCATCATGGTGGGCATTTACTGTGTGTGTTTAATCTTTGTGTCAGATTTCTTTCTCCTTCTTCCACTTTGACATACTTCATAATATTTCTGGTCCATGTTAATGAATCACCTATTTGTTTTAATCTGTTTAATCACTGTTACATGCTCAAATTATTTTGGTACCACGTAAAACCAAATAAAACTTTAGTAGGCATCTAATTGTCCAACTAGTCTGCTTTGCCGTCTGGTGTTTCTGCTCTCAGTGTATTTTACTTCCTCGCGGAGTGTTTTGTTAAAGGTAACGTCTTTCACTCACGTAACGTGTGAAATCTTGTTCAGATTTGTCTTGTACTCAAGAAGAATAATTGTCCCAACATTGCAGGAGTCCCAAACCTGCTTTCATTAGTAGGCAGAATTACTCAGGCTCTTTAATGGGATTTTTTTCCCTTGGTATGGACTGCTGGCTGGGCCAGAGGGCATCGCATCTTCTGGTTTCCTGGTGGTCTAAATGCTTTGATTTCCCCATCACTCTCAAGCCTTTTATATATTTAAATGCTCACTGGATTAGACTGTTTCATGCTGCTGGGAGTGGGGTGATTGTCAGCTGTAAAAGACAAAACACCAAGACACAAAGCCATAATTTTCCTGTTCGTTAAACACCTATGCTGCTTTGTAGTTCTAACAGAACACTATTATCTAATTGAAACAACAGTGTCTTTTTAATTATACTTTTGGCAATAAATCTTGAGCAGTCAAAACACCTTTTTAAACCAAATAAAACTTGCAGTGAGTCACCCATCCATGCTGGGGTTTTGGTTTGGTTTGGGTTTATTTTTTGGCTTGTTTTGATGTCCAGGCACAGGATTATGTGGAGGGTAGTAAATCTGGGCTGGTGATAGAATCTTTAAGACAAATGGTGTCAAGCACAAAAACTATCCTTTGGAGAACGAGTGCAGACAAATATATGATCTGGAATGCAAAGATTGTTAACTTACCCAGCTTTTGTGGGGTCTGTCCTTCAAAGCTTTTTAAATAAATAACCCCCAGCAGAGCTACAAACTGGGGGATGAGTGGCTGGAGAGTGGCCTGGCACAGACGGATGTGGGAGTAGTGGTGGACAGCTAGCTGAATATGAGCCAGCAATGTGCCCGGGTGGCATGAAAGTCCAATGGCATCCTGGCCTGTGTCAGGAATAGGGTGACCAGCAGGACTAGTGACATCATTCTCCTCCCCTTGTACTGGGCACTGGTGAGGCCTCTGTTCAAGTACTGGAGGCAGTTCTGGGCCCCTCACTTCAAGAAAGATACTGAGGTACAGGAGCAGGTCCAGAAGGGTAACAAGGCTGGGAAGGGACTAGAGGGAAAGTCTGATGAAGAGAGGCTGAAGGAGCTGGAGTTGTGTAGCTTGGAGGAGACTCAGCAGGGACCTTATACTCTCTATAACTACCTGAAGGGACATTGTAGTCAGGTGGGGGTCAGGTCTTCTCCCAGGCAACTAGTGATAGGATGAGAAGCTAGGGCCTGAAGCTGCCAGGGAAGGGTTAGGTTAGATTTTAGGAAGCCCTTCCTCATGGAAAGAGTGGTTGGACATTGGAATGGACTGTCCAGGGAGGTGGCATGATCTAGATGTTAGGTTTACTTGGTTTATTTGGATTTAGGTTGGACTGGATGATCTTTAAGGTGTTTTCCAACCTTATCATTATTGTGATACTGTGGTGGGGCCCCTATCTCTGGAGGTGTTTAAAAACAGACTGGCTGTGGCACTTGGTGCCCTGCTCTAGCTGATGTGGTGAAGTTAGGTCATAGGCTGGGCTGGATGATCCTAGAGGTTTTTCCCAGCCTCAATAATTCTGTGATTCTGTGAAGTGGTGGTAGTGCCTTGTATACATGCACATCAGTTGTAACACAAATTACCTGAACATCTGTTCTAAATCTGTTTTATAGTACCCTTAGTAATATAGTAGCTGAACTGAGATTTATGGAAGCATAAAGTACGTTCTGAAAGGTCTTGAGAGCTACTGAGATGCTTGTGAACAATCCCACTCTTCCTTCCTTAGTTGTGTCAGAACACTAGTGGGTGCTTTAGCTGTTCTTTCAGATCTTGGCTGAGGTGTGTTCCTACACCTTTTGTCAAACCAAATTAAATGTGGGTCTTCTTGAAGTTCCCCCAGTCATTTGCACCGGAGAGAAGACTAAGCAGGTGGATGCCCTTCCCATAGCACATGGAGTCATGGAGTATTTCAGCTGGGTCTCTGATTTGGACAACTGGGGCATCGGAAACCCAGGATGGAATGTGGTGTGTGGTGTAACATAAGAATAGTCCCTTTGGCTAGCACCTCGAATTTGTGCTTGTCCCTGGGTTTCTGGACTGGAAACAGTTGCCCTGTGTGCTTTCTTATCATCCAGCTAAAAATGAGCTTACAATAAATATCCTGTGGCCTTGATATGCTGGGCTGGTAGCCAGGATGGCAGCAGTCTGTCTCCCTTTTCCAGTTATTTGACTGGTGCTACAATTCCAGTGTGCACTATAATCTCTGTATGGACCTGAGCCTCCTGTCTCTTCTCTTGAAGGGATCATTTGCCAAGGATGTGCACAGATGTGCTTGCTGCTCTTCTCTGAGAGGTAAGAATAGGCAAACTCAGACCTGGGTTGAAACCTGGAGACAGGGAGGGTATTACCCCCACTCTCTGCCTCACTCACATTGCTTCCTGTGTTCTCCTGTGACCTTTGCAGAGAGGGAAGTCCTAATGCATTATCTGTCGGGGCAGTGAAGTGTACAGGGATGTGCTTTAAAGTCTGTTGAAAGAACAAATGCAATGCCCAAAAAAAGCAATTGAACAAAAAACAATCCACAGCAAAACAATAATAAAACCCCCAACAGATAGTTCCTGTGTTGGAGCCCTTCTTGGCACTTCTAACAATCTGCTTTGGGTCTCAGGAATGAATTTCCTGGGCAAAGTGAGAGGTGGGATGCAGGCAGGGCAAGACTATCTTCCATAACAACATCAAGTAGATCAGGATGTGATGCTGAGCACAGAACTGCACAGTTGATGCATCCTGCTGCATCAATCTGCTTTATGTTCTGTGGTAAATTGAGCAGAGAGGTGGAGGGCTGCATAAACTTCACAAATTCAACAGAAAGCTCCTGTGCATCAAAATTCACTGAGAGACACTGGCAGGCAGGATGTTTCTGAATAAAAAGCACCAAGCTGCAGCCTTTCACCGTTGTTGGTGGCTGTGTTAATGGGCATTTTGGCTTCTGTGTAAGCTAATTCACAAATTACATCAAGGTGGGTGAGAATGTGCCTGTAGTAGGATTTTATAGCCCCGGGTAGCTGTTGAAAGTTCATTGTCTCTAATCTGAAGAAGAGCTTGAAAGGCCAACCTTTTCCATTCAGCTCAGGTATTGACATCAACCACAGCGAGCCTCTCCAGTTTGTGGTGTTCTACCTGCAGTAACCAAAAGGAAACAAAGTGGGAGCAGCTTGGGATGTTTCTATTTATACACCTCACTGGTACAGGGTTTGTAAAATTCCATTGTTTTCATTGTAAATAAGTTAAACAGTATTGGTTTACCAGGTGCAGAAATCACCATGACCGGTATAGACCTAAAAAATTTCTATACATCCTTTAGGAGGAAACATAAATCACATGAGATGATACAAACAAGACAACAGCTCTAAAAATTCTGTGTAAATGGCAAAATAAAGGTCATCTGCACTCAAGTGTCAGAGCAATCCTGTCCCTAAGCTAGACTATTCCTCAGAGAATACCTTTCATCCTCACACATCTATCAATTCAGATATGTAACCACCCAATGCTGTTTCATATAAAACAACAGAAATATTCTGCACTCATTAGGAGCCTAACTGATAGCTTGAAAGGAAACATGCAGGGTTTGGGCAGAAGGATCCTCAGTTGTCAAGTTCCATGGTAAAAGAATGATCCCTCTCCATGGTAAAAGGACAGTGTGCTTTCAGCTCCTACAGGCACGCTCTAGCTGTGTTTGGTTTCCACACATCCTAACTACCAGGTAAATGGGTGGTGGGCTAGAGGAATTGGCATGGCTGGGATTGGGCTTGCTCTCAGCACCTGGGCAGGCTGCTTTAGGTGATGTGCTGGGGGCTACAGTGGGTAATTGCTGGTATTGCTGCTCAGGTCAAAGATGAGTCTTGCCCATCTTCCTTCCTTCAGTGAGTGGTTCTCTGTGAATGCAGTCTCTGATGGATCTGCAGCTTTTGAGAAGATTTGTAGATGTGTTGCTTCAGTTGAGGCTTTCTCACAGGTGGGACATTTGGAGCACCTCCCACGAGTGAGAAGCTCTTACATGTCTCGTAGGTGTCACTTTTTGTCTTCTTCATGGTCTGGGTGCCACCAGAGTTACTGTCAAGTTGCTGCTCTCTGTCATCAGTTACACAGCTGAAAGAACTGGAGTGCCCCAGCATGGTGGCTGCCTGAGGGGAGCAGAGCAGCTTACCTGGGTAGAGCCTCACTCAGGAGGTTGGGATTTCTTGGCTTATATTAAAATATCAAGTATTTATCTCCTCTGGTTACTGGAGTTTTTCCACCCCTCCATCATATTAGTCTGAAATTGTTCAGGAGGCTCAGTGGTCATGGGAAAGGATAGGGAATATGTGTGCACATACAAGTCTTGTTTTGCAGAGAACCCTCCTGCCACCATCCCTTCTCTCTTAAAGCCAGCTGAGCTGTTTTGGCTGAGTGCTTTGGATATAATCTCTGAAATGATTGACTTCGTTAAATCACGATAATTAGGTCTGACCATAAACCTCCCACAGAGCTGATGACTGGGATGGGGGTGATGAGGAAGTTTTTTATTTTTCTTAGTGCTATTGTTTCAGACTGTTTGCAGAGCAAACACAGTGAGTGTGTCAGTTGATTATGCTGCAAGCCATCTCTTCAGCCAGAGGAGATGGGTAGTTAGCTTCTAAACGTGAGAACCTGGGGTTTGGATAAAATGTGCTCTGGGGAGATCTGGGGAGGCTCTAGGTCTGTGCATCTTTGCCTTTCCAGCCAGCCCAACTCTTTACTTAGTGTCTGCTCTGAGCTAGCAGTTTTATCCCCGTTATGTTAGCTACTTCCAAGCGCAGTCACACCCAGCACCTCTGAGGGACAGCATGCATCATTTGAACTTTGTCTTGACTAAAAGCAGCAGATACTCACTTGTTTCTCCAGAATTTCGGCAGATGAGCACAGCCCAACTCTTCAAAGGTGTGTTTCTAAGGGCATCTTGCAGTCTCCCTGTGGTGCCCATAAATCAGTGATGAGTATTGCAGGGCTGTGAGTGCTCTGAGTAACAAGAGGCATTCACTGATGGTAAGGGAAGATCTCCACATGAAGGAGAGCAGGCAGTATTCTGTGCAGTGCAATGGGCAGCTGCCCATGCGGTGAAACAGCCCAGCTATAGCTGAAGGGGAGCTTTGTTGAGGAAAGGAGAATCCTTTCCTGGAATAATTGCCTCTGAGCCAGAGAGAATTGGCTACTCCAGAGTGGGAACAGGCCCTCAGCTGCCTCTGGCACGAACAGCGAGGCTGTTGCAGATCTGATTTGAGTCGCTAACAATAAGGCATTGAAAAGGCCGGGGGAGCTAGCAGTTCTTTGCCTTTGCTTGGGCTTACACACAAATGCCTATGTGGAAATGGGGAGGATATCAACCTTTAGAAGAGAAGCAAAAGGTTTTGGAAAAGAAAGGAAACTTCTGAAAACCCACATATTTTAAGGGAAAGGAATCTACCATCTAAACTGTAATTGTTAGCTGTATTTTGTGATACCAAGCTATGAAATGTTTTCTTCCCCCACAGAGCTCATAAAACTGTGCTCTGCTTACCAGGTTGATTATTTTGTTTTTCATTAAATAAAGAAACTTATAAACAGTGCTCTGTACCATAGAGATGATAATCTCACCATCCTTAAACCCTGGAGCACACATTCTGCAGGTTGTGCTGGGGCAGTGGTGGAGCTGCAGGTGAAACCCTGCCCTTCTGGTCCAGGTAAAACACAATCCCTGCATCCGAAAGGTTCAGTGGTGCTTTTATCAATTTCCATCTCTGAAATAAAGGAGCAGTCCCAGTTGCATGGTGTTTGAATGCCACTGTCTGAGCAGTTGGTTTGGGTTAGGTCTGCTGCAGGGTAAAAAGAGGAGACTAAATAACAAGCATCTTTTACATAGAAGCTAGCTTGAAAAGTTTTATGAAGGTCGCCATAAATAATGTAATTTTGCCAGTTAAGTCGATGTTTGGTTATTCTGCCATCTTTGCAGCTTTCAAATCTGTAGGGTGTAATTAGTTAAAAGTTTCATCCTGATTCCTGTAACCTGAACCACAATTCTTGAAGGTGTTCTTGCAGCAAGTGCTAAGCAGCACATGCCTCTCTTCACTATTTTGCTGCCTGAACTGTTTGTCTGCTGTCTGGTGTAATAGCAATGCAACCTTTTTTGTAATACCTCTTGTGCATAGGAGTGTATTGAGCGTTTTACAAAAGCAGGTGCTATTCATTTCTGTTTCCATTATACTGGACATTTCAGCCCTGGCTGTGCTGCAGCAGCTTCTCTCATGACACACACTGGCATTGGTCAGTTTGTACCACTTTCAGGCTGGAGGAAACCACTCTGCTGCAAATCCCACTCAGTAACAGTCTTGCGTATACTGCCATGGCTCTGTGACTAGATGTGCTGAGTGATAAAGTGTGAACTGAGACAAAATGTTGACTTGTGCTCCATCCACAGATCTATTGCTCATGCCCTGTTACAGAAAACCTCTCTGAAATTGCAGACAAATGGCATTCCAGAAGCAGAGACAAGCTCATTATAAGATGTACCCCATTATCAAATACTTAACTATACTCAGTTTAGGAGAAATCTAGATTAGTGCTAGATAATTCTTTCATTCGTATCTACTTAGTGGAACTGATTTCAGTTACATGTTGTTTTCCCTCATCAAGTGTACATGGACTGGGAAAAACCCATCAGTTTTATAATATGTTGATATATCTATCTGTATGTTAATAAGAATACATTTGGATTATGATCACAAGATATGTACACATGTAATTTTTTTTGTTGAGTGCTCAAGATGTCTAATACTGATAGAATATTGGTGCCACCAAGGTTAATACAGAGCTGCTTGCTTAATGTAACCCTATCACTTTCCTTGAGCTATGTGATGTACTTTTAAATGCCTTGTGAATAAAGTAATCCCTTCTGGATCACCATTTTATTCTTCCTGTCTATGCAGTAACAAGCGACTTGTGGCCTTAGTGCCAAATGACACTTCATTCAACACCAGACGAGCCTACACCAGCGAAGATGAAGCCTGGAAGTCGTATTTGGAGAATCCCCTAACAGCAGCTACCAAGGCTATGATGAGCATAAATGGTGATGAGGACAGTGCTGCTGCTCTTGGCCTATTGTATGACTATTATAAAGTAGGTAACTCCATCATTATTCCTCCCTGCTGCACTGGCAGGGGACCACTCTAAGAGGCATCGAAAGAGCCAGTTTTCAAAGCCAGAAGCCACTGCATCTTGTTTTCTCTCAGATACCTGCAACAAGCACTGTTTCTGTTTTAGGAAGCCTGGGTGAGGCTGTTTTGATGTGTTTAGTTCTGCAGAGAAATACCAAAATGAGGATCCCCAGATTGAATTTGCAACCATGATTTCTTTTTGAGCAGTGCTTTTCCTCTTCCCTTGCAAGAGCATTGGATGAACTGTCTCCCTTTTTATTGGTGCTTGAATACTTGCAGTATTCTTTAAAAAGTGGAGAAAGGGAAGCTGTGTCCATCTGAATGTTTGTCTGCTTTTTTCTGGTTCATTCCACACATGTTTTGGTTTGCTCTTTAACTGGAGTATCTCTCATCAGACGGTTTCCCAAGTTATTTTTATTTGTCTAATGATTGCAGCAGGCTGTATACAAACAAAACTGAGCTCTAGCCTTTACGCTGGAAGCTTGCAGCCTAGATAGAAAGGTGGAGGACAAAACTGGAGCTGGGCACACAAACAGGGGAAGCACTGACACACAGTTTCAGTTTGTCAGGTTCTAAGCCCAGGGCTTTACGTACCATTTGGTACCAAGTGTCTGTGCATTTCATAGTGTTTAAGTTGAGCTGTGGTTGAGATTTCTGCTGAAATCAGAGTCCTACAAGATGCATCACTGTGTAATGCAGAAAGTTCTTTCTGAAACCCAGGCTTACCCCTCTGTGCTCTGCAAATAGAATCAGCGATACCTATCAGGCAGTAAAGTATGAAATTGCTTCATTTAAACTCTCTGAGAACATGTGAAGTCACCAGCACTGGGTGTGAATTTCTGTGAAAGCCAGCAGAGCAATGCCAGCTCTCCCCGTAATTCATGAAGAAGTAGCAGGAATGGAAATTTAAAGTTAAAACCCCTTTGCTTGTAGTATTTATTAGTTTAAATTCTTCTAGAGAATGGGCTGTTCTTTTTTGTCTCTGTTACAGTCATTAAAGAGAAGTTCAGAAGAAGGGGTTGTAAGCAAGGTGCCACTGAGCCTCATGGTTAAATATTGTTTTAATTTCTCTACTGGTTATATTTTGAGATATATTCCTTGATTTTGTGTGTTGTTGTCAGTAGCGAAAAACTTTCCCCAATGAGAAAAAAAAAAAGGTCCTTTTCTGTTCTTGACAATTAATTACCACAGTGCCAGACTCTGTGAGGGTCATGTGGATTCATAAAATTCAAGATTTGTATGAGCATCTGGAGTGTTGGCTTCTATCTTAGTGCTACCTTTTTATGCAGCAGTTCATCAATCTGCTGGATTTTTAAGTAAAACCAGAGAATGGTCCTTTTCCTTCTCAAAATTGTGTTTTAAGAGACATGTCTGCTTTGTGGTCCAGGCAGTTGCAACAGACTGGGGGTTCAGATGGAATAAACTATATTAATCTCAAAGCCGTTTCCAGCATTGGATCATAACTATTTCAGTGTTAAACTGGTAAAGAAGGGGAACTCTTGTGGATACTCTCAAAGAGGAACTTAAACCTAGCTTACACCTCAGTGCTCTAATGTGGAAGTGTAGGGGAGGAATTCCAGTGCACTAGACTCTCTTGAATTGCCTTATTTATCACCTGGCTCATTTGTTTTGACATGCCAGGTAATTTTTGAAGTACTTTTCCCAGTCAATAGGAATTATTTGAACTAAAGTGTTTGTTTTGGCTTTTTTCCTTTTTCTTGTAGAGATATTTGCCTAAATATAGGCCTTTCTTCAGGGATCTTATCAGCGGAACCAGCATGTGCAAAATGTAGATTGAACCTCACTTCTAAAATATATGAACAAGGTTTTTTTAAGCATCAGGACACTTCATTGTGAGAAATGTCCCTAAGAGAAGGAAAGGCTCTGGCTAGCACTGTCTGGCTTTGTTGCTGTCTCACAGATAGGGCTGATGTTAGCCTTGGCTACTGGAGTGCCCTGTAAATGTTTTTCCTCTAAATTCTGATATTTTCCTGATATTCCTTGAAGTATTTAAAGATAAAGCACTGCTTGAGCTGATTCTTAGGTCTATTTTTGCTCTTTAATCCAGAGTAAACTGCTGTGATGGGGTGGATGGATAGATCTGCTTTTGTAAAAGACAGGTTATAAGTTTTAGCTCCCAGATTGCTCGTTCAGCAAAAAAGGAGAGCGATGGTCATGTCAGCCAGCTTGCCTACTGTGATTTCGTATTGGTGCTGGTGTCAGGAAACCCAGAGGTGAGAAGACGAATCTTTTAAGTCACTTGATGTCAATTCAAAGCCTCTCAAGGGGTCAGATTTGACTAGATTTTCACTTGTCCTGGTTGTTGATGCACTCAGTAAAGCAGAAGTCAATGCTCTCTGATGACATACCAGCATGCCCTGACCTGTCCCCATGGTAGGAGAGGGAGAAATCCACAAACTTGCCCTAGGTATGAGTCCTGCACCTTCCTGTAACAGGCTGCTCTATAACAGGAGGGCTTAGCTGATGCTTGCAGTTTAATTCAACTCCCTTTTTCCTCTCAGCTGAAAGGGTCTCCATGCAAAGCTCACTGAAGCATCGTTTCCCTTCTCTTCTTTTATTATTCAGGAAAAAGTGTGTGTGTTTGGGAATCTTAAATCTGATTTTTCACGTAGCTTGGCCTGGCTTGATATTCCAGAGATAAGGATGTATAGAAGAGTGCTTTCCTCCAGACTGGTGTGCTCAAAGACTAGAAAACAATCCCTATGCTTTTTCCCCTTTGAAAAGTTCTTTCTGTTCACCCTCAGTCTCCCAAAATACCAGCTCCTGGGATCTGTGAACTAGACAGCACTGATACGGTTACATTCTCTAGCTGTTGCAGTAGAGCAGTCTGAAGCTGCAAATACCTGACAGTTGCATTTACCTGACCCCATGCCTGATGTTGTTCTCAGGTTCCCCGAGATAAAAGGCTGTTGTCTGTTAACAAAGTGAGTGATAATCAAGAAGACCAAGATAAAAGGTACGGTATTATTCAAAGTCATACACCCAGCTGCCAACAGTTTTGATCGCTTGTGAACTGAAGGAGCTATGATATCTGAGCGTTTATGGTTTTCTTCCAGAAGATAAAAGAATGCTGAATGTTTGGGGAAGTAAACCTTACTCCTTTTTACTTTCATTTTATTAGAAACAGCATTATTAAACACACAATTTGTAAAGAAGCAGAAAGCTGCATGATTTGTTTATGTTGCCTCTGCTACTGTGATGGTTACAGTCAGGTGATGCTGACAGTTGGCTACTGACTGGTTTTCTTTCATTTTTATTCTTCTTGAGCAAAAAGTGAATGATTTGGCCTCACTAACCTGATTCATACAGTTTGGTTTAACATAACCTAGGGTCTACCCAGAAGCAAGGGAAAGAGTTCCCTTAAAATCATTCACTCAACATGTTTTTCTCCCTCCTCTCATATTTCAGCCTTCCTCTGAAAGTTAAAAGTGACATGAAGAGTCAGAGGAAGCTGAGTCCTGCTTTTACTAAAAGCTGCGGATAAGGGAGAGGGGATATTTACATGGAAATAACTAAGTTTTTACATATAGGATGATATTCTCAGGTAGAATTATAGTGGCGAGAAAGCACACAAGGTTTATTTCGATGTTGATGGTCTCCACTAGGTGTGTGAGGTGAAAGTTTAAATAGCAAGTGGTATAAAATCACTGTTTCAGAGCAGATTATGAAACTTTTTTGAGGGACAGTTTTTCTTCTGCAAATGCCAGAGGAATTTCCAAGCTGAGTATGATTGACAAAACCGGCCTTTGGTGGAAAGCCAAGAGAGAAAGAGAGAACGGTAATGCCACAGCATATCTCCTGGGTCAAAACCAAAGCGCCGTGTTACACCTACTAAAAGCTTTACAAGTTAACAATTTCATGTCAGAGCAATTACTATCAGCAATCAGATTGCTTTAACAGCAACCACAAGCAGACATGGGAATGCTGCTGGAGGTTGTGTTGCAGCAGCTGCTGTAGTTACTGATCTACTCTGATATAGTGGGATTCCTGGGCTCGCTCTTTCGGAAGAGCTTTGGTACCAGTCACACAAACAGGCGACCTATCCGCCGCCTAAGTGAGCATGCATCAGTCTGTGAATTTTGATCTTGATTTCTGCCTATTTCACATGCTGCAACCCATGAAATCACAGAATGATTTCAGTTGGAAGAGAGCTTTAAGATCACCAAGTCCAACCATTGACCCAGCACTGCCAGGTCACCACTAAATCATGTCCTTCAGCACTATCTAGAACCACAAGTAATCCATACCTTGCCTTCCTCTTTATGGTTATTGTGTGCTGAAAGACTGTTGTACTGGTGGACTGTTTTTTGCACTCAAATTTTAAGCCAAGGCTTATAAATTACAAGCAGTCCCTGGATGCTCAGAATTTGTTGTAACAGGTCATATTGATTATAGGTCAACACAAATGTGTGACCTTTCCCTAGCTGTAATAGCTCTAGACCTCTCTGCTTCCCTCATGATGTCTTTTTAATGTACTACTTAGAGCAGTGGCTTATCAGAGTTGAAAGATCTCCCTCCCTGCCGTCTACGAACGTTAAGCTAGTTGTAGGGAGGGGATTTACTCTATTGAGGACCATTCATAACATTTTCTGGTTTTATCTCACAGAAATTGTCTTAATACCATGGAAGCTCAGAGTAATTTAAGTGGGGGAGAGAACCGTGTGCAAGTACTGAAGACGGTGCCTGTTAACCTTTCCTTGAACCAAGATCCGTTGGAGTCGTCCAAAAGGGAATACAACACAAATGTGTCTGGGAGCTCGACACCCATCACTGGGACTGGAGTGACTGTGGTTAAAGCAGAGGAGTTCACCCCTATTTTTATAACCCCACAAACACACTACACAAGAGGAGAAAATGAGGAGCACCGAGGGGTTATCTTTGAATCTTACGAAGTGTCCAACATTGCTCCCCACACAAACTATCTCAAAGATGACCAGCGCAGTACTCCTGACAGTACCTACAGTGACACCTTCAAAGATGGAGGAACAGAAGTAAGATTTCACGTCAAAGTTGCATCTAAGAACTCAGTAAAAAGCTGTAAACAAGATAAGGAGATTTGAGCATGTAAACAAGTTCACAGAGTCACAGATAAGGAGATCTGAGCTGTCCAGGAGAGTTATTAGAAGAACAAATCCATCTTTGCTCCTCATCTGTTCCTGTTAGTCTGTGCTCTGATTATAGGGCAGTGTCATGAGACCTTTCAGGAGCCAGTTTTAAAGTGGTTTATTGGAGATTGAGAATAATAGATGCTGAACTTTTTTTGTCTTCTGGCATATTGTGCCAATCAGAGGATAGTTGCCATTCTGAAATATTGTTTGCCCTTAGAAAGGGTTGCCGTCAGAGCTATTTGTAACAGAAATAGCAGCTGCTGTGTAACTGGGAAATTTTTAGTATGACAGTGGCACTGGAATTCTTAACACAACACTGGAAGGGCAGTGTCAGCCTCTGCTGCTAAACCCTAATAATTTATTCAGAAGCTGTGGGTTGCACTAAGCTCAAGTCTGCAACAAGACAGAAAAAGGAGCAGAATTAGGTGACCAGAGGGGTGTGGAGAAGTTAACAGACAGGGAGAGACTCAGATGCTGTAGGGGGATGAGGGAGAGGAGAGACCAGGACCTACCTTGTGTAACTATTTCACAGTTATGCTGAGGCGTTTGCCTCACTAATTATACAGCCAGCTTTAATATGATGAGTATCCTACCTTCTGGCTGCTTTAGCCTGCTGCACAGTAACAGACAAGCTAGAATCGTATAAAGTTAAGAATTATTTAAAGCTGACAATACCTCTGCAAGTAATTAAGAGATATTAGTCAGTAAAACTCTCACAGGGCCTTTTCCCTCTAGCTTTATAGAATTGTAAATGAGAGAATTACCAGGCACCAAGGCCGAGTTACTGTGGGTTTGTGTGTTATTGATAAGTACATTCTCTCCACATGAGCGCCATAGATGAAGCTATCTGGAGGTGAAATCAATTTTCAGATGTAGAACACATTTAGGTTAACTAAATGAATAATTAAAGAAAAAATCTAGCCTGTGCTGAAACATCAGCAAAGTCAAGCCTTGGATTAGAAGCATTGCTCTGCATTACCAGCTGTTTTTTCATTGTTACTGGTAAATGGCCCATGATGCCAGTCCAGTGGCGCTGTACCCATGGCTTTTCCTGTGGTGCTATAGCTGAGTGGTTCCACTCTGTTGGTTTGTTCTGAGAGCTGCTGACCAAAGAACCGGTGTGCACTGTGCAAAGTGTTTAACTCGGAGGTAAAAGCAGAATCTCTATCTACACCTTGGCCTTGCATCCCAACAGTAATATTTTGTTACGTGCTTTTTAAAGCGATTGGTTAATAGCAGGATATGGTACTTGCCATCTAAACTTTCTCTACGGTCTGTGGAGAAAGAGGCAGTTCATTGCTGCCGAAAGTGGATGGAATGGGTGTCCTTCACTCCTCTCCATGTCTGCTATTATCAGTGTGGGGAGACTGAACAACTAACCTGAACTAAGTCCCCATGTGTGGCTGTTAGGTGAGGTGTGTGCCACTAGTGGCGGCCTTCCAGCCCCAAATGCTCTCCAGCATCAAAAGAAAACCTTTCCCACCATGCTGCAACCTCATTCAACACCCAGCCTGTCCCTTCATTTTTATTGAACCACACAAATTCCCCCAGCAGCACTTGGACAACTTCTCCAGCCACATGCTGCTGTGTAGAGACAGCTGTACAAGGAGGGTGTGGGCAAAGCATAAGATAAATTTCAAAAGATGTCAAAGGAGAAACTTGTGCTAAATTAGTGTTTAAAGTAGGAATGAAGTGTTCTTACTGCTTTTCTTACTCAGTTGGTGAGAATGGCTGGGTTTGGCTGCAGTAGGTTTTAAAAACCTTTAAAAACCTGCTGAGTTTTTAGAGATGTTATGAATACTTGTTTAGAAACTTTCATATTTATTGAGTGACTTCGTTCTGTTCCACAGAATGATGAATTTTTGCAAATCCCTGTGGTAGTGGTCACTTTGGTTGATCATTTTCTGAGTCCTCTGAATACTATTTTAACAATTATGTAAATGTGCTTTTCGCATTTCTTCCATCTGATTTATCAGTGACCAATTTATTAGTCCTTTATAGTGCAGACATAATTTTCAAGAATAGTCAAGCAAGTTGGATAATAGTATAATAATGTTTGATATAAGAATATTGGATAATACTACTAATAATAGTTCTGGATAATGTCAACCTTTAGCTTTCATATCAAATGTGATTATCTTTATTGTAATAGACCTCAGATAGTAGATTTCATAAAGAATTTAGCTCACCTACTGTTTATGGACCCTTGTATTTTGATCTTCAGGAAATATTCCTGACAGGGGCAAAGTACCTTTGCACGTAACTGGTGACTGACTGGGTATTTGTGCGTAAGGTAACAGGAAAACTGTTCTCAGAATTGCCTGACTTGACACTTCTGGAAACAAAACAGCTTTTAATCACTGACTGGTGATCACAAAAGAAATCTCGGAGACTAAATGTAATGATCTATCAGTGAATCAGAGAGATGTCAGCAAAAACATGTTTTGGGCAAGAGGCGAGCCAAGAGGGAGCACGGCCTCCACAGGAGAACACAGACGGGTTCATTTGCTTGGGATGACAGAGTACACATCAGTGCTCAGTCTGTGCAGGCAGATTCCATGTTTTCAGGAGTCCACCTCTTGAAGAAATTTTTTAATGTAGTTGTGTTTTCATTTTTATAAGAGTGACTGTAGATCTCCTTTCGCATGGTGAAGCACATTTTGCTCAAACAGAATCTTGTACTGATGGTAAAACACTTTCTTAGCCTGGGTCACCCCTCCTGCTCATAATAGCCAGGAGAGCAATCAAAGTTTTTGTCAGCATTTAACTGTAGGCTCTAAGAACAGCTGACTACACACTGATCTTTAAATAAAGCAAAAAAAACCAAGAAGTCTCTAGGAAAGCTAGAATTTAATTTGAAAATCTGCCTATCTTTGACACAGGAGTGTATATTACAGCTTGGTTTAGAGTATATTCGTGTGTATGTGAGGAATCAGAATCACAGAACTTCAGGGATTGGAGGGGGCCTTGAAAGATTATGCATTTCAGTCCCCCTGCCAGAGCAGGATCCCACAGGAACAGTCCAGGTGGGTTTTAAACATGTCCAGAGAAGGAGACTCCACAACTTCCCTGGGCAGCCCCTCCCAGTGCTCTGTCACCCTCACTGTGAAAACGTTTCTTCTCATATTCATGTGGAACCTCTTCTGTTCCAATTAACACCCATGGCTCCTTTTCCTATCATTGGATGCTACTGCACAGAACCTGGCTCCTTCCTCCTGACACCCACCTTTTCCATATTGATCAGCATTAATGAGGACACCCCTGAGTCTCCTTTTTGCCAAGCTAGAGACCCAGCTCCCTCAGTCTTTCCTCATAAGAGAGCTGCTCCATTGCATCATCTTTGTGGCTCTAGGCTGAGCCCTCTCAAGCAGTTCTGTGTCCTTTTGGAGCTGGGAGCCCAGAACTGGACGCAATATTCCAGATGCAGACTCACCAGGGCAGAGTAGAGACAGAAAGAGGCAGAGGAGCTCAATAAGGCTGCATTCCTGTAGCAGTTAGTCTACAAAGATCTTTAAAAAAATCTCTAAATTCGTGACGGAAATTCTCTCTGTCACTTTGATTGTGAAGATCATGTAGGGCCCACTACAATTTTTAAGGGATTTTGATTTTTAAGGGGTTGATGGCTTGTTCTGAGGAATCCTTAAACATAGATCCACTTTTTGTTGGTGTTTGCATCTTGATTCTGTCAAACTACTTTTAATTGCTGTTTTTGTTTTTCAGAAGTATCGCAGCGTGTCAGTGGGGGCTGAAGAATATATTTATGAACAAACAAGGTATGGCATAGGTTTTGAAATGTGTTGACTGGCATCACAGGGGCATGAACTGAGGAGAGGCTGCTGGTGTCCGCTTCTCACATAAGAGATTAAAACTGTTAAGAGAGGTGCCCCAAGTAACAGAGCACAGCTCTGACTCTGGGTCATGGAGACTTCCTCACCTTTGGATGGATGGAAGGATGCACAGGACAGATGCCTAGGATGGTTAAATTGGCTCCACTCAACTGATGGGATTCCTGTCTTTACTTTTCCCTTCTGTTTTTTCCACTTACTCCTAGTAGGTTTTATGGGAAATCCTCTATCTTTTTACACTGCTTGTTGTTCTACTTCATGTTTCCTATAATGTAAACAAAGGATCTGTTACAAACCATGTAAAACACCCCTAAGAATTCCCAAAAAGTTTTTAGAAGTCTGAAAAATTGAAGTTTGAAAGGAATGGTGTCCACCCTGAGCACAGAAAATGCATATATAGAACGAGCAGAGCCACTTCACTGATCACAGCCTTTATTAGTTAACGTTTATAAGCTCATGCTTCATTTCATGCTTGTGAATAGTTCTGTCTATTTCTGAGGGGTTACTCTCCCTTTAGAAACAGGAGCATGCTTACGTAGTCTTCCTGGCATAGGCATAAGACTGCTTCTGTAGTGGAGGTTCCTTACAGCTTGATTTTTTTTCTGAGGAATATTAAAGCAATGATTAACTGCAGTGAGCTCAGCACTGAGCCATTATATGGGCAGAATCTAGGAGACACACGTTTAGCAAGGGCTGCTCACTGGGTGTCAAACTGGGTCCTGAAGCATTGCCAGACATTAAGCCTTTCACACTATGGTCCAGGTCAAAAACCTCCCAAACCAAAATGCAATGCTCCTGGAGTTACCTGGACATCACAGGGGCTCAGAAATGAAAAACTTCAGACTGAAAACAAGAAGTGGTAAATATGAAAGTAACTGGAAACCTGATAGAAGATTCCTTAACAGCTAACATGGGGGTCTGGTTAAGATTCATGGAGATGTTGATAAAAGTAGTATGATCATTTGAGTCACTGCAATAGGTGTTAAGAGTCACAGTAATCCTGCTATAGGGCACACTTTGATTCCCACCTAGGAACAAGAAGAAAATGGTACCAAGTGGTACCACACAGGGACTGCCAAACTGGCCGAGTGCAGCATGTCTGGGAGTTACATTTTGCTGTCATCTTTCTGAACTGTATGGAATGCAGGAAACAGAAGACCAGACTGTGACGGACTGTAGGCAGCTCTGATATGACACTACATATCTGACTTTAGTTCATCCTAAACCCTTCTCAACACACAGCCTTGTAATGCTTTGTGCCTGGTGTAGGGCTTGAGATGTGTTTCTCAGGGCATTCAATGTGCTTTGGTTTGCATCATACAGCAGTCTTACAGCGACCTGCAGTCCCTTTGTGTGACCCTAAATCAGAGGACACGTCTGCACTGCTAACAGGGAGTCAATCCATAGGACAAGCATGTGCAGTGGGATGGATGCTGGCTCCGCAGCACCCGCGATTCTGCTCTTCCAGTTCATTCAGATAGGGATGGGCTGTACTCTGTGTTGACAGCCTCTGTTCTTCTTGCACACAGGACAGAGGGGCTGCAACAGTGCACATCACAGTGGGCAGCAGCAGGGGGGATCAGTCCCCTTGCTGCTGCCTTCCCAAGATCTGAAAGAGCCTTAAGGTTGGCAGCAGCTTCATTTTTGTGCAGTGCTGGTACTGCTGACAGTGGGTTGGACAGGCAGAAGTTAGTGTTTGCTTTTTACCATACTTTTGCTTTGATTTGTGATGTTTAAGCAATCAGAAGAATGCCAGGATTTCCATTTATCAGCTAAGAAAGTCTTAGGAATTGTCCCACTTTGATTGATTGATGCTGATCTAAGTAATTGATACAGAACTGTCCAAACCTTCTTCCTTTGGATTAAAGACAGTTGATCAGGTGTGTATTTTTTATTCCACCTTCTCTTCAAGAGGTGATTTAAATGTTATTAGCATTAATGCATATTTTTGGGATTTTTTTCCCCATTGGGTATTTAAGAAAGTTTTTGTCTTCCTTTTAGTTCCATATTGCTATGCAAATATGATGATCTAAATTCTTTGCTTGAACTGAAAAGTTAAGGATTCACTGTTGTTTTGGACCGAGATATTTTGTTCTCCTCCAGCCCTGCTGAAATCCTTCACTGAATCAGGGCCCTTGTGAAAATGTTTCCTCCCTACCTCCAATTTGTCAGGACACCCTGCAAGTAACCCTTTGCATTAAGCTTTCTGTGGTGACCAAATGCGGTTTGAAGAGATTTATTCTGCAAGGTTAACATCATTTTTCATTTAAGAAAATGTGAGGAGCTGCAGGCGTTGCTTTTATTAGATTACAGTTCAAGCCATTACTGGAGGAGGTGGCTGGAAGAGGATCTGTAAGAATTGTGTTCAGCTGACAGTTCACAGCTTAATGGAGCTTTAACTTTTCATGGTTTGGGAACTGCTTTAGAGGTGGAAAAGTTTCCTGTGAAGGAGAATCTTTTCTAGGAGAAAATTTACCTGTGAAGCTTCTTCCAAAACACAAAAGCAAACTATCTTTTCCTCTAATTTTTGTCTTTTACTGAAGGGCGGTGATTGACTGCAGACACAACTGAGTGTAGGTATTTGTTCTCTCTGACTAATTTTGAAAAGTCTTGTAGAACCCTTGATTGCACATTGTCTTTAAACAAATGGATCTCCTGTCCTTTCAGGTTCTGTTCCTTCTGTGCTCAAAGTAGCAGCCTGAGTTTCCATTCTCTGTGTCCATCTTTTGCAGCGTGTGTCATTCTTTGTTTGTTTGTTTGGGGTATTTTAGGGCTGGGCAGGAGTGCTGGCTTGGGGTTTTTTTTAATTTCTCTTTCTGTGACTCTTCTAAGATAAATGTCTGTGCAGTCATGCAGACCAGATTGAATTCCTTCCTGATACGTGACCCTCTCCTCTCACTGTGTGGTACCTACCTGGTCTTGTACTTCCTGATGACTCTTTCCAGAGAAAGTGAAGATGTAGGTAGCTTTTGATCCAAGAGACTTACAGTACAGGTAGTTTTATGCCTGTTATGGTCAGGCACTGGAACAGGCTGCCCGGAGAGGTGGTGGAGTCACCAACCCTGGAGGTGTTAAAAAAGCAAGTAGATCTAGCACTCATGGCCATGATCTAGGGGTTAGGGAGATGCTGGGACGAGGGTTGGATGTGATGATCCTGGAAGTCCTTTCCAGCCAGGGTGTTTCTATGATTGTCAGATCTGATGAACTTTAAAAAAGAAGACTACATTTAAAAAAAACCTGATGACCTTTTCCTTGAATGTTGTTATTAGCATCTTGCTTATACAATGAATGAAATACACAATCAGCAGGGACAGAAAGAATGGAAGACTGATATGGAGCATTTGGGTGATTCTCTCCCTGTCTTTTCAGCAGCACTTTCCAGTATACACTAGAAGCTACCAAATCTCTGCGTCAGAAACAAGGGGAGGGCCCCATGACCTACTTGAACAAAGGACAGTTCTACGCCATCACTCTGAGCGAGACGGGTGACAACAAATGTTTCCGGCATCCCATCAGCAAAGTCAGGGTACAGTCCAATTTCTTTCCTCTGTGAAAAAGGAGCTCTGCATCAAAATGTAGTTGTGGTTGATTGTTTTTTAATTGTTTTCTTTCGCATGGGAGAGGACAGAGCAAGCTTACTCTTAGGCCCAGTGTGAAAGAAAGAGACTAGCATGGGTAGTGGTCTTGAATACTTTGGGATCCATTTTTTGCATTGTCATCCTAGGAGTTAATTGTACATATGTCTGCCTCAGTGTGTGGTTTGGCAGCAAGATAACTGCACTGATCTTGCACTTGATGTTGATAACTTCATCATTGTCATAATTAAAGAAAAAAATCAGAACTGCTGCATCGCTGTGGAAGTTCAACTCACTCACTCGTGCATTTCAGCAGCTGCTTTCCAGTGCATTTTAGATAAAATGTGAAGAGTTTAAGCCATCCCTTGAGCTGCTAATTTTAAATTATTCACATCATAGAAGTGTGAGCTTTTACTTGATATTCACCCAATGACTAAATGGATGCTATTCAGAGTAGATTCCACAGGTAGGACTGGAGCTCAGGTATTCAGCAACGTCTGCCTCCCGGTTTCCCTGCTAATGTTTTTGAGTAAGCAAATCCTAACCCAGTAACCTTGGCATGAACAATGAACCTCAGAGGAGCTGCCCTGCACATTTTACCCTGAAGCTGGCAGGACTGCATATGTATGAGCTGTGTTTCCATCCAAATACATGAAGTTCCTTAAAAATGTGGCTTTAGTCAAAGGAACCGATGAAGGTCAACATGAGAGTGAAGTAGACCACCTCTGTGTTTGTATCACACATGAAGTTTAGAGAGACTCTTCTAAAGAGAGGCAATGATTTGTAAACCTTAATAGCAGCTAATTTTTATCCCGGTGTTGTAAGAACACGAGGCTGATGATGATGTTTCATTGTTGGCTGAAGCTCATGTAAGATTTCTGTGCTGCTGGAAAGCCTCTCTCCCTGCCAGACACCTATTCCTCGTCCCTTTGTAGTGCCCCTAACAGCACTTGTATGGCTGAAACAGCAGTGAGTTGCTCACTAGCTGTCAGAAAACTAGTCTTCAAATCCTGTTCACTCCACAGCCACATGAGATTTGAAACTGTGGCAGCAGAAGGGTGGAAATTGTAGCCAAGAGATGAGGCCATTTCTTTCAGAGTGTACAGTTTACAGAAAACTGTGAAGCCTCATGCAGCTTTTGTGATCCTGTTCTGTTTGCCAGGCCCCCAGCCAAGTGACTCTTGAATTTATTGCCAGTGCCATCCAAATGTGACACAGGGGCAGGAGGTTTTGAAGGTATTAAACCTCTACCAGTTCCATGTAAGTGGTTCATAGAGGAAAAAGATTGATGCTATCCTTGGTGGAAAAGCTAGTTTGCACTGCCAGTTCTGGTTAGTGCCTCAGCTGGGCAGCCAGCACATACCTGATGGCCAGCCAGGATGCAGCAGCATAACTCAGGACTCCTCCCCAGCACTTAGTGCCTCATGTCTGAGCAGTAGCTGGATGTGGAAGATGCAACAATGACAATGGCTTTCATGAATAGAATGAAGAAGATCACAGAGCACAGGAAGAATTATGATGATGATCATGAATCAACTGGGTCTTACAAAACAGCTTGGTGTCTTTTCTCAGCTTGGTGACTCAGGGCTGAAGGGAGAATGGGAGCAAAAGAAAAAACCAGGACATTTGAAAGTGATCTTTTTCCCTCTGTGGTTTCTTTTCACTTCAGTTTACCTGGAGTGAACATTCTGTTGTTGTTTAGTGTTATTGTTTTCTTACCCACAGCAGGGCTGTTTAAAAAGTTGGTATTACTTTGTGCAGTTTTGCATAAAGTTTCAATCTGGTTCCTTTGAATCACACAAAGGCATTGGATAAGCTGAACTGAAAAGTTAATCACATCTCAGTAAATAGTCACAGCAGTTGGTCATTAAATACATCCCTGCGTCAGCCCTGTACGCTAGAACTGCCCTGCCATTACCCCATGAGGCTAAGCTCCCTTACACATCCCTCTACAGTGTAATGTCTTCTTCCAGAGTGACAAGCAATCTGAACTCTGACACTTGGACTGGGCTCTGGTCAGCATCAAATCTGAGAATCCTGTGACTTTATATGACTGCTTTTTTACTTAAGGCAACCGAGACTTCTTAAATACAAGAATATGATTGAAATTTATGTGGGGTATCAGTGACATAATCCTAGGCCCTGCTTTATTTTAAAATGAGAGTTTTTCTGCTCTGAGATTTTAAGTTCATTGCAATATTGGACTGAAAATGAAACCCAGCAACCTCCTGCAACTCAGCTCCTGGGAGGGGTGAAGCAGTGACTGGAGCAGCATTAGAGGTGTATGGGGATTTTCATTTGTGTTTCTCACTGTTAATTATGTATTAACTAATGCAAGTTCTGATGACTTTCTTAGAGCGTGGTCATGGTGGTTTTCAGTGAGGATAAAAATAGAGATGAGCAGCTGAAGTACTGGAAATACTGGCATTCTCGGCAGCACACAGCTAAGCAGAGGGTCCTCGACATTGGTGAGTGAAGGATGACCTCCACATGTTTCTGGGAAGGCTGCAGCATTGGAAAGCTCTGTTACCTTGTGTAGGAATGTGGTGGGATATCCTGGCAATGACTGCAAGGCTTGTACCGCAGTTTTTAGATAGAATTAGTAATAATTTGATTGAAAATTACAGAGGGTTAGCAAGTAGGAAACTCCTTACTTAGTTCTAGGGCTAACACTGGTGAGTTCCTAGCAAGAAGCTGACAGGACAAACAAACCACATCCTGTATACATTGTCATACTGAAGTTGAGTCCTGTGCACACATACTTGGTTATTGTCCAGTGGTGCAGGATGCCAGAATCAAAAGACATAATCATTTGTGCAAGCTACTAGTCGGTGAAGCTAAAAAGAAAGATCTGGCTCATGGAGTCTATGAAGTAGGATGGAGACTGCAGAAGAAATGGTCCTCAGTAGTCATAAAGAAATGGCTTAAAGAAGAAAGAGCTGCCCTTTTGCTTGCATATTTAATGGTGTTCCACCCTCTGCTGCTGGGAAGTCAGGGTCTGCAGCTCCTCAGGAGTGGCAGTGTGTTTGTTTCCCTTGGTTTTTCAAAGGCTCATCCACTCTTTGATCCAGTAAGAGTAGCAGGCCACATAATAGTTACAGTAGTTAACCTGATGTGTAAGTGCAGCCTGAGAGGGAAGATGCTGTCATCATGGTGGTTGCAAAGGAGCACAAGACTCCTAGAGCCCCAGGTTTTGAGTATGGTTGTTTTTGGGAAGAAGTGAGCTCTGGTGTTCTATCCTGAGAGACCACTTTGCCATTCATCCCATCTAAGTTATTTATAAGCCCATTTGAGCCACAACTGCCCTATCCCCAAGCTTGGGAGATCTTAGCAGAGGAAGAACACATCCCTGCTGCCGAGGAACCTGGAGTTGAAATCTGTGGGAGTGTCTAGACATCAAGGCTTCTCCCCTCCCACATGCAGTTTACACATGCAGCCATCTGCAGTGGATTCCAGTTAAAGGAGTCGGCAAGACCAAAGCAGACAAAGTCTATCTTGTTTTGACCGCCTGAGGGAACCAAACCATTGAATGGCAGGAATGAGAGATGGCAGAGAGCTGGGGGAACAAAAAGCAGGGTTACTTGGTGAGAGCACTGTGAGTATTCAGGGGTGATTGAACAGAGTGACAGGAGAATCAACCCCTAAGTATTCCTACTCTTGCAGTGCCTTTTGATTTTCAAATGATGCAGCCTCCACTGAGGTGTTATTTAAAGTCAAGTGTATTTGGTCAAAGCAGCTCTTCCTGCATCTCTTCTCTGCCTCTTGTGTTATCATCATTGTTCTGGCTGAACTATGTCTCCCAACATTTTTTTTTACCTTTGGGGTAGTTAAGGCAGTAAAACCTCTACCCCAGACGAATGACTTCTATCATGACACATGAAAAGAGCAAGACTGCCACGTCACAGCTATTTCTGAAGGCTGCCTGTGTTCTTATGCTAGTCCCTACAAGCTTGTGTTAATGCTCATACCTTTGAAAGTATGTGCTAAGGAGCTCGTTCCAGTGCAGTGCCAACACCCTCCGACTCCACAGCTCCTGTGCTCCAGTGGTGTACCGGCACATTTCAGTCCCCTACCCAAACAAAACAGCTTAAGGTGCATGTCTTGTAAAGCAGTGCTTTGCAAAACAAGTGCTGGCCGTCAGCTCTGTGTTTATCTGTGCTAAAGTGGATGTCTTTTATGTTTCCATTAGCTCAAGATGAAATAGGCACTCTAGCACATATTCTTTATTTGGACTGCAAACAAGAGCAAAGCCCGCTGCTGTAGGGCTTACTGATAGAGCCCTCCCTGTCCCACACCAAGAACTGTAAGAGCACAGTCCACCTCAGTGTTTCCAGAAGAAAGACGCAGTAGCCTTTTCCTGAGAACAACTGAAATACAGCTTTAACTCCTGCCAAGTACTGTTTCTGAAGTAGTTTTCCTTTATGGGGACTTTAATAGTGGGAATTTGGCTTGTTAGGGAAGCATGGCTCCCAACTTCATTTCCCATGCATCAAGCTGCATTTAGTAGAAACTTCTAGTTTTATCATCAGATAACTGAGCAACTTAATCCAGACTTAAAGTTGGCCTTGCTTTGAGCAGGAGTAGGGTAGGAGCTGACCCAGATAACCTCCAGGCATCCTTTCCAAGCTAAATTATGGTGTGCCCCTAGAAAGGGTCCTTAGCCCTCAGATACATTGACGACTCCACCTGTGTTGGTTCTCCTGGTGACTCAAGTCTGTCAGCTGGCTTGTGGTTACATTCTGGAGATCAGAGGAAATAGAGTGACTTAGTCCCTCACTCCAGATACACAGAGGTCACTGCTTTAATTTGTTTTACATACTGGCTGGGGCATCTCCTGTGAGCCAGGGTGGTTGAACAGATTAGATGCAGTACTGGGCCTGGAGACGTGTTGCTAGTGATAGCACAAGCATGTATGTACATGTGAGCCAGTCCACAGTGCTTGAGGAATGAACCTCAGCACTTGACACTTACTAAGCAAGAAGAGGTGTTTTCCAGAATGCTGTTACATTGTTTTCTGAAGAAGGAGAGAGGCACTTTCACTGTTTTTAACAGGAGAAAAAAAATAGCGAGCTGGCTTTTCCACTGTGACCTCGGATCACAGCTTTTTCTTTCAAAATAAAGCCAGCTACTACTGAGTGCATTACTCAGTTGCAGCAAGTGCTGGTTATTTAAATCAGCAGCATAGTCTGACAAACACTAGAAGAGGTTCAATTATGAATGTAAAGAGTGAGTGTGAAAGCTTTAGACCAGGGTTATTTGTGCTCCAGAGCCTTGCTCATATGTATTTTCAGGGTAGCATTATGATGTTTTGTGCAATACAAACGCTGCTGCTACAATGGTGTGTAACGCATGCAAACGAGTTGTGTCTAATGTTGAAATCTGGCAGTCTTTAATATGCAGTTTACCCTCCAGGAAAGGAGATCGTTCCTGTAAAGCTGTTTCCTTGCCTGTCAAAGGACCCCAGTTTGCTATTTCTGTTAGCTCACAGCAGCAGCAGACTGTAGCCACCCCAACAACTTTCAGATATCCTTGGTTGTAAGTGCTTTCTTAGTCAGCTGAGGATTCCTCTTTAATCATCTGTACTTTGAGGGGAATAATATGCACTTGCGCTTTTGAGCAGTGAGACAAGTCCATGAGCTTGTGTACAGCAATTAAGGAAGTGGAGAGATGTGTTGAGGGAAGGGAAAAGTCGGTGGGATGTGAGACTGACAGCCTTTTGGGAGAAGAAAACGTGTGTCTTCGCAAGACATCTTGTTCATGTCTTTCCAAAGTGCACCTACACAGCACGCCCATATGCAGTAGTTAGTTGCACGAGGCACTTTCTGGTGAATCATGAATTTAAGGGGTAGGTGGATGTGTGCACATGCATCTTAAACTACTGATGCGTCTTGTAATTCCGTTCATTTGCATTCCTACTCTGAATTTAGACAGTGAAGTCAATGACTTCAGTTGGAAAGGAGATCTGAGTGCATAGTGGGAATGAAAAGCCCATCTGCCCTCTCAAACGCTGTTCACTTGCTGCATCACCAAGTATCCTGTGCCGTTCCTATGGTCAGAACAGTGAATTTTTACTGTATCCAATGTCATTCAGGTATCCCAGGCACTCAGATCCACTTGCCCAGTGAAATGCCAACATCCCCACATTTCAGATGAGAGAAAAGTACACTGATTGCACATCTCAAATGTTTAATTCTCCTTGCGGCAGTGGTTTTGTTATTAATAATTTTAAACCAGTTACTACCTAGAAATTATGTTGTATAAACCAACAGTTTAATTTTAGAAAGGTCAAGGAATTGAATATTGAAGCCATTTGTAAGTACATTGTGAAACCATTTATAGGACACAGACCCGTTCTCTTCCTGTAATTGATTGCAAAGCTAAGAATCAGAATCCCGAAGCACAGATCTGGGCTAAGATTGATTTAGATCAAGACTGCTGCATAATGTAATCTCAGGCCTCTGGCACCAGGTCCACTGACAGCCGTCAAGGGATTCAGAGGAAATGTCTGTGTCCCAGAGACAGCTGATATGTTTGTGTGAACAATCTGGATGTCCCTTTAATCAAGCAGATATAACCTCCTTATAGACCTGGTTTTTCTCTGTCATCAAAAGGAAGATCATGTGTGATAAACTGGCTGACAAAAGGAGGGGAAAAGAGGGCTTTCTTCCTGGTTTTGATTGTAAATCTTTTTGATTTACAGATTTTGCAGTACATTTTTGCAGACAGTTTAAAAACATTTTCTGATTGTTTGCTGGCTATTTTTGTAATTTACACACTATGGAGAAAAGATGTTTGTTGGTTTGGGAGGGATTTTTTTTGCTATTTGGATGTTTTTGGAGTTTTTTTTTGGTTGGTTTTGGTTTGTTGGGGTTTTTTTTTTAATAGAGATCCAGTGTCCAGAGCAGTAATTCCTGGCCAAGTTCAAAAGGCTGGGCAAGTAATGGATGCTTTACTGATTATTCCTCCAGTGCTCCAAGGCCCTTAGCCTTTAGAGAGCTGCTTTAGGATTTACCATAGTGTTGGTTTATGACAAGTTTTGAGCAGCTTGTAATTAATTTTCCAGTTTTGACCAAGCTAATGAATGCACCTGCTTGTTCCCTCTGTAGTAACACTGGTTCCTTGTTGTGATGTTTTTGAGAGCATATTTTGCAAGAACATTAGCTAGTGCTGAGAGGAGACCTTATTGCTCTCTACAACTACCTAAAATGAGGTCGTAGTGAGCTTGATGCTGGTCTCTCCTCCCAAATTTCTAAGGACAGGACGAGAGGAAATGGCCTCAAATTGCATCAGGAGAGGTTTAGATTGGATATTAGGAAGAAGTCCTTTACTGGGAGAGTGCTTTGGCAATGGAGCAGGCTGCCCAGGTAAGTGGTAGAGTCACCATCCCTGGAGGAGATTAAAAAACGAGTACATAGAGAACTTGAGGCCATGGTCTAGGGGTTATGGAGATGTTGGAATGAGAGCTGCACTTGATGATCCTGGAGGTCCTGGAGATCCGCAGTAATGGTTCTATGATTGTAATGTATCAGCTAATTAAAAACATGTAAAAATAAAGCATGTATTCTGTAATATACATCAGCTAATAATAACCCATAACATAATGCTCAGGATGCAATATATTACTTTTTTTTGGTTAAGGTTATTCATAATTTGACATAAACAATACAAGAGGTAGTTTGATACATTAGGCATCTCATCTGAAGAGGTAAAGATACCGCAAGTAGTAAAAGAGGAAGTTCAAGCCTTTTTCATGAGTCTTCTGTTATTTCTTACAGCTGATTACAAGGAGAGTTTTAATACCATTGGGAATATTGAAGAGATCGCCTTCAATGCAGTGTCCTTTACTTGGGATGTCAATGAGGAGGCTAAGGTGAGCAAAAGCCATGCCATTGGTATCCCTTTGCATGTGTCATTCATCCTTAGTCACCTATCTCCTTTTAACAAATAATAAGAGTTAGCTGGGGTGAGGGAGCTTAGTCTCTGCAGAGCCAGGCAAACCATGGACTTTCATTGACCTATGGGTTTTGCCCATCTAAAAAAAGCAAGATGGTGTGTGTCAGCTGAGGGTATGTTCCTGAGTTCACCCTGTATCACTGACAGAGATGTTCTTCTGAGGAAAGACTGCAGGGCTCTCACAGTGTAATTTCTTACCTGTGACATCCCAGTGGTTATCCATTTAAGATAAGCCCAGCCTGAGAAACACTAAAAGACTTTTTCCTACTTCCAAAGTCAATGTAGGACACAACGTGAATGTTTTCTGTCTCTAAGTTACCAACTTCCTTTCTACACTATTAACATCTCCAGTAATCAATGTTCTGTGAGCTAGAACATGCCTCCCCTTATGTTGGTTCCATTAGTTTTATAGTGTTACAGACAGTCCTTGCAGTTGGGAATGAATGTATTTTTGGAGGCTATTATTTGAGGACTGCTGGATTCTTCTGGTGAATTCCTTTTCCTTTTCCTTTTCCTTTTCCTTTTCCTTTTCCTTTTCCTTTTCCTTTTCCTTTTCCTTTTCCTTTTCCTTTTCCTTTTCCTTTTCCTTTTCCTTTTCCTTTTCCTTTTCCTTTTCCTTTTCCTTTTCCTTTCCCTTTCCCTTTCCCTTTCCCTTTCCTTCCTCCTTCCCTTCCCTTCTCCCTTCCCTTTTCCTTTTTCTTCCCACCAAGAACCCTCAGACATGGGGTTTTGCATGTGGGGATGTGCCTGCTGCAGTGGACCTACGAACCAGGACAGCAGAGCTCCTTAGTAAGTTTCTTATCTCTAAGGCTACTCAAAAGGTGGCCGAACGTTTCAGCTGCGTGGACTGGTGTAAAAGAAATGAAAAGCTGCCGGTAACTGTAAGAAGAAGTTGGCCCCTAGAAAGCAAACAAGGAGGGAAATGGGCTGTGTACAATGAGTGGGGGTAATGTGGGACTCTCAGGGATGTAGGAATAATAAGCTGCAAGGACTGTTTACTTTAGCTAACTTCTGATACTGTTTTCATGTTGAATACAAAATGCTCAGCGTTCACGTAATGCCAAGGTCTCAAATACAGACAAATCTCCACACAGGTCCCTACTGCATTTCTGACAGAGCATCAGAGAGATTGCATGGATATTGCATTGAACACAGGGTGGTAACACTAGCACTTGCTGTCCTGGCTTGCTGACTGTAGGTGCTGAGGTTTGTAGTAACAGGGATTTTCATCTCTGATGCATATTTTAAAAGAAGAGTGCTAAGGGAAGACAGTAGCTCAGAAAACTGCCTAGCCCTTTCAGAAGCTGTCCTGGATAAAGAGAATTGTACTTGGCCCAGTTGCTAATGGTACTCTATTTACTTACATAATGATTACATTCTTACCACCCCACATATTCCCCTGTTATGAGATTTAATTTGAAAATACAGCACTATGTTGTCCTCTAAAGTCACAACAGGTAACCACTGTGTGTGTGTGTGTTCATTCTGTGAGCAAACAGAGCCAATACAGGTTTGGGATCTCCAACAGCCAAAGACTTTTACAGAACTGTCCCAAGGGTCTTCACTGAAGTGCTAGTAGGGCCTAGAGCATGGCAGTCTTGTCCCTCCTCATTGCCAGGGCTAGCAGCTGCAAGCCAGGCTTAGCAAGACTCCATGTTGATCTAGGAGCAAGAAAATCGCATCTACTAGCGTCAGGTGTTACCCTCAGCCACTGTGTTGCTATCTCACACCATTCCCATTATTCTTGCTTTGGGTGCCAGAATATTGAGAACTCAGTTCTTGCAGTGATCGCTGAAAATATAACAGTAAGATTTTTAAATGACTCTTCCTGCTGCTGGATTACAGACGTGTCACGAGTGAAGTTTACAAAATCCAGTTGTATTTCTACAGGTAGCAGCTATTAAAATGCAAATGTGCTTGTGCATATTTATTTTGGAGGGTAGCTATCAAACACCTGATCTCTAGGAGCTTGAATTGTATACTGTATTGATAAAAGTAAGAGAATTTATAACATGCTTTGGTGTAGGGCTATCAAGCATGAATCAAGTTGTACCTGCAGCTTATCACCGTGAACTGAAATGTTCCTCTCCCCACACCCATGTACACGTACCCACACGCTTGCTCCTGTTGGAGAGTTGAATACAATAACCAGTTGCGCTGGGTCTGGGGATTCCCATAGGATGCCCCTGCGGTGTTTGAAAGCTCTGAGGCACGTCACTGAGGGCTGTTTTTTCTCCAACAATTACCTCATCCGAGAGAGATGAAGAATTTCAAGACCTAATTACAGACTCTCTCTTCTTAAGCTTTTTTGAATGATGATCTTTCAACTGGCTCCATTGTTTCTGCTCAGTGTTGTTTTCTCTTTTCACCACAATTTCGAGATTAAAACTTAACCTCACAGGCACAAAGACCTTTCTCTTTCTAGCTAGACAAAAGCAGCACAGAACAGTTCTTTGCAGGGCCTCTAAGATGTGATGAAGCGCTCTACTGATGCGGGAAGAAATAAAGAGAACAGACTGTTAGTGTAAAGTGCATTGGTATCCTGCAAAATCAAACCTAACCAAAAATCACCTAACCAAATATCCCCGTCTCTCCCGAGAGACTAAATCCTGCATCTAGGAACTTATCTGGAGCATCACATTTCCTACTCCACCCAGAGAGCAGCTGGTTCAAAGACAGATTCCTTCTCCCACATGCAGGCAGAGCAGTGCCCTTCTGAAAGCCCTTCAGGATGAGAGTAACAGCTGGATCCGCCTGCTAACAGTGAGCCTGTGAAGAGTTTGTAAGGCAGCATCACAGTTGGGTCTTAGGTGGAATAGCAGGCATTCAGAGAGGGTTCACCTGCCTCAGTAATGTGAATGGCACTGGGGTGTTGGCTCCACAGCTCCCGGTGCTCAGCCCTTCATCTTTGGGCTGCTGCTTAACAGAACAAATCAGTGAAAGAGGGAAACCTGTTCAGCATGTGTGGAGCTGCAGAATCGTCTTGCCATTGTTGTCCATGGACTAAGTGTGCAGCACCAAAGCCACAGACTGCTCTAACTGACATTTCCTTTGCTGTATCTGGTCAACAACAGTAGTCCCCTTGGCTTCTGGCAGAGCAGAGTTGAACCCAGCATATCCTTACATTTTTCAAGAACAACACCCTTTTCTGCTGGGGCCGTTGTCTAGGGGTCACTAGGGTAAAGGGAAATGAGGGGAAGGGTCTGCAGTCATGTCAGACTCTTCTTTTTGTTTCTTTGAGACAGAAGGCCCATGCAGTGAGGCAGCAGAGGCAGGAAGTGAAGAACATTTGTTGTAAAGTCCATCTTTGTTTCACTCCCATATTTACCTCTGTGTATAAATACACAACATTTACTGGCAAGGTGATTTGTTGGCTCCCTCTGGTTGAACCTGAATGCTATGTTTGGTATTTTTAAGGGAGTTCTTTAAAAAAAGAAAGGTGAGGAAACAAACAACAATTAACAAAAACTGGCTGACTTTGTAACCATCTTCTAAAAGGCTTTTTAAGATATGCTAGAAGGTTGCCTTGCTGTTGCCCTGCAGAAGATTTTGCTGCAGAATCTGGCTGCTTGACAAAGTTCTAGCTGTGGATTTTGAACAGGGAGCTCAGCTTTACTTTTGATAGACACACATCTGCCTGTTTGTAGTCTGCCTGCTGATAGAAGTTAGTTTGCAAGAAAGTTAATTAAGAATGAGGACTCTCCAGGTCAAAGGATAGTATCTTTGTCACAAATCTTTCCAACTCTTTGAGATATGGTGAACTGGGCAGAGTAGCGTTATTAGTTGGACTTGATGATCTCAAGGGTCTTTTCCAACCTGAGTGAGTCTATGATTCTATATACCTCCTCTCTGATTAACACTTGGTTCATTTAAAATGATTGGCTAGATGTTACTTCTGAAAAGATATGTTAATTGTATGTTTTTATGGAAAATACCTTTATATATGTGTGTGTGTGTGTGTGTATATAATTTAATACCTTGAATTCAAAGATGCTACTTCAGTGAGCAGTTCCTAAAGAAAACTGTTACGTTAAAGCAGACAAAAAAATACTCTCCAGTGATATCAAGCTGTTCCTGATTTCTGCTGAGCATTACAAATGGACAGGCAGTAAACAGAGGTGCTGGCAGATAGGTTATTCAGGCAGGTGCTGGCACATGCTCTTCGGTGTGAGCAGTGCTGTGTGCTGTGCAGTCGTTTTGTATACTTGCATGCAATCAGAGTTCTGCTATATTTAACTGAAAATGGAGATCTTTAATCCAAAGCATGCTGAAGCCTCTGGGAACCTTTCCAGTTCTTTAATGAGTTTTGGCATAGCCCATACAGTAATAAGCTGTTTTCAATGAGTGAGTGATTTGCAGGATTAGGTTCTTAGTTATAGCGGCTGAAGGGAACGATGATTCTATTGGGCACAATGGTGAAATGAAGCTTATAGAGCAGCGCAGTCTCCAGCAGTGATTAGTGCGGTGACAATCTTTTACAATCCCTTACAACTACCTGAAAGGAGGTTGTAGAGAGGTAGTTTGGTCTCTTCTCTCTTGTCACTAGTGATAGGACGAGAGGAAACGGTCTCAAGTTGCATCGAGGAGGTTTAGATTGAGCATTAGAAAAAGGTTCTTCACTGACAGAGAGGTCAGGGATTGGAACAGGCTGCTCAGGGAGGCGGTGGAGTCACTGGCCCTGGAGGGGTTCAAAAAATGAGTAGATGAGGTGCCAGTGAACAGGATTTACTGGGCAGGGTGGGGTTGGTTGATGGTTGGACTTTATGCTCTTGGAGGTGTCTTCTGACCTTAATGAATCTATGATTAATCAATATTTCTTTAACATTGCCAGTGATACTTAGGACAAGTTTTGACTAGTCTAAGAACTATTTTGTTCTTAGTTATTACTTTTCTTCCTGAGTTATATCCAATTTCATTTAATTGGAGAGGAAATTAACATTTTCTCTGCTCTTTAAATGTAAAGGTTGGAGGAAAGTATTCTTTATTTTGGGGTGTTAGTACCAGAAATAATGTAGGATTATACTTGGCAGCTGCTTTAATGAGCATGTGTGTGTGTTCATATATGTATTATTTGGATATACACATGTCTAGATAGATAGATGTATGTACAGCAGGCATGCCAGGCACGCACACACACGTGTATTTATTAAAGAAGAGTTAACCTGTGGCAGCAAACAGTGTTGAAATTTCACTGTATACAAACGGCTTGGTAAGTATGCATCTGGGATTCAAGGCAAATGGCATTTTTATGTAGTTGCCAGGGTGTGGTGTGGGTTGAGGAAGCTTCAAAAGAGTAGTGTAAACATTTGCTGGAGACATTTGTATTGAAATAAAACAAAGCTCTTACCTTTGTATGGGATTTATAAGGTAAACGGCTGAGGGGAGAAACTATAAACCCACACTTTTGTGTGTATGAGGAACGATGGCATTGCTGTTAGTCATCTGAGAGACGAGTCATTTAACTCTTTGTTGTTAGAGTCCGGAGGGATGAATCCTTTTAAAACAAGAGTTTGTAAAGGCCTGTCAGCCAGGAGTAGATTCTGTGTATTGCCAGGAGTCAGGAGAGAAATCGCTTAAAGTTTCCGAATTTGTGCTCTAACACTTTTTCCCTCCCTTCTGCCCCTGGCTCTTTCTGAGACAATGGGAGCAGGGAACATAAGCAGTAATGAAAGGCTTATATTAGAAGTTTCGTAACTGTAGACCTTTAAAGTGTATAAGCCCAGAGACTGCAGCAGGAGTCATGTTGGCTGGATGAAACGATAAAAGGGGAAATACATTTCTGAGGCTTGCTTTCTCTGAAGGCAGGATCCTGTGTTTGTATCTTGTGCATCGCTAATTATGCTGTAGTTCTTAATACTAACAGTTGCACTCTAGAGAAGGAGAGAANAAAGAAAAGAAAAGAAAAGAAAAGAAAAGAAAAGAAAAGAAAAGAAAAGAAAAGAAAAGAAAAGAAAAGAAAAGAAAAGAAAAGAAAAGAAAAGAAAAGAAAAGAAAAGAAAAGAAAAGAAAAGAAAAGAAAAGAAAAGAAAAGAAAAGAAAAGAAAAGAAAAGAAAAGAAAAGAAAAGAAAAGAAAAGAAAAGAAAAGAAAAGAAAAGAAAAGAAAAGAGAAAAGAGAAAAAAGAAAAGAAAAGAGGTTTTTAAAGACACATTCTTTAACAAGCAGAAGAGCTGTCGTTATCTTAGGCCACTTTTGAAACTTTCTCAGGCACCAAATGCTTCTCCAAATTAGTTTTTCATTGCCAATGGCATGCCTGAGCTGGAGCCTAGATGGGTGGAACGCTGTCATTAATTGCTCTAATCTAAGATATGCTGACATTAAAAAAAAAAAAAGACATTGCTATAACGACAACCCAAACATGTTCCCCATAGCAAAACATCACTAAAATCCAGTTTGCACAGGAAAAAAAAGGTTTGTAAATGTATTCGTGAACAGCCATAGTCACGTCCATTAAAATAGTTCTAAGTCAAGTGTAGGCAGGTCCCCGTGAAAAAAAAAAGCTGTGATTTCTACTCGTTACTGTCATTTCTACTGAATTCCACATCTTCTAATGACATAACTCTACTATGCAAGAAACGAGGAGCATCTTAAACCTGGGTAGAGACTGAGAGAGGTAGAGCACGACTTCATCTTTTCAGGGCTACCCATGGGGTTGTTTTGTTCCTTGACTCAGTGCCTGCATTATGGACAGGAGCTGCAAAGGGGGTAAGGTGAGGGCTGGACAGGGCAAAGCAGATGGTGCTTGGGCAGGCAAGAAAAATCACTGGTGATCAAGTGACATTTCCTGGCCACTGCTTCGTGGAGGCAGAGGTTTCTGCTCAGAGCAGGGACAGAGACAGGGTGGGCTGCCCAAGTGGTTCCCCAGTAGCCTCCTGCACGACACTGTTAAACTGGTGCAAAGCTTCAATCACGAAAATGAAAAAAACCTAACTCTAAATTTACCTCGTCACAAATTCCTACCCCAGCTTCCCCTTCTCTGTGCACCCTCCCCATGTTTCTCAAACCCAAAGTGAGTGTTGTGCCTCACAGGAAAACTGATAGAAGATGTGTGGAGACAGAACATTTTTTCCCAAATAAATGATCTGTGTTAATTGGAATCCATTGATCCTTGAGGTGCAAACGTTGTGATAGAAGTACAGAGTACGGTACACCTCATGGGCATGAACAGTCATTGCTCCTCAGAGAGATCCCGATGTATTACAGTGTCAGGACAAGGATATTGAATCTTACAGCATCAATCTATTATTCATGCTGAATAATCTGTTATTGCTGTGTGGGGACTCTTGAAATGATAAAGTCTGTCTTCCCCAGCTACTCCCACTCTTCCTTGTGTTTCTGGAGGCAGCAGAAGAGCTGACACACAGTGTATGCAGTTGATGAAGGTCGCACAAGATACTTAACTTCTCAGCAAAGGTGGAAGATGCACAAACTGTTACATACACATGAAGCCTACACGTCCCCTCTCACGTTTTAATGTACAGTTTGGGAAATTTCTGCACAGAAAGATGGGCTAAAATACAGGAACACCAAACTCTGATTTATACCAGACCTCACTGCTGTGCTCTGTGCTCACGCACACTTTAAAGCATTGCCCTGACTCTGTAGAGGAGTCTGAAGGCAATGATAATTGAGGCTGTGCAGTTTCAAAGGCACATGCACCCTTATCCAGCCTTACCTTTGGAACTGGAGGAGACCAACTTGTAATTTGAAACAGAAATAACCCTATCAGCTCGAGAATCAGAGTTTCACCTAGGGCCCTTCCCCGCCTCCCACCTCTCCCGCAGTTAAAGTTCAACTATTTCATTTGTAAATGCAGCTCTGCGATACAATCGGGAGCAGAAATGCGGAGGGGCCATTAGCTCACTCAGGCAAACAAGCTGCTCTGGCTCCACCGTAAAAAAACCCGACCCTAACGTTAACTTCTGCTATTAGGGGAGAAGTATCCCTGCACCAGCCCTAGCAGAGCCCTCCTTTATTCTCAGCTACCCTCTGACCACTAACCTCTGCTTTTTTTTAACCTGCTTGTGGGTTGAGATGGGGTTGAGATGGAGTTCTCCTTTCCTGAATCCCCCCAAATCCCGGGGTTCTACTGGCCTGTCTGTCCTCTGCCTGTCACCAGCTGGGAAACACCCTGTGTGCTCATTCTGCCTGAGCAGCTGGTTTTGCATCCTCTTGGTTCAGGTGGTTTTCTCCGGCCTTTCTCTTTAGATCACTGGCTTTTCTTTTTGTTTGGGTTTTTTTTTAATTTCACTTTAAAAATAAACTGAGGAAAAGCAAGAAGTGGAGTGCTGTTAATACACAACTGGCCTAGGTTACCACTTAGCGCGGTTACTCCTCACTAGGAACTAAAATTGACTCGGTATCCTCTGTCAAGTCCTGAGCACACCATCCTGCCCAAAAGGGATCCGGGCTGCAGTTAACAGTGCTTGCTTAGCATCACCGGAGTCCTTGGGAGACTTGGTCTTAGGGCAGCCCTCTTCCAGGTCCCACACAAAGAAACACAGCTTGTCCCACAGTGCTGATGGAGATGAGAGGTCAGAAGGTGACTAGTGACTATCAAGATGGGTTTCTGAAGCAAAGGTAGGCTGAGCTTTCCAGGAACTCGGGGCAGTGTCAAATTGTGTGGATGCTACAAGGCAGAGGGGACTAGAGAAGAGGCAGGGTGTGGTTTTATACGTGTCTGAGAAAGTCTTTAAACAGAGAAGTGCATATTTGAAACTGAAAAGACAGTGAAGGACCTTTAAAGTGAAGGTCAGGAGCACCTGTTGGTGGGATGGAAGAAGAGGTACCTCTGACTGGAGTGTGAAGAGCATTTGTAGAGCAAAATTTTTAAGAGTATAAGATTATTCTTGGTCACAGTGAATTTAAATCGTGATCTATTGGAAGAACAACCCAGACAAAAGACAGCTGCAAAGGAAAGATGAAGGATGATCTTGCTGTGCCTGTTAACAATCAGTGCAAACGTACAGAGTGGGTTTGTAGAGTGAAACAAGTCAGGGCTAAAGACCTGACAGCCACGTGAGACACGTTTTCGGAGGTTTTATCTCAGATTATCTTAGTCAGTTCCCACAGCAGCTGGAGCATATGAGGTGTGCTCTTAGGACACATCTCGTCTGACTCTTCCAAAAAGAATTCAGCTCATGCACTGAGCAATCCAGTGTGAACCAAAGCTGGGTAAGTTGGGACAATCAAGTGATTTACTTCAAATAGGAGCTTCTGATCCACACTGGAGCACTCACTGATACATGCCTTAAAGATTTGTCCTTCTTCCCAGTGTGGGAGCACCTGTGCTGGGTTTAGAAAAGAAATGGAGAATATATGTGTGAATTGCCACCGTGGATCACAGATGAGTGTTTTTGGGGAGGTGGAGCAGTGTCTGCTTTTGTTTCCCACTTGTTGCACTGTGTTTCCAGCGGTTTAATAGCTGTTTGCACCACTTTTAAAAAATAATCTCTCTGGCACACAGATTTTCATCACAGTGAATTGCTTGAGCACAGACTTCTCCTCACAAAAAGGAGTAAAAGGGCTTCCTTTGATGATTCAGATCGATACCTACAGTTACAACAACCGCAGCAATAAACCCATCCACCGAGCCTACTGCCAGATCAAGGTTTTTTGTGACAAGGTAAGCGGAAACTCAATTACCGTGGGTAGAGGAAGAACCTTGTTAGACAGTTTATTTTAGACCTAATTAAATGCTTTTTTCTTTTCCTGAAGTTGTGTTTCACAGTACAAGTTGGACCAGCTATATCATAAATCTAACAGATTATCATGTAATTATTGTACTGCTTTACAGCCCTTTTGGCCCTGATTCCTCAGCTTGTGAGTAATAGTTGGACTGTTTAAGGACAACATGTAATAAGTCATGATGCTGTAATATAAAAAAAGCCATAGGAGACATAAATGTAAATGCTCATGCAAGTGCTAGTGTGATTGTATTCTCCTTTCTGGCGTTAACAGCCAGGACAGGTAACGGAAACTTTGTGGAGAGAGCTCTGATAAGGAACTGCAATTTCAGAAAGGCTTGCTAAGTTCTCTTTTGTAATACAGTGGAAAAAACCAAGTCCCAGTGATGCAGCTGATGTTTTCTTTCCTTCTTGCTTTATTACTGACCTTGTTTAGGATTTTCTTATTAAAAGTAAAGTGCAAAAATGTATGAGCTGCTCCCTGTGATTTGTACCTGTGATTTTTGATCTTTTTCATCTCGCTCCTTTCACAAACTTTGCTTCTTTTACGAAGGGTCTCCACACTTTGTGAGGTTGTTTTAGTACGAAACCGTAGGTTATGCCTTAATGAGTCTGACAGTGCCATGGTCAGCTGTGGATATCACTGAGTAGAAGCAGTTGCTTAGAAATCTTATTTCAGCAATGATTCTGAGATGTGAGCATGACCATGATTCAGCTGGGTTTGACTCCTGCCAGCTGATGGCTTTGACCCTGCTGGGAAAGATCTTCCCAGTGGGAAGTGATGCCTGAATCAGGTAAGGCTCAGGAGCCTACATCTATTTAAGTGTTTCTCTTGCCTTTTTACAGGTGAGAATAGACTGACAGAAGTCCATGCCCTAGGCAGCATGTAGCATTAACTTTTTAATGGAAGGGGAAGAGTTCAACTGTTCTTGGCCGCTGTGCTGCTGCTCCTTCCCCTTTTCAGTTCATTCCCTTGTCGCTGTCTTGACAACAGAATCTTGATCTAATCAGTCAGTTGTGTGAGTGGAGCAAAAACTTTGAAAGTAATGAGTGTAAATGTATGCACCGAGGTCTTCCTGCAGTCCAAATGTTATGCTTTTAATTGTGACTTTGAATGTCAAATATTTAGAGATCTGAAGCTACAGCTAGGTGGTAAAAGCTCAGTAAATATCAAAGTAACAAGTTATTTTCACCTACCTGTTTTTGAAAAGCAATTAGAAAAACCTGAATTATTTAAAAAATTGGAAGGCAATTCAGAGTACAAACTCATCAAGGATGACCTGTAGACACAACTGGTGGAGATTGTGAATAATACATGTTCATTGCATCTGTTGGCTTAATTGGTCCTTCAGATAGCCAAGCTAGAAAGCAGGAAATGGATGTTGAATCTTTTAATCAAAACTGTCTCAAAGTAGCAGGAAAGATCAGAGGGGTAGTTAAATAATTATCCCCACAAAAACTTGATTACAAGTGGGAAGTGGAGGGCTCAAGGGTGTCAATGATGTGGTATATTACATATATCTGTATAGTCTAAATATATACACACATACATGCACACAGAGCTCTTGAACTTAGTGCAGGGCTGAAACTGAGTTGAATGAATAAAAATTATCAAGGTCAATTCACATGATACTTCATGCTAATTGGAGCTTGGAAAGAGGCTGAGGCTTCCTTCTCCCCTCACTTACCCTGCTGTATCTTTACCAGCATCCCTTTGTCACAGTGCTTTTGTAAGTAGCATAGAATAATTTAAAATACATTTTAAAATTGTGAATTGCAGCCTTGTGCCCAGGTCTGACAACCCCAAAGAACAGCTGATGAGATGCTGATTTATTACAATCATCTGGATCAGAGGAACTGCACAGTAGAGCCTTCCCGCTCAAATGCATCTTAATTTGAAACGTGAAAGAAGAAAGGTTTCTGTGCCTGACAGTGTCCTTACAGATGCCTTTTGCCTGCTGTGATGGTGCCTCTTTATGACCAGTGTGTGAGTTGGCACATTAGATAAATCTCAGGTAGAAATATCTCAAGTTATTAAGAAAAATCTCTGCTGATAAATTAATGTCTTCCAGCTGAAACACAGTATAGCTGTTGTGGAAGGAGTATCCCTGAAGAAATAAAGCTGAATTTAGCTAAGTGGCACGTATTATATATGTTACAGCATTTACCCAAGCAGTTGCTTGCATAATTAATTTCCATATAAACCAGAGAGCAGCTCCAGCTTGATCCATTCTGTGTTATGTGACAGAATGTATGGAAAGAAAGGCTGCAGAAGTTATAATCATGTCCTTGCTGCCTGCTCATTCTCCAGTATTTTATCCCATTTATTTTTCAGTAGGCAATCTTCAAAGAAACTTATTTTCTCAGTCCTAATTCTCTCTGCCCTTGCAGGCTTTTTATCATGTGCAGATCACTGATGCTGCATTAGGATAGGAGAATATAATTTCTACTCCTTAAGAAGGTTGTCAGGGAAACTTGCTGCCAGGCCTATTTATATTTATATACTGCAGGATGCTTTAGCCACTGCACACGAAGGAACTGGGGATTCAGAGATTTTTATTTTCCATTTGTGATTAGCTTTGCTGAAGAGAAACAGAAGCATTTGGCTTGGTAAATACTTGGAAATAATTGCTCTGAAAACAAAGAATTTAATCTCCTTTTTTTGACTCTGAAATACTGTATGTGGTTTGGAGTATATGCAGTTCCTTCCTTCTCATCCTCAGTGTGATTTACCATAGCGTACAGAGCAACTCAGAGTGCCTATTGAGTGTTGGAGAGAAGAAGGCTAAAGTCTATGAGCCTGTCCTACCGGATGTGGAACACTTTGGCCTTGAAATAGAGATGCACACGTGCACTTTGTAACAGTGGTGAGAGTGGTCCTTACGATAGTAAAGGCCTTGCTAGACTGGAGCTAGAATATGAGACAGAAGTTTAAATGAGTTGAAGACTTGGAAAATTATTTTGAATCACCTGAAAATCACAGGCTGCATTTTGCTAATAGTTATCAGCAGAAGTACTTGATGCATTTGTGTAAAGGAGAGACTTCAATGAAAAAAGGAAAAATCTGCTTGACTATTCGATTATTGCTTGGAGCCAAATTTATAGGCCCCTAGTTATTTCTTCTGTTCTGAAGACCTAGGCAATCTCTGATTCATTAGCTGTGTGTCAGGTGGCTCCACTGTGAAAATTGCCCGGCAGAAGTGCTCCCACTTGCAAAAATCTTATGGTGGTCCATTGTCCCGGCACCTACAAGAGTGATGTCCAACATGTAGGTGTAGCTGCCCCCCCCCACTCTGTGCCATGTGGGATGCCCTGTGCCCAGAAGGGCTGGTGGGCTTGTAGCTACTGCAGTTGCCCATTGCTGTGGGTTAAGCACCTGCAGGTGGGAATGGCTGTGCTGTCAGAGATTGCTCACATCCCAGAGGACTTGGGGTGTGATTTCATGATTGTATGGAATGAAGACAAAACTGCAAAGCTTTACCAGGTTCATAGTTGCAGAGAAAAATCAGCAAAGCACAAATTCTTCATTGTGTTTAAAAAGACTGAGTCCCTGGTTTCTGCTTTCCTGAGCAGAAACTCGCACCTGCTGCTGTGTACAAAGTGACTTCCACGGTTTGCCCTGTTACCTCCGTGCAGCAGAGCGGCAGCACCGAGCACCTGGAAGGTCTGTGGCCACCTGGCAGAGCTGTGGCCTCCTCACACAGCTGCTTTGTGCATCCCAGGGCTTTCAGAGGTGTCCCTTCTGCAGGACAGTGGCTGAGCAGCATGTTTTTGCTCCTTTCTGCCAAAGAACAGATGGCCTTTAAAGATGCAAATGTACCCCTAGAAACTATTTTGATAAGGTCAGGACTCTGGATTCCTTGGCCTCTGTGGTTGCAGTCAGTGACATCTGGAATGGACACTGAGTCTGGAGTTAATGTTTCTGTTAGACACCTTAATCTTTTCTTAAAGAGCTGTTTCGTCTTCTATCTCTTTCCACCTCTGGAAATCTGATCGATCACAGCCAGGAATATATCCAGCCTTGCATATTTTTTTAAGTTGGCTTCATTAGCTTTTGTGTGAATTTTGCCATCTTGAGTGGGTATTTCTGGCTTTCCTTACCTCCCTCCTCCTCCTCCTCCCTTTCTTTTAAAGAAACTTCTTATTTTAATTTGGGAAAAGATTGTTAATTTTGCATGTTAACTGTGTGGGAGCATATGGATCTCTAATACCCTGCACAACACGACTATTTGTATTTATAAAGTTAATTAGGAGGACTTCAAAGGAGGTGTTGCTGCTTTTTATGTCAATAACAAGTTTTATTTTCTAAACTTGGTGAGAGTATATTTACATAACAGAAGGCTGCAACTTCCCAAGAGTCCTGAGGCCTGATAGGGCAGCTCTACCTCTCCAGTTACTTACCAGTTGTTTCTGGAGGGTTTTGTATTTGAAATGCCTCTGTGCTCTCGCATGGTTGGCAAAACTGCAGCATTCTTGCACTGGCAGATCTCAAAGGCCTTACAAACTGGTCACAGTGGAGCAATGGCACCTCCAGGTCAGGAGGGTAGAGGAGAGTTTAGGGGAAGGTTTAACACAGATGTGATCCATGACTGTAGCAATCCTGGAGGAGCAGACACAAAGTGTTTGGCATGACCACTCCATCCACATCAGAGACCTCAGGCTTGGGATGCCCAGTCAGCAAACTGGTGACAGCAGCCCTGCTACAAATTGCGTGCCTGAGCCATCCTGTGGCCTTAATGCAAACATGTAGATATTTCCCTCCTGCTGTCTCCAGCCCTGAATCCATGTGAAGCTGGCATGTTCACAACAGTCTGTACAGATTTATCTGTAATGGGATAACCAGTCTTGGTTTCAGCCTTTCTGTTGCGTCCATCGCTGCAGTTCCAGGCATTGCAGGGTATGATGCTCACAAGGATTCCTTTTCTGGCAATACCTATGGGTGGTCTTTTTTGCATCAGGGAGCAGAAAGGAAAATCCGAGATGAAGAGAGGAAGCAGAACAGGAAGAAAGGCAAAGGCCAGGCATCCCAAGCCTCGTGTAATAACTGTGAGTAAGAGGGGCCTTTCTGGTTTGGGGATATGTTGTGCCTAACTTGCGTCCTCTAATAACTGTGTTGTTTTGGGATCCTCCTAGCAGCCGAAGGGAAGTTGAATGCCCTCCCTCTGCAAAAGAAGAGTGATATCACCTTCTTCAAAACAATGGCTGACCTGGATTCCCAGCCAGTTCTCTTCATACCCGATGTTCACTTTGGAAACCTACAAAGAACTGGACAGGTAAGAAATGATAATGAGCTGAACTGGTGCCCACCTGCCAGCCAAGTGCCTGTGCTGTGAGCAAGGCTTTTTAGGAAAATCAATCACTGCTCCCGGGAGACGCTTGTTTCAGTCTTGTTTTGGTCAATGCAGCTCTGGATGAGTCACTTTAAAAAAGACCTTCCAAGAGATGAGCGCTTTTGTGAGTTCTGGGTGTCAGAAAGAAGTTTATACTTCATGAACAACTGACTAGCTTGTAGTTGCCATGGTTTTGCCATACTTTAGCTATGAAGAAAGCGTTGTGCAATAGAGGGTTCGTTGGGACTGCAGCGTGGTCTGTCGAGTGCTGTTTGTCTCGCTGAAACGAAGTGCCACCTTGTGGTAGCAGAGATCCCCCTTCCTGCGACAACTGGAAACAAGCACTAAGCTCTCACATGCGTGAAGAGGTCATGAGTCAGTTCACCAACCACCAGTGCCCATTTCCTGTTGGCATCACCTAGAGATCTGGAAATTCCTTCGAAGAAAATGTTTTCACTTTACAAAGTACAATTCCTATGGTGCCAAAGTTATTATTGCAAGTTAATGACACCTGTAAATGTGAGGAACTCTTGATTCTTAAAACCTGCTATGTTCCTTGCTGGGAAACTGCAAACCTGAATTGGAAGGTCAGCTTGTAACGATCTTTGAATATGAACCTGTTAGTGATTAACATCTCAGTGAGCAGAATGAGGCCTTTACCCAGGTGTTTATCTGGGCAGGAGTGGATGAAGGTATTTTACATGCGTCTTGCTGCATAGTATTATATAACAAAGTTTAGATGACACCGACTGTTGAAATTGTAATTTATTTGAAAGCAGCAAGAACTGGTAGAGCAAAGCACTGGGAGTGCAGACATTGCAGTCACAGCTGTCACCAACTGCCTCTCCCGAATTGGAAAGACGCCCACTCACAAATTGGTGCTGGATACCTTCTGTCCTCATGGCTCTCGAACCAGAATGTGGATTTGTCTCAAAACAGGAGAAGGTGGAAGCATTCCTTTGTCTGTGCAACCCTGTAAATAATTCTCTAAACTAATTGGAAATACCTCAGCGTGCTAGCTCTTAGGCAACATTCAGCCCTGTCTTTTCCTGCTGTACAGGCTGCAGTACCTGAACTCTTGCTATCCTGAACTTTTAAATAGCTTTGTGGATTACTTAGTACAATGGTGTTTTATTTTGACAGTAATTTATTATGAATATTTTATTGTGAATGTATTGCCACTTTCATGTCCTGGACATAGAATGAGTTACAGACCCTTGCACACCCCCCCACGCCCATGAGCTGTTTCCACTGCACAGGTTCACACGTGGAGGCTCCCAGTGAGAGCTGACTGTGCTCCATGTCTTGCCAGCACAAATTCTGGATACCTGCCTGAGATACCTTGCTCTGTCCCAGCAGAACAAAGGGTTCCAGTGCTAGCACAGTAACCCAGCAGCTGGGATGCTGGTACACGTGGTGTGGACCCACAGCGCAGGCATGTTGTGAGGAATTTGGCTGACTGTTCTGTAAAGCCTTTGACAACACACTGTTGATTTTATACCTCCCTGCTACTGTCAGCCACATTTGCTGCTGTTGTAAATTTGGTCCCAGTGACTGCTCTGCTTTGATTTATGCAAAAACACTCTCTGGGTTTCCAGCTTTTGGCAACAACCTGTGCAAAAAAGTTCAGCTGTACCCTCGGTAATTGTATTTCCATTAGGCCTGTGGTTTAATGTTGGTCTTTACAGTTTAATTCGATTTTCAGACTGTATTAAATACACAGAAAAGCTTGAAAGTGTTTTGGCTTAAATACTATTAGTAGTAATGTAGGTGAGTAGAGGTCTGCCTGACAGGATCGTCAGGTAATTGGGAAAATGACGTAAACCAGGGAGTGGGTAACGTCTGACAAAATGCTTTGAGGTGTCTCTGTTCAACAGCAGCTTTTCTAAGCCACGCTCTCAGATCACAATTTGAACCAGAGATGTTTGTGTTTTGTAGAAGGAAAAGGATTTTTACAGATTAAAACCTGCAAATGACTTGTCTTTTCTCCCTTTTGAAGTTACTATGTGAAGCAGGTGTCTGAGTTTTGTGAATAATTGGGGTCTTTTCTATCTTTCTAGGTTTACTATAATACAGATGATGAGAGAGAAGGGTAAGACATTTATTATTTCTCATGCCTCGCAGTTAGCAGTTCAAACTCACAGAAAACAGGCACAAAGCATTAAATCAGATAAAAGTGATCCCCTTTCTCTCCCTTCCCTCTTGTTCTGGTGCTAACGATAGGTGAATAATATCTACAACTGCTGGAAGGAAGTTTATTTTATGGAAACTTTATTTTACCCTGTGTGAACTGACTGCGTTTTATACATTAATTATCACATTTCCAAGTAAAAGAGTTTAAGGAGTTTAAGGAGAGGACAAAATATTAATGATCAAGTACCTTTTATACCCACGTCAGGGCTCTCAAATAACTGAAAAAAAAAAAGGCATTGAAAAATGAGGTGCTCAACTTCCCTGCGTTTCTGAGAGCTGTTTAAGCAGTGCACACGTCTGTGTGACAAATACAGGAACTGCAGAGAGAGTGCCCAAGGACCAGAGGAGGAAAGCAGAAAGAGAACTGGAGATCATGGGAAGGTTGGAAATGGGAGCACCTCCAATTTGTCTTTGGAGGGACTGGAAGAACTGCAGAAAGTATCTGAAGTAGCTAGAGGTGCTGTGAAATGGGGCTGACATTCAGCCAGCATTAACTGTATAAGCATTAACTTTTATAAGCTGCTTGAAGTCCAAGGCAGCACCCTCAGATCTGAGAGTTTGGAGTAAGACAATGGCACTCGTGTAAGCCTGCAGAAGGTGCCCTGCAGAAGGGAGAGGCTGGATACCTACACTTAGCATAGACGTATGAAGCCCTTGTTTTTATGAAGCTAATGTTCTTCATAAGGCTTGTGGTGGAGTTTGAGAGACAAAGGGATTTACTGAACCCAGCACATTGGCTTCAGTTCTCTCCTCCAAGACTAAAAGAAGTCACCAAGTCCTGCCAGAGTCTACACCAAGGCAAGGGGATGGCCAGAGTACCTTCAGCCCTCAGCTTCCCTAGCAGAGGACATTGCAGATTTGGGCTGGGGCTGGCCCAGCACGGTGTTCTGCAGAGCTTACCAGCTTGTGTGGCCTCAGATTTTAGAAACATGACTGCTGTTCGCAGAGGTTGTCTCCTTGAACTCAAAGAGGAGGTGAATCGCTGTGTAAATGCTGGTTCTGTTTCTTACCTCACTGGTCCTTCCTCCACACCCCCTTTCCCTTAATATTTAAACACTTCAGAGCCTTCGGGGTTTTCAGAATAGTCTGTAACGTTGAAGTGTATTTTCCTGTCACCTGTCTGAGCCAGTCAGTCAGTGTGGGCGATTTGAGAGGCCTCAAGAGTTCAGATAAGCATCAAAAGCAAAATCCTTGCAGTTTCTGGTTTGGTGCTGCTTGAGTAGCTAGCGGGGCTTTTGCCAGCGTACAAAGTGAGTCCTGACTGCTGCTCTTGGCTCCTCTCTTGTGGGAGCCCAGCCTGACTGTGGTACTGTTCCTATTGTGTGTTTTCTAGTAGCAGTGTCCTGGTCAAAAGGATGTTCCGGCCTGTCGAGGAGGAGTTTGGTCCATCTCCTTTGAAACAAGTGAAAGAAGAGGGTCTGAAAAGAGGTAATAGTCACGTCATACCAGTTAAAAACAATGCTGCGTGACTCATGCTGTCAAACTGGGAAGGACTGGTGTGGTCTGGGCCAAGTCAGTTGTTCCACGTTTGATGTGGGATAGATGGGAGAAGAGATCATTGCACCTGTCAGCGTGCAAGGAGGCATTTTAACAAATTCTAGCAATGACTTGAAAGTGGAAAAGGAAAAAAAAAAAGGCCTGTGCTATCTCAAGAATGGATCAGGACACAAGTGTGTAAGAGAGACAAAAAAAGCCGTGAAGTTGCTTGATCCTTGGCCAGGCTCCATAGTTCATAAATGTTCCAGTAGCAAAGCTGTGGTTGTCTATTTTTAACTTTTCTCTCATCTTTTCTGTTCTGTCTGAGATCACAAGCAAATATGCAAGATGCGCTGGGTCAGAGACAGAGGCCTTACACAGACTAACTCCTGCTGACTGCAGCCTTACATTAGCCTGAATAACATCTCAGAAATTTCCTACCAACTTAGAAATATAAGGCATGGAGAGACATCTTCCAGCAGACATAACTCAACTGCTTGAGTTGGTTTTCCTTCACTGGTTTTACCTGCTCTGAGTGAATATTATTACAGTTGTGTTTCATGTGCTGTGCCACTCCAGCTCCTGTTTTCCAGTCTGCTACAGTGTTATACTGAGTTACACTGAAGCACTGCTTTAGGTAGAGCTGTTACACTTCACACTAAAAGTAAGGATGAGCAGATGGTGGGTTTGTCCACAAAATCTGTATACAGTCACTTCCAGATCAGTGCTATAGGTAATAACTTCTACACTGCCAGACTCAGACACCAGGGAGAACATTTGCCATTCCTCCACGATGAGTTCTGTCATGTAAGGTGTTTTGGATGCTCCAGGGGTTTTTACCGATTTACCTAACTCAAACTTGCAAATGTTTTGAGGTTCACCCATCAGTTCATGAGATGAACCCATCAAGGCAGAGAAATAAGCTCAGTTGTTGTTAGTTGCACCATTTGTATCTCTCATCTGAGCTTCACAGACACAGCTTCCTATGAGGCTGCATTTGCTGTGTTTCTCTTGGGTAGGGTAGATGCTTGAAAGAGAGGCAGCATAAAGGAGTATAGGATGGAAACTGATGTCCTTCTGAAAAGCATATGAACACATTCTTCTCTTAATTAAGGCATCAGTTAATTACCTGAGGTTGGCACTGGCCAAGACTTACACTGGGTTGACTCAAAACCTTGATGAGATGAACATTATCAGGCTCTGTCAGGCTGAAAGAGCTACACAGAGATCTGTCATTTCCTACAGTTCACCTGGGTTTCCCAGCTGGAAGCCTGGGAAGTTGCCTGCCGGGAGGTATTGGTTTATTTTGGTTATTCCTGTCCTTTGCTGTGGTAAATTGTTTCAGTATCATCCAGGACTTGCAAACATTTCAAGGGGAAGATGAGAAAAGAAAAGAACTTACAACTGGTGGCAAGACTGTGTTAAATAATGAAATCCAGGAGAGACACAGAACCAGAGGAGCTGGAGAACACTCTCTTCACAGCCCCTTCCTGCTCTGTGTTTTTTGCAAATCAGACTGTGTTGGCTGGTGGCCAGACCTCTTCCAGTATGGCCTTTGCTCTGGTGAACTTCCTGCCATGGGGAATGCTGCATCTGGGGTTGTGCTCATGGAGCACAGCCCAGCTGAGTCTGCCCCTCTAACAATACTGTCATTGCCATGGGAGCCACCACGTACTGAAATCTTCTGCTGCTTTTCCCAGGCTCAGCCACACCAGAAGCAGGTTTACTCACAGATTTATCTGGTACAGCTGAATCAGTAACTCCCAGAGAGCAGGTATGAATGGAGGTGTAATGATGGAGAGAGATGAAAATGCATGCTAACCACCATGCAGTCCCAGGGTGGCTCATTATCAGGTAAATAGCACATGGTGAAGGGGTCTAAGCACCATGAAATACCGTCTGGTGGAAGTAAAAATACTAAGAAGCCTTCAAGTGAACAGATCTGAAGGCGTTTTCAAACCTTTGGAAAAACAAGGTTCATGTTCTCACACAGATAGCTGTGCCTTTGTGAATCATTCTTTCATCTTCTTGACCTCCAAGGGAAGTACAAGCGCCCAACACAGAAATGTCAAGCATGTTAATCTGTACCAAGTGTGCAGTGCAGCTAGTTACTTGGCCAGACTTGTGACCTTTTCCTGTTTGGAGTTCTCAGTTTTCAAATCACTTTCCCTTTCAGATTTCATAGGGAGTTTCCCGTTAGTTATAAATCCAGCAGCTGTGTTGCAGATCAGGGAGATTTCCAGTCCTGCAGTTCTCAGTTTGAAGTCACATTTTTATCTAGCTTTTGTCTCTCAGGAGAGTAATGTTAAGCTACTCTGAAACATTGCGAATTCGTAGGTATCAGGGTTTTATTAAGCATCCTTGTGGAGGGCAGAATTCTGTCATCCAGAATGTTTGTGCCTGGGTGATTAATGAAAACCAAATATTGGAAAGGAAAGCCAGGTCACAGCTATCAGTACTACTTTCTTGTCTAGAATGTACATCTCCATTTGAACCCTCTTGACAATGAGCATAGTCATCAGTTATATGGTCAGAGCCATGCAGTGCATTGGTGATGCCTGAGCTCAGATCTTCATAAGTGGTCTGTTTTTGTGTCCCACCATGTCTTTAGTATCATTTTTGCCTTCTCTGTTGCTTTTCTGATGTCTTAGCAGGTTTGTCTATGGAGATTCAAGCTGTTAACACTTTTAAAAGAGACAACTAACATTGTTCTCCTGCATTTGTACTTCAGTCTCCAGTTAAGTGGCCTGGTTTCCAAAAATCTCGCATGTGCAACAACCTCTCCTTCCTTCAGCAAAGGCTGGTTGTGACTCCGCACTTTTCTGAAGCAGGACTACTCCTGAAGTACCTAAAGATAGATTTATCACCTTTATCTTCTTAAATTCTCTTTAACATTGAGCATTAAGGTGTAGAGGTCAGACAAACTGGAATTTATCTTTTAACTTTCATCCAGAAATAGGTCATTACCTGGTACAAGATTCTGCCCCCTCCTCCCCACCCCAGCCCACCATCCTTCTGCCAGTATTGCAATCTGCATGAATATAGTGAGACCATCTAGATGCCGTGAAGATGGTGACAGTAAGATCAGAGGGCATAGCTATGAGTTGTGTCACATCCTTACAGTCATAGCTTGGCATTCTGTGCTTCTGAGCCATGTTTGGGGCTTCTGCAGCCCCTTTCCCTCCACCCTGGCTGTGCCTCCTGCAGGCCAGTGTCCTGCTCTCTGCAGTTTTGCCAGCAGAAAGGCTGCATTGTGCACTGAAGAACAACTCAGAAAAAAGGGTTGTTTTTTCATTCATCTGCTGCTTTTCATCAAGGAGAGTTCATGGAGATGGGCCAGACCAATGACACAAGGGGGGGGATGAGACAGGGGCTTCCCAAGGCATCGCTGGCACCAAATCATTTATTGAAAAGTGCCCTGGTGAATCAAAGCTAGGATTTTCACACCTGTCAGGGGAAATGAACACCAACAACCCCCACATGTTTACTAATCCTGGCTCTCTGTGTGTATGATAGTGATTCCAGTTCCCTGTTAGCAAGTTCCAAAGTTATCCGTTATCAAGTTCCGAAGTTATCCCTGTAATGGCTCCTCCATTCAGATTAATGCTGCCTGGCACATTGAACACACCAGAGAGATGCAAAGTTCAGCACTTGGACCCTAGAATGTTTCTAACTTTCACCTTGTAATGAGCAATTTTTCCTCTTTTCAGAAGTGTTTGTAATTATTAAGGCTAGCAGAGACCCAGATGTTTGAAAAGCCAGGAGTTAAAGGACAGTCCTCTAGTTACAAGAAATACTGGATTAGTAAGAGTCCTAGAACAGGTAAAATGAGCACTTGGAGTGTGTGCTTGCTCATGCAAGGAATGATACAAAACCCAGTGAAGTTTAAATACTGGTAGTTTTGTTCTTTTGTATTCTGGCAGTTATTTGGTTTGTGACTTAATTCGTCTCAGCTTCCAAGTCCTTTAAAAGAACGCCGTGAGGCAGGTGCCAAGGAATTGCCAAAGTGTTAGTGAATGCCTGTAGTAGCATTTTTGCATCTTGTACTTCTGAACTAAATGCAAAAATCCACCATTACCCTGCACATCTGGTGTAGACCAAGACAGGGGACTGCTCTGCCTATGACTTCAATCTTTTTTCAGCCATTTGAAAACGTGAGTAAAGAAGCTGCAACTCTCTGTAAATGGGCTTGTGTCACAGCACATCGAGTTGTTGAGGCTGGAAAAGACCTCTGAGATCATCAAGTCCAGCCTACTCTGTATGAAAAATACCTATGTTCTCTTGTTCTGCTGGTTCATCTGCAAGTCATTGACTGAATGAGTAGCCTGCCCAAGAGAGAGAATATCTTTTGGACCATGAAGATTAACAGTTTCAAAAAAGACTAGTTTTCTGTCTAACAGAAAAATACTGATGTAGTTTGTTTCACAGACATAAAACACCTAACAGTGCATCCTTGTGATTGTTCCTGATGTGCAGCACTGCTATTTGAAAAGACAGTTTGGTTAGGAAAGGAAATAAAATGTGGAACATCCTATTTAAGCTTCTACTTGATCAGCCATGTGAGATTATACCCAACCCACTGCTCCGGTGTTCACATTCATGTGCTGGGTAACTGCAGTGAGTTTCCTCCTGTTACCTGTACATGTCAGAAGGGGAAGAACAAGAGCTAGAGAGGGTAGAGCACTGTGCCTGGGAGCTGCTTAGACCTGCCAGGACATGGAAGGGAGGAAGAAAAGGTTTTCAGGAGTACAAATGGCATTGAGGTACCTGAGCACCCTCCAGCTGTGCTTCTGAATGTCCCTCCTGTCAAGTCTCAAATAACTTTGGACTCACTCTTTCCAGGATTGTATTTTCAGACTGGCCAGCCTGTCTGCAGTCATCTGCATGGCACTGTCAGACAGAACTGTTTCCTTTTCCTGTTCTTTGACTTTGCTCTCAAAGGTTCAGCTTAGGGCAAAACAGACTTGTCTTTTCTGAATGTCCTTTCCTAGCCTTTTCAATGAATCCTCAAGAGGTACAACCTTGAGACACAGGTTTAGGAAGACCTAGCTCATGTGTTTTATCTATTGACCCAGGGGCAGGGCCCCAGTGCTTTTTAGCTTCTTTTATTTTGGTAAATGGAGGCTTAAATTCTTGAAGATGTAGATTCCTCACATTAAATTAAATTTGCTGAATTTTCTTTGTGTGTTTTCAAAGCATCTGTGATTGTCTTTTATGCTTAGATCACTGGTGATAGGAGAATATTAAGTGTAAACCATCTTCAGCCCTTAATTTTAGCTGTGACTAATATTTGTTTTTCTACACAGTGTGGGGTGTTTCATCCATTCAATTGAGTGAACCTGCTCCAACTTTGACTTCTTTTTCTGTTTCAGTGCTTTTGTATGTGAGGAAGGAGACAGATGAGGTGTTTGATGCTTTGATGCTGAAATCACCCACAGTAAAGGGGCTAATGGAAGCGGTAAGTACCCAGTGTCCTCATGCTGTTTGGCAAGAAAATCTGGAGGCTATCAAAGTATTACTGAGGTAAAACATAAAGATGAAGTTATTCTCAAATACATGTAATGCATAAAAGTTTTCTGGGCCATACCTCTCCAAAGCAGGCGTGTTCCAAATTCAGAGGTGTCAGCAGGTTGCTAGGATTGAATAGTATCACAGAGCTGATTTACTGGTGACCTGAGCCTTGAGGGGTGGTGACAGTTAACCAGTGTTAGTGTCAGGGAAGCAGAGAGGTTCCTGCTCCATTTTCTGAAGTGCTTTTTTCTGAAATGATTATGCAGAGCCTGTTTTTTCTCCTGTAATGCCACTGGTATGCTTGCAGCTACCTTTTAAAGTGGCCCAAATTCACCATTTCCAAGTGAATTTCATAGGGATTTTATGCAGTTGCTGAGCCAATGCAGACGAGTCATTCATTCCTCCTGCCTCAAATCCTGTCTTGCTCTCTGTATCTACCTGAAAGGATGTAGGAGCAAGCAGAGTGACAGCCTCTTCTCCCTTATGGTAAGAAATAAGGACTAGGAGAAATGCCTGTGCCAGGGAAGGTTTGGGCTGGATGATGTTAGGAAGATTTTATTCACCAAAAGTGTTATTAAACTTTGGGATAGGCTGCCCTAGTGCTGGAGCCCCTGTCCCTGAAGGTATTTAAATTACATGCGGACCTGATGCTTAGGGTAATGGTTTAATGGTGATCTGACAGTGCTTGGTCAAAGGTTGGGCTTAATATTCTTATAGGTCTTTTCCAACCAAAGACATTCTGTGATTCTGAGCTCTCTCTCCCAGAGTGGCCTATGTACCAGCCTGCCCCTTTGCAGCTTCATTGACTTCAGTTTTCACTTGTTACTTTTCTTTACTGTTAGCTGTGATCACGGATGGCTATTTCGACATGTAATGTTGTTTATATCTGCTGATGTGTGAAATTCGGTGGGGGAAGAGTTAAGAAGCAGCCACGTGTCTCACTGCTTGATGTGGGAACTAATGTGAGACTGATTTGTGCGATGTCTTGAATTCCAGCCTTGGTTACATGAGGGAGGGAAGATGGGGATAGATGAAAGTGTCCCTAGGGAGATCAGCTGAGTGCTACTAGTGTCTGTATTCATAGTCTCATAAAGCTGTCACAGTGTCTCGCTGCATGCACCAGCCACCTCAAAAGCAGTAAAAGCTGAGTTATTTAGTCAGTATCTGGCAGAAGGCAAGAAGACAAAATAGTGGGTCAATGAAGTTATTTAGACCACCTATCCCGCTCAGGGTATCTCTGAGGAGAGTCAGCTGCCATCTAAGGATGCAGATCCTAACTGCTTTTACCAGTATTGTTTGTTAGTAGTGAGTAACTGCTGCTCAGTTGTTAGGCAGAACACCAGTGTAATAAAAGCCAGGCTTTGCTTGAAGAGGCTGCAGACTGAGTCTGTAACAGCTTCATCTTGCCTTTGTATGGAAATTAAAAGTACGTTATCGTCCTTCCACAACCCTTCAAGCCAACAGGAATATTTTACCTCCAGTAGTCTGTGGCCCCTCATGCCTGTTCTTCAGCCACTGTGTAACATAAAAACAAAGCTGGAGCAGAAACAGAAGGGTCTGCATAGCTCTGTCAGCACAGCTGATGACTCAGTGGCATGTTTTCGGCACCAGAGAAATCTGATCCGTTGTAAAATGTCCCAGTTTACTGGCAGGAGCACACTCAGAAAAATGCCATTCTCTTTGGTAGGATGTTGTGGGTAACTCAATGCCAAAAAGCTGTCAATCTGTGAATCTTCAATCCTCTCTGCACTCATTTCAGTAAATCATCTAATATTGTAATTGCACGCATCCTAAAGGCTCCGTTCTGAACTCAGGACTATGAACTCAGAAACCAAGGCTCTGAGTAGTGCATAGCCCCAGACAGTACCTATGATCCTGAATCAAAGTTTCCTTCTCTGTTTATGGATTTAACCCTTTCTTGTTGATTCTAATCACAGCTCCTGGTGTCTGGCTTTCTCCTGATTTTCCATTATTAATCATATTGTTTCCCCAGATACTGTGTTTTTTATTCTCTCCTATACCCCAGTTCCAAATTAGATTCCTTCCCAGATTTCTTTCTTCTGGCAAATACCTAGAGGTCTCAGGTGTCAGAGACACAGAAAGGGATGTAAATGTTTCGGTATGAAGGTGCTTGCATCCTACACCAGTCAAAATTTATCAATAACAAATAATGAAGCAATTGCCTGTCACACAGCATCACATGTATGTGGAGACTGACCAGCTTTAGATCCTGCTCTCAGCCTGCTCCGTCTGTCTTGTGCAGAATCACAGATTTATTACAATTGCAGAAGGTGATCTAACCTAGGAAAATGAAGCATGTCTCAAAGTCTTTCTAGAATTAAAAGCTAGCAGCTGAGCTTGATAGAGTTTGCTTAGACCAAAGTTTATTAGGTACCTGTACGTGTCCTTCCAACCAGTGTAGGGCAACAGGCTGGACCATTCCATAGAAGTAAGTTGGTAATGCTTTCCTACGAGGCTGGGCCAGCCCAGATGTTGCCCTTTCTCTGATCCAGCAGGGGAAGCTTTTCTGGTGGTTTGTCCGATCTGATCTGTGCTACAGACAAACCTGCAGCCCAGAGGGACACTCAACCTGTTATTTCAGTGCCACTGCAGGTTGTTCCACTGCTTCAGGCATCTAAGAGAAAGGAAGGGAAGAATTCTCTGCTCAGAAGATTGAAAAATGGGCAAGAGACGATAAAGAAAATTATTTATCCAAATAAAAATATCTTAAAAAAAATTATTATAGTAGGGGGCCAGGTGAGAAATCGTGTTTCAAACAGGAGCTGGTAGTAGTGGTGGACTCTCTGAGTTCACAACAGGCATGTTTCAGAAGTGGGTGTTAAGTGAGATGCCCTAGCAGATGCTCTCTGTGGTTTCTCAGATTCTGCAGCAGCACTTAGCATGTCTGCAGTGGAGACTGGTTTGCTGATCTGGTGAGGGGGAGGCTCTCCCACACCCCCGCCTCTAGCCTTGCTTCCACAGCTCGCTGTTTGGTGTAATTGGATGAATCCTTAGGGGTTCCTGAGAAATGTGCTTGTTCAGGCATCTGGAAGTCTTTTGCAAAGCTCACTAATCCCAGCGTGTTATATAAATCCTACACCTGTCATGGGCAGTGTGACGGGCAAGGCTTTCTCAGCCCTACCTCCCATAGCCTGCGTAGGAAGTGGTGTCCCACAGCCCCAAACCACTTTGAGCAACATTTGGAGTGCGTGACTACTATGTATCCCAAACATCCTAGGGAAGTTTTATGCTGGAATGTGCAGAATGCTGGATATTAGCTGCTACTAAACCCCCTTGGCACGGGAATGTTTCTCCCTGCCTGCTGCTTCACATGGAGCCAGCGAAAAGTGTTTTCAAGCACCGGTCTTGACAATGTCACTGGGCTTCAGAGCTAACAGAGTAAACAGTGTTTACAGATCTTCACACAGTTGTGACATCTCCTGCATTTTCAGGTTGCAGTTTTTTCTCTGATGCCTGTTATGAAGGGTTTTTTCAGCAGCCTGATGAAACAGAGACATTTTTCTTACTGCTTTACCAGAAAGTTTAAATGTAGATACTCAAGTTCAACACTAGGTTCTTCATCTGATGTCATTGTATTCATGGTAAGCAAAGCTAAAGGGTAAGAAGACACTGAAGGGAGGTAGAGTGTAAGTGAACCTACACATGTGCTCCTGGCCAGTGGTAAGTGATTCCATCTACGGGGATCCTGCCCATGAATCCTCCCTTGGCTCTGTGGGACACTCTGTCCCATCTGTGAAGCAAAGTAGCTGGGCAAGGGTGGGCCATCCCACACGGGGATCAAATCACCCTTGTTCCACCCTATTTGGAGCAAAGACTCAAACTTCCTTGAGATAAGCTGAGTATATTGTGGAATTTCTCTGTAGGATGCACTTCCACCCTGTGCATGTGGTGATGTGGCTTTTCCATAGGCTGCACAGAGCATTGTGCACAGGCTGCACAGAGCTGCGAGTGAGAAAGACTGGGTTTATAGTCTGAGAGTGAGGGTGATGGTCTAAGATATGACACGAGTGGTGTGAAGCCCTTCTTCTTACGAATGTGCAAAGTGAACCACTCCCTTCAGCAGGAGGGTGTGACAGCTGCTGAGCTTGTGCAAGGCTGCACAAAGCACCAAGGCTGGTGCTGAATGAGTCAGGCAAGAACACGGAAACAGGATTGGCATCAGTATCTCCAGCACCATATCCAAAAGATATCTTATCCTGGATAAGAAGATAATTATCCAGGTGTGGGTGATACAGGCAAGTGCAGGCTAATTGCTTCTCTCTCATAGAGAATCCTGGCTCTCTGGACTGAATCAGAAGCTGTGCCTGGGGTTCCACCTGTAGCTCCTTGAGTCTGTCCTTGGTGCTGGGTTTATCTATTGCTTCCTTTCCATTTTCTATTTAATCTTAATTGCTTTAATTTACTTCTCTAAACTAACACTTTGTCCCAATGGAAGTCCAAACACAAACATGAAGACAGGATGTTACAGTGATTGATGTTTGGCAGTCTGTAAATTGATTTTTAATTGTGCATTTCAGTTCTCTAATGCAGAAGATAAATCGTAAGCTATTTATCTGCAACTTCATTTCACCTGGGAAGAACAACAACCTTACTCTGGTTGTCAGTAGAGCACCACAGAGTATTAATCATTGAGAAAGAGTAATGTTTCCATAATTATTTTGCCTTTGGGGACAATGTTCTTTCAAATATGAGCTGTGAGGCCTGTTCCTCCAAAGAAGAGTCATAATTTGGAAAGGAGAGCTGGCTCAGATGGAGGGCTCAGGGATACCTTCTCCACAACTCATACAGAACGGCCATCCAAAGAAGTTCCTGGTAGACTGCTGCAAAGCAATGCCAAAGCATCCCAGTCAAGTGCTTCTTAGTGTTGGCCATTTGTCAGCTAAGTGGTTCTTCCAAAGTTCTTCCTGTATTTTCTGCTTTACCATAGGAAGTCTATTTTGGAAATCCTTTATCTTGTTATCTGAAGACAAGATGATGTTTTGTAAGCCAAAGGCTGTCCTCATTTTGCCACCCTGGTACCTAGATGGAGTTACCTCCCCAACAATCCGTAAGCTTCCCAGTGCTGTGTTCAGCGTGTTTGCAGCCCTCTTGCAGTAAAAGATACCTTTTCAGATGTAAGAAATCCCAGGGAGGGTCCTGTTAGCTTAACCAACCTTGAAATGCCATTGAGAAATAGAAACATGCAGGGTTTTTGTTGATCCATCACCTCCTGTTGTGTTGCTACTCATCCACCTTCTGTGGGGTGGAAGAAGCCTTTGCTTCTGTAAGCCCAGAAAATCAGAGTAAGAACGGCTGAAGGTGCCTGATCAGACTGAAATTCCCTTGTCAAATCTGAAGCTGGGAAGACTGTTGACACCTTGAGCAGATCAGGAGGAGATGCTGAGGCAGTTTTGATGACTCGCACCCTGTGAAAACTGAATGGAAACAACTGTGGGTTTTTGATCAAGCTGTTCAGGGTTAGGCCTTCCTAAAGGTCATTTAGATGTGGTGCTTAGCCTTACGGTTCACTTGTGAACTTGGTAGAGCAGGGTTCATGGTTGGACTTGATATAGTTGGACTTGGTATAGTTAGTTGCAACTGACTTGTTGATATAGCTATGCTGTAAAGTTTTCAGAGGCAGCGTTTTAATGCCTTCATTAAAGTGAGAAGTGATAATCTTATATTTCTCATTAGTCTTTATTGATAATTCTTCTGGTTTTATGATTTCAGATCTCTGAGAAATACGGGCTGCCAGTTGAAAAGATTGCAAAACTGTATAAGAAGAGCAAAAAGGGGTAAGTTAACTAGCTAGAACCTATTGCAGGATCCTTTAGAAGTTCTCAGAGATCCCAGCTATGCTTGGGGCTCGTGGTGCTGGGCGCTATAATCACTACTAGGAAATGCACTCATATGATTGAAATCTTAATGTCTATGGGGACAGTGAAGGCAGAGTAGAAAAGGTGAATCTCTAATCTGTCTGACCAGTATTCACAGACCTGCTGTGAAGAAACAAGAGTTTGTGTTTGGAAAATGCATCTGGATAAAGGCTGTTCTGTGTTGAATAGCATCATGGAGCACTGGCACAGGAGAGGTGCAGCCTTTGCTGTGAATGCAGTGAGGAGTTTCCCTGCAGCATCACTAAGAATCAGGGCACTGTCTGAATGTGAAAGGCGGACCAGGCAGGCAGTGCATGCTGCAGGGGGGTTTCAGCTGAATAAATTTAGACGTGAGCATCACAGCTGTGGTTTCAGAATAGCTGGGCTACTTACTACTCCTTGCCATAAATCTAAATCTAGGTCTCTCCACTTCAACTTTTTTGTACTTCCAATAACCACAAGATTGTGGTGATGCAATTTAAAATCAATCATTTGTTTTCAGCTGGAACTCTGGCTTAGGGCATTGTTTTGTCTGGGGATTTCTTTCTGAGAAGACAGGTGGAACTCCTCACATTCTGCTACTTTCTAACACGTTCCTATGTGATGTGTTTGCTGGAAGAAACACTTAGCAGTAAAGAGCGAGGAAAACACTCATATACACTCCTAATAGCTGTCAAATCCTCACATCCAAGCTGAGTTCTCAGCCTGTGAGTGGTGTGAAAAGCACAGACTCCACTACTTCTCCCTGCCAGCAGCTCACCCCACAGAGGTGTGGCAGCTCATGCAGTGGGGCTGAGGAGTAGCATGGAGTTGTGTCTGGGAGAGGCAACATCAGACATGGGAAATACCAGGTAGCTGAGGCCACAACATTCTGGAGTGCAGCTCCCAGCCCTGGCATGTCCTTACCTTAGCTGCTTTGACAAGGAACATCCTTGAATCCGAAGGCTAAGGGACTATGGGGCAGAGCTTGATGACTATTGCCACTATTCTCCCTGCACTGGCTTATGCTGGAGTCTGCTTTCGCACCAAGCAGATTTGGTGGAGCACATGGCTTTCCCTTTCAGTGCCCTGGTACCTAAAAATGTTGATTTTTGCCTTTGTCACTAGTATCTTGGTAAACATGGATGACAACATTATTGAGCACTACTCCAACGAGGACACATTCATCCTGCACATGGAGAGCATGGTTGAAGGCTTCAAGATCACCCTGACAGAGATCTAACTTCGGGCAGAGCCTTCTCTTAAGGAACCACAGCATTTCATCCTTCTTGAAAAGCAGAAGATTCCCCAGGAACTTGAGAGACATTGATCAGAGACACTGTTACAAGACTGCTTCGACAATGCTGTCCATTCTGTACACGTGCACCCACTGCGTACAGACTTGGGTTGTCAAGCACAAGGCCACTCACATTAACCTGGTCCCTTATTTATTGTTCTCTACTCTCTAGTGTACAAGCAGTTACCAGCCCCGGATTCATAACCAGATGACCCACTGCAGATGTGAAATGAAGCATTTTAATCCATCAGCACGGATGAGCTCACACTAAAACATACTAAGGAAACATGCCGGTGTGTTTTCAGAAAGCTGGCGTCAATCACTTTGCCAGCAGTTCCCCCAGTCATTGCTAAAAACCTGGTGCAGTGCTAAGGATGGGGAGAGTGGGTGACAGCACTCACTGGCTCAGCCTGATCCGTGTCTCTCTGTAGTGTATAGTCTTGCCAAATACCTCTGGTAGTTCTCAGCACGTAGCGATGAGGACTTGTAAGTAAGGCATTCAGCTACAAATGTCGCTTGTAAGTAAATGGTCAAGAAACCATTTTAACCTTGTACATAATGTTTATAATATGCAATAATATATTTTAACTCCTGTTGGTGGGCATGTTTACTGCCACTATGGTTTTGTATGTATTCAGCGTAGGGTTTAACAGAATCTTTCCTAGAGGTTTAGGTTGTTGCAGTCTGTTAAGGAATGTGTACTGAGAAGCTGGTAACTGCACCTGCACTCATGTTCTACCTTGCCCACCCAGTTTTATTCTGAAACACTGGAGCAAACTGTCCTAAAGGCTCTAGAGTGCTTTGGCACAATAGGACTCACCCTGAGTGCACACATCCCAGCTGTAGATACCTGAGTGCCCCATCTGGCTGTCGTCAAACCCAAGAAGCTGATGTTTCTGCTGCCTGGAGTGCCTAGAGTTGCAGAAGTGCCTGTTCCTCTGATGAAGTGGAAGATCTCAAACTGGGCTTTTCTCAAGTCTGTGGAGGGGAAGATGCTTTCCTCCAAAGACTGCCATGAAATCATTCCTCTCTAAAGGCTCTAACAGGACTGCACGAAACAGGACTGCAGATTTTTCTTCTTAAGGCTACTTACTCTTGTATCTCCATTGAATGGATCTGTTTTGCTCCATAGGACAGTTGGGTGAGGTAGAAACCTGGGCCTGATGCAAACGTTTTATCAAAATTGGAACAATTTTATCAGTGGAGGCTGTACCCCCAACTAAGGTGTAGACAAAGGTCTCTCTCACAAGGGCTGCATCTAGACCCAAGCTGAACAAGATAATCCAAACAAATTCCCTCCATGTCTTACAAATTTCCTCACTCCTTCTCCCTCCCTTCCTTCCTCTCTCTCTCCCTCCTTCTATTTCATCTTCTTTTGTCATAAGTTCTTTCTACTTCTGATGCAGAGATTTTTCGTGACTCCCTTATCTTTTTGTAACTCTTGATACCCTGCTCAAGAGCAGACATCCTGGGAATACAGAGCATTGATGGTGGTTCTGTTTGTCTCTGCTTGGCTCAGACTCACACGAAACGTCTGTGCTCACTTAGCCCTTTCTAACTGAAGAAAAAGCCCTAGAGAGAAAAATAGGATGGTTCTGGCAGCTGCTATTAGGAGCTGGACCCAGCACAGGGTATTTCTCTGTTGTTGGGAATCCTAAGGGATCTCTCAGTTGGTCATGGTGTCTGGGCAGAAACTGCAGGTGGATCACAGGAGCTGAGCCGTGGCACTGCCTCCAACAAACCTGCACCCAGCTCCGCTAAGGAGGGTCTAGGGTGCCTGGGCTTGGCCTGGGTTGAGGTGTGCTGCATTAAAGAGGACAGTGAGAATCTGGGGTTCACTCTTCTGGCACCTCCAGCACCCCAGATAGTGGGACATTACTGCCTTACACATGGGTAGAGGTGAGCTGTGATCTGTCGAGTGTTGCAGCATCCTGTGGTGAGGAGCAACGCAGGATCAGTGAGGAGTGCAATGCCTCAGGGAATGCTGAGGTCGTAGGAGGTATCTTTCCATTTTAGGAGCTTTTGGTCACTCACTGTCCAGAGGAGGAAAGTTTCCTCCACAGTTAACTGAAAGCTTGTCTAGACACCTTAAAGTGTGTGAACTTTGACACAAGAGAGCTCATCCTCCTGCCTCTATTTTCTTCCTACAATCTCAATGAAGGTAGCAGGGTTAAGGAAGATGAATAGTGTTTGCCCTGATGATAAGATTGTTCTGAAGTAACAACTAGATCTAGCTAAGGATGATCTCCCTTGACTGTATCTGCCGCAACCTGAGGGCTTTTTTTCTCTGCTCCAGATGCAGACTCAACAAAAACACCTAAGGCATCGCAAAGAGCACCCTTTCCGTGGTAGTTACAGCACCTGCTGCTGGAGGAACGCTGAACCTTAGGTGCTGGTCATGGCAAACTAGAACGCGGGGTTTACCTTGTTGGTCAAAGCTTGTGATGGCAAAGAGCCAGGACAGGTAGAGCAAACCTGTGAAGCAGTGGCCTGCTCCAGTCAAAGGTGTCGTGAGGTACCAAAATGTGCACATTGCTTCAGTGCAGTGAAAAACAGTGATCAGTGCTGGATCTTCCCAATAGGAAGAGTTAAATGGAGGTAAGGTTTGGCTGCTGTTCAGCAGGGGACAGGAATCCCTGCCTTGGCTCCTTTTGTCTCTTTGCGGCACTGCTGTGGTTGTTTATTTAAAGGAACAAAACACATTTCCTCCTTCTTCAGGACAGCAGTCCTGAATCTTAACTAGTGCAGCCTCGAGGGCTCAGCTCCTTTTCCCAAGGATCAGAGCCATGCAGCCCATAGATGCTGCATTTCAGAAGGCTCTGTTGTCAGAGATGTGTGAAAGGAAAACAGTCTCCTGAGCAATAATTTCGGTTATCACTACAGGTTGGGCGCTCTGTCCGTCCGTTTGATTACAGAACACCCAGATGTCAAACCTGAGTTTATTTCTATGCAGTGGGGGGCTGATATCACCCAAATAAAGGGTGTCCTTGCGGTGAAGCTTTGCTGATGTACGGTGATGTCCCCATCGAGGCCTTTTGGAGGATTTTTACCACCCAATGTAAACTACAAAGAGCAGAACTTCCCTGTGTGCTGTCTCTCATGAAGTTTTTGGTCAGTGGAGTTCAGAGATCAAATGTCTTTCTTGTATATTTTTCTCTCTCAGTCTATGAATTGTTTAAATGTTGTAAATTAAGTCAAAGGATGAGTCAAGTCGAAACTCTTCAGCGTTAGGGCTGCTGTATATTGATTGAAAGGTTATGGGAAGGAGTATCGTATGATTTTTAACGTGTAAAGCTTATGAAATGTTGCTGTTCTTCCATCTCCTATGAATTGAGACGAGATACAAACAAGAGTGTTTGTGCCAAAGTTTGTGACAAGCCCTCTTTGCGGCAAACAAGGAAACCTTATGTATAAATAGTGTGCTTTTATATTAAGAGACTAGCTCACGTAACTTAATAGCGTTGCAACTGGGAGAGGGGTTTGATAAACTGTAAATACAGTTATTTTATTTTTTGTACATTTTTAAGAAGGAAAGAAAATAAATATTCCTATGTATGAGAGAACGTTCCTGTCGCTGTGCTGTGTGGTCCTGCGGGCTGGGGGATTCAGTTCCTGCTGCTGTGCCTGGAAAGGTTATCAAGAGGAAGAAGAGAGTAAAAATTAATTCTACTGAGAAAGCCAGAGTAGAGGCTGCACAGGGATGTGATCTTTCTTGGGTGCTGTGGCAGTGCTGGGCTCTGCAGTTCAGGGGACACAGGGACATACTGCAGGGTGATCTGGATGAGCAGCATGGGGTGAGCCAGGAGCGAGTCCTGTGGGGCAATTTAAAGTAATCCAGTTCTCAGGGCACCCCATGCAGTTCATGTGTAACTGAGTTTTGTGGGCAGGCATTTTACTGAGTGACTCTAAATGCAAATGCTATTAGCACTGGAGGGGTTGTGGCCATGGAGCTGTGAGTTGAGGTGTGTTGGCTGGAGGGAACCACTGCACTCAGTGTGCTCAGAGGCAGCTGTGGATGAGCAAGGCCTTAGCAAGGTGACTTGTAAGGTCTGTAAGAAAAACTGACCCTCTTGTAGGAGAGGGGGGCAAAACACCCCTCCTGCAGCTTTTCACTGAACCTTTTGGGAACTCGTGTTTCCCAGTTTTCAAGGTTGTGTTTTTCAGCACCTTCCCAAGCTCTTGGCTTGATTGTGCAAACAGTGATTGCCTCCGGACCCGGCACTTTTCCAGATGGGGCCACATCCAGGGCTCACAAGCTCTGTTCTGGGAGCCTATCCACATCCCTGTCCTGGGCTCTGCACAGAGAGATGGGCCGACAGCTGTGGTGAGTGGGAGATTTTAGCCTCCTGTAGATGAACACCTCGATACACCCAGCCTCTCCTATGCCTTAATGCAAAATTGTCTTACAGCCTGAATGGAGGGTGAGAGGGACATGTGTCAGGCAGCCTGGCACACTGGGAGCTCATGTGATAGAGCTGGTTTGAAGGTGCACTGAGCACACAGGGACCATGTAACTAATGCCCCATCCTGCTTCCAGCCTGTTTCAAACCCTTAGTAATGTGCAGTTCCACAAGTAGGCTGGGTTTTATTAATCCCAAAAGGAAAAGGCTGGTTTCAGTTACCTTCCAGTCGGGTTTAAACTACTTTTAGCACCCTGGTGCTAATCCCAGCTCAAAATTTAACCTAGGTGAAAGTTTGAGGAGCTTAAGGAACATGCACAGGAGCATAAGCTAGTCCCCTCCAGAGCCCAGCTGAGGCTGGCAAGAGACCCAGCTGCTGTGGGCTCTGTTGCTGCCCTATGAGCTGCTAACCACAGCTCCCACTCTACCACTCATGCTCCCTCTCATCCTACCCCCAAGATGATGCTCAGATCATTTGGGGATAAAAAATGCCCTAAATCTGGAGGAGACTTTATCTCTGTCAGGGAAAATCCCATTGGCCACCAAAGCTGATCCTTCCAGTTCTGGAGGGTCAGGGCTCTCAGCTTTGTCCTGACCTTCCTTTGCTTTTATGAATCAGTTGGGTCCTCTCGTCCCACACTTCAGCTGCTGTAGGAAGAACTGCAGGGGAGAGCCCAGCTGGCTGCAGTGTGCTGGCACAGTGCCCGAGCACGGTATGGCTTAGCTCTCGCTGAGCCCTGCAGATTGGCTTCCCTGGCACTGCCCCCATGCCTGCGGCACGGAGCAGCCTGGAGGCGTGAGGACAGCAGGCAAGGACTTCTCCGAGGCTGGCTCACCAGGCCATGGGGCAACGTGAGACCTGGGAGTATTGGTTGACAATTGCCTACATATGAGCCAGCAGTGCACTCGGATGGCCAGCAAGGCCAGTGGCAGCCTGGCTTGTATCAGCAGTAGTGTGGCCAGCAGGAGTAGGGACGTGATTGTCCCTCTGTACTCAGCACTGGTGAGGCCACATCTCAAGTACTGGGTACAGTCTTGGGCACCCCAATACAAGAAGGACAGTGAGGGGCTGGAGCAGGTCCCAAGAAGGGCAACAAGGTTGGTGAAGGGTCTGGAGAACAAACCTTGTGAGGAGCAACTGAGGGAGCTGGGGCTTGTTAGTCTGAAGAGGAGGAGACCTTATTGCTGTCTACAGTTACCTGAAAGGAGGTTGTAGAGAGGTAGAGGTTCGTCTCTTCTCACAAGTAACAAGGGATAGGACAAGAGGAAATGACCTTTGGTTGCACCAAAGGAAAGCCTTGAGGAGAAGGACTTGGGGGTGTGGGTTGATGAAACACTCGGCATGAGTTGGCAATGCTCGCTTGCAGCCCAGAAAGCCAGCTGCATCCTGGGCTGCAGCAAGAGAAGCATGACCAGTATATGT
>VZRI01006416.1:352761-370598 GCA_013397515.1 Upupa epops | reverse complement strand
CAACCTGGTCTAGTGGGGGGTGTCCCTGCTCATGGCAGGGGGTTGGAACTAGATGATCTTTAAGGTCCCTTCCAACTTGAACCCTTCTGTGAATCTATGAAATTTAGGTTGGATATTAGGAAAAAATCCTTCATGGACAGGGTCCTCAGGGCTTGCAACAGGCTGCCCAGGGAGGGGGTTGAATCACCGTCCCTGGATGCATTTAAAAGTCATGTAGATCTGGAGCTTAGGGACGGGGTTTAGCAATGGGCTTGGGACAGCTGGGTTAATGGTTGAACTTGTTGGTCTTAAAGATCTTTTCCAACCTAAATGATCTATGAACCTGAGGTTTTAAGGCTCTGGCATGAAGGCAGTCACAGCACACGATGCATCACAGCTAGCTGCAGCGGAATTTTATTAGTAGGAAAGTACATTTAGGGGATTTCAGTAGGAGTATTGGTTTGAACCATTGGTCTCCACCACACACTGGTTTTCATCCAGATCGTTCAAGGTTACATACTCACGTAAGAAAACAAAATAAGTCATAGTTAGGTGCAATCAGTAATTCCAGTATGAAAAAGCACCATGTCACAAAACAGTTTACAATACAAAAGTCTTCAAAGTCTAACATTTAAAAACAATATTTGTTCAACAGGAATAACAATACAGTAAAAAAAGTCGCCTTTCCCTTCAAACAATACTGCTCATAGATTTTGGCACGGAGAAAGAAACTGTCACACACGAGCCTTTCGAACCACACGATGCTCTTCTGTGAGGGTCTGTACCACGGGGGAAAACACGCTTCTCAAGTCAGTCAGCTGCCAGGTGCATTTGGACTGCTTTCTCCATTAAGAAAAACAAATCAACCCTAAAAGAACCCCTCCCCGAACTCCTAAGCTGCAGCACGTCTTGACTTCGGGCCAGGACATGCTCTGGAGAAGCATCGCTCGGTCATCTCTCAGGTTCAAGCTGTTGAGGAAGTCAGCCCTGCCCAAAAGGCTGGATCTGAGCCCCAATTCCCTCTCCAAACCTGACAAGAACTGTGCAGCTAAGCTCCCCAGGTGGCCTTATCTGTTAGAGACTGACCCCACGTTCTCACTGTATTAAGCACCCCAATAAGATTCCGACCCCAAACTTGCCACTCACTTTGCTTTAATTGCTTCGTGTTGCTTTAATTGCTAAATCTTTGTTGCTTAATTTTAAAGCCACTTGCACAAATTCTCTTAAAATGTGAACCCATCGGTGCTGCCCTGGTGCAGCCAGCAGTCCCAACGGAAACCGAGCGTGTGTGCAGGTGAGCTAAGGGATGAGGATCCCTGGTGCTGGAGCCAGCAGGGCGCCCCAGCTTAGGGGACCCTCCTCCCAGTTCTCCTCCTGGGGCTGGCACACAGCACCCGAGGGGGTGGAAGCTTGACCCTGAGAGAGGGAAAAGACAGCAAATTAGACTTTTCAGGAAGAATTAGTTTCTGCTCAAACCTGACTCCTATAAAAATGAGAGCGCAGGGACTGTGCTCTGAGCAAAACACCGGTGCCTGTGTGCAGCTACGACAGCCCTTGAACAGGGCTGATTCTAGTGACCATGCAGTCCTTGGTGCTACCTCTACAAGCTGAACAAGAACAAACCCAATGAAAATGGAAATAGTTTTTTACATCTCACAGCAAAGAGGCCACTACGAAAACACGACAGTATCACACAGTAATTAGTACAGTCTTAAAAATGCAAACCAGCACTGGTAAGACTCCTATACATTCTGCGTATCGTATGTACAGAAGAGAACAGCTTCTCCAGAGGAGAGGACAGTCGTAGAGAATCTTCTGGGGTTTTTCGGAGCACGTTGCATAATACAATGACGTTACCAGCGTAAGGAAACTATGCTGACACCAAGAGTTCAAGAAAGGTTCTCACTGGAGGTTACTAGCAGGGGAGCGATGCACATGCTGGGGGCACAGAACACACAGCTTTCTGCTCAATTCTCCGTCGTCTCCGCCGACAGCCTGGTCATCTACTTCCATTGTGGCGGGTAGGTTTAACGTGTTGCTCTGTGGGTGCAGGCTCCCAAAGGGCCAAACCTCAAGAGCTGCTCTCAGGATTCCTTTCTATGAGCTTCACCTGGCCAAGAACTGGCCGGAGACTCAGAATATCACCAGGTGAGCTCACAACAGAACCAGGGGAGGAAATTAACACATCACGATATCTAGAGGCAACTACATGCAGGACAGTAGCAATTCTAGACAGCCATAAGAAAAATATGCAGAACAGATTAATTTCATTCATAGCCATCCCTCTCCTTTCTGAGTTGTAAAAGTCTTCCCTAGGATATGTAGGTTTGCTCACAAAGCATTCGTCTAGAGAGGTATCTGGTTTTGCCGAGACGCAGGATATGCTGAATTCCATGCTGCTGCCATTAGTCTGCCCGTGGTAGCTGACTGGAAGGTCGATTTGGAATCTCTGCTCTAAGCTGCAGTATAGAAACAGCCTGAGGGAACAGAGATGAGAAAGTGCTCCCTGTGGAATGGTCATGGACTTAAAGAGAAACCAGACGCTGGGACCCATTCAGATTTTGGCCACAGTTTGTTTCAATTTATGAGTCTCTGCTGCATCAAAACCATCTGCCCAAGTTCACACAAGAGACTGTGTCAGCGCTTGCTTTTGCACCCGCCACATCGTTCGCTCAGCAGTGTTTTAAAATCAAAGGTATCAAGTGCTTCTGAAGAGGCTGCATGGGTCACCTCAGGTTCAAGACCAGTATAGAACCAAATATACAAGTATCAACTACAAGATCGGTTGGATGGAGCTCAAGGAGCAAGGGGCAGAGATAAGCACACTGAAATGCAGCTCGAGCTCGCTCCTTGCAGCAAATGTACGGACAAATACAATCCCTAAAGTAATTAAGCACTTCATTTTCACTAGGCACAGTGAACCTACCTCACTTGTAGCTGCTCAGGCAGCTCTGCTCCTGGACTAATGCGACTTCTGCTAGAGTCTGAGCTTAACGCCCAGCAGGGCTGAATCTAAGAGGATCCAGAATAAATAAATAAATAACAGACAGGACTAAGGCAGAAACACAACGAAACACACACAAGAAATGAAAACAACCAGGAAACAGGATCTTAGGTTGGACTGGATGGTCTTTAAGGTCTTTTCCAGCCTCATAATTACTGTGATACTGTGATACTGTGAAATATTTCTGTGACTAACACAGAGCACAGTGTCTTCAGCAAACTCAGGTCTTTATCAGATTGAAACGCTGGGTCTGGTTTTCCTTTTTCTTCCAGACACTAATAAAAACTATTTGGATGCCCTGGAAATGGGAATTAGCTGATGAGAGGAAATAAAGAGAGGATGGTGGCAAGGAATTGCAAGTTCTCCCCTAAACAACCAACTAGGCTCCTTTAATCTTCCCACTGAGCACAACCAATTAAGAGTGGAAACGAAGCTTAGAATGTAAGAGGATTTTCTCAGGTGGGTTTACTGATCGCCATCATCCCGGGGAACACGAGGCCAAGCCTCAATACTGCTGAAACCCCTGTCCCTGGGGAGGAGAAAACCAGAGGTCACACCCCCAACACGTGTTTCTGACAGATGGCAGGAAGAGTTTCCGCCTGACATTGCAGAGCCAAAATGATCCCTGGTCCACAGCATCTGGACACAGCAGGCAGCACTGGGGCGCTGCACGACGAACGGTGCCGCATAGGAAGATCCTGCTCCTGCCTGGAAGAAATCAGCTGTGTGGAATAAACCATGGGAGCGGAGAGGAGTAGCAGTCAGATTCAGCCTGCAATGCATCAACAGAGACACACGGGATAATGGGAACCACATTGCTCCAGAGGTTCAGTGTGTTCTCGGAATGTTTCATACTGCCATTACTCAGTAACAGGAAATAGAGCGGGGTTAGCAAGGTGCACACTGGAGAGCCAAAGGCTGGGAATAAAATCAGAAGCTGTTTCATCTAGGTGCATCAAGCCTGGCGCCTCCAGATGTGCAAGGCTGTTGACACAGGGGTCAGGGATGGCATCCAGGAAGTGGGGGCAGAGCCTCGGAGAGCTGGACACCCTGAGCACCTGCCCTGGCAAAGCGATAACATCTTTGGTATAAGGTCAGGGCAAGAGAGGAAGATCTAAGATGTGCCCCAGCTGTACAGTAAGTGAACAATGTGGAGAGGGCGGGGGGGCATCATGTGCTCTGAGATCTGGGAAGCACTCCTTAGCCTGAATAAACATGGATGACCTTTTCTGCAGCAGGACCTCAAGTCCCCAGCCTCAGCACACAGAGACATGGGGATGAAGCAGCCCAGGAGGTCCCACAGACTGGGCTGGTGTGGAGGAGCTATTCTGTTGTGGCTATTGCTAAGGGAGTTTCACCTTGTGAATTCAGCCCCTGATGTAAAGGCAGGCATGTTTCCCCCAGTCTTTGATTTCTCTAGTCTTCTCACATTGTTCACTGCAACCCAAGCTCCTTTCTGCCTTGTTTATTGCTCATTAGTCATCCTTTTACATGTGACAGCTACTAACTGTAAGTGTTAAAGTGAATGGATGTGTGGCAGCAACAAGAAAATCAGTGCATTGCAAGAAGCCCCTCACATCTGGCCTTTCCAGATGTTACCTGTCAAGATATGGAGAGTATATCTGAGAAGCTTTGCATCTTGTCCTGTGAAAATCTCCATCTCTGAAACAACTTCTCCATAAGGATGATCTGGAAACAACAGCAGCAAAAGCCAGGCTGGAATAAGGGTTTTGGTTAAATGAGACTCCCATGGCAACCAGGGATGGTTTCTGCAAAGGACAAGGAGACTGACTTTGTGTCCAACTGACTGTTCTACTGCTCTGAATGCCAGAGGCACCTAACAGCTTCTGCAGCCCCCCAACAACGGTCCCGGTTTCTAGTGTCACTGCATCCACGGCAATCTACAGACCCCGCTGCTTTTTTCTTCTTCTACTTAAAACACAGTTGCTCTCCTCACCTCTTCCAGCCTGCAAATCACCACCTGGGCTTTGACAATCAAATGGATCTTTCCCTTGTCTCCAAAGCTCCTGCAGGCAACATGTTGCCCAAAGTCACACTTCGGAAATGCCTTCTGCTCCTCCAGGGTGCTGTTTGTTTGACACCTGATGAGCAGCTCTTGCTTACACATCGGATAGAGGAGGTTCATCCTGCTCCTGCAGCTGCAGGTTCAAGCAGAAGGTGTTTGAAAGTGTTTGTTGTCCATGCCTCCAACTCAACACACAGCAGACAGAGCTGCTCAGCTAGAAAATGCCATTTCTGGTCTAGCCCTATCTCCAAGCACATCGCCCCACAAGTCTGACATACCACTGCTTCAGATCTTATCTGCCTACCGCACAGCCAGTGGAAAACTCTGCCGGCAGCTCTGAGCAGTGCTCAGATGGCAGATGCTGCCAAGTCTCTGCATTTCTAAGCACAAACTCTGTGTTGTACAGAGAAAACCAGCTGTCCCACTTTGAGACTCCTACGTGAGATCCCACCCAGTTTGACACAGAGCAAAGAATGCATCCAGATGCTTGTGCAAAGGGCAGATGAAATGCTCTTCTCTGCCAGTCTTGCACCAGTTACCTGACACCTAGCTCCTGAGCCCAAGGGCCACCTCCAGGAAACCGAGGGAGCATGATGTAGAAGGACAGCAGTAGATGCTGGTGCAGGCAGTGTCGAGGAGGTCTCATCCACCCCTCTGCTCAATTCACTTGGTGCTTCTGCACTGGGCTTCTAAAGAAATCTGATTTGAAGAAAACGTCCTTTACCCTGACAGAGTTATATTGCTACTGGGTTGCATCTTCACCAGCGTTGCTAGGAAAAAGAAGAGAGATTTTTAAAAGGAGGGAGACAGCTGAGCTCAGGGTGTTCAGTCTGAAGCAGGAGATTCCCTCCACCTCTGCCACGTGTCCCCAGAGACCTGAAGGTTGTCACCGTGTTCCTGGGTTCACATGTACTGGGAGGCTCAAAGCCACAGCCACGTTCTCATCTCGGCTTAGGCGGCTGATTAGGGCTCACCATCAAGTTCACCAAGTTTCCATGAGTCAGCTGAGCTGAGGTTCCTGCCCATGTGTGCATGCCCAGCCCACAGCAAATGCAGGGTAATGCGCCTTAGCCGGGTCTGCAGTGAAAGAAAATTAAGCTGAGCCGCATTATTGCACATTTGTGCTCAGCAAAGAGAGCACAGGCTGAAAAGTCCTGGGGCTCAGCCCCCAGGGGCAGTTATTAAGCCATGGGGACCGTGGCATGTGTGACCCCTTCTTGTGTGACCCTTCTTGGGGTGCAATTCTGCACACAGACCTCATCCAGCTACAGAAGTTCCACCCTCCTGCCTTACTGTTGCAAGCAGCAGTGTCGAGACATTGTGGAGGTCATGTTTTATAACAGAGAACAACAAAGGACAAAATGCCTTAGCAGTAAGATCAAAATCCTACAAGCTCCTAAGAACAGCAAGAGCAAGAGCAGCGCTCCATGTGCCTCAGGAACAGCCACTGCTGTGATCTCACAGGGCTTCCAATAGTGCTGAAACTGGTTTCTCTGGTGTTACAAGGGACGTGTTCCCCTCTCCCTTCCCTACGCACCCTACAACCACTGCACAACTTCCAGCCCACTGGGAATTTCCCCTGGATTCAGTCCCCAAGTGGGACGTTCTCATTACTTCATTAGGACAACATGTGAGAGCAGGTCACCTCTTCACAGGCAACTAACAGAACTAACTAAACTCTCTGTTTGCAGCACAGAAACCGGGAGGTGCTGGGAAATGGGATGTCTGCCATCCTCCCTTCCTTCCCATGTGGAGACACTGCTCATTGATCACTTGGCGGTGTCAGCCTTGCTGCGCTGCTGTAGACAGGACAGGTCATTTTGTCTTCAAAACATTTACGAGGGCACGTGTGACTGCAAACACAAATGGCAGAAAATCCCAATCCAAGGCTCAGGCACCGCTGGGGATGCTCCTGTCACAGTTCCAGCTACGGATCGCTTTAAACAACGTGCAGAGGCAGAGGAAGAAAGGGATGGTTAATAATTTAAACCACCAATAATCAGCAGTAGTCAGGTAAAAGAATAACCTTAGTTCACTCTGTCAATGTTTATACAACAGTCTTATCTGCAGCTCTGTCCTCTGCAGCTGAAGGCTAATTCTCAGTCTTCCAGATTTGCTGAACTGTGGGAAGAATTACGTCTCCGCTGGCCTGGGGTTGTTGTGTTTTCAACGTGTTGCACAGCACAAGCACACGAGGCAAGCTTGCCCCCAAGCCCCAAAACTGCTGAGCAAAAACAAACAGAGAGATTAGGATCTGGACCAGAAACTAAAGAGAGGTGGAATGCAGTTAGTTAAATAAAGGTGACAGTTTAAAACTCTCAGTCACGTGAATTGCTTGCAAACATCAAGAAGAAGATGGAACAGTACAAGGTGTTCAGTCTCAGTAAATGCCAGCTGCTGCAGCTCTGGGCTGCTTTGGATCTGGGTGCCTGCACTGAGCAGGTTGGTATTGTTCCTCCAGTGTCACCTAGTCCTGCCCATGCAGTGGTAGCGATGGAGCAGGACTGGTGGGTCCCATCTGGCAGAGGGGTGTTGATCAGTGCAAGGCCACTGGCCTTCCGCAGCAGTCCGATCCACTCGGAGCCCTCAAGAAGGAACGTGGCTGTCAGTAGATGATGTGATGGGTACAGGAGCAACGGCCAGAACCTCTCCAGGTAAAGCAGTAAACTACCTTGAAGAAGGGAGGCAGAGGCTCCCCTTTGGAGGGCCAGACTTGTGCACAGGATGTCTAATGAAGATTGGGGAGAAAGAGATGGGAACCAGTTCCATCGTCTGTATGAACTGGTGCAAAATTTGCCAGCGATGCCTGTAACAGCTAAAAGCATCAGGTACTGAAACCTGTGCCTGTGCTTGAGCCTCTTCTGCCTTCCCTTTTCCCCACACACATCTCTGCTCAGTATTTTGATTAATAGAAAGGGGATACCTCACTGACTGCACTCCTGCCACCATTTAGGAGAAAAGTGTGTGTCCAAAGACATTTACTGGGTGTAATCAGCCTCTCGCAGCAGCCTGAGTACAGCTGATTAGCAGTGCTATTGTCGATCTGTTGGTGTTTTATTTCACCATGCTCTGCACTTCTCACCTGGCAAAGCAAACGGTTTGGGGAAGGTTCAGCCCGTGAGTTGTTTCCTCTCAGTTCCTGTACCCGCTAGCTAGTGTCAAACAAAAAATGGTTCGTACTCAGCTACTTATTCGTGGCTCCTAATTAGTACTTAGCTAATCATCGTCTGCAAAGCAGACTTATTTGACTTAGTTTATTTTAAATTAAGGCTACTGGGGATTAGCATCTACAAGGTCACTTGACAAAACGCCAACCTTGCCTGTCAGACAGAGGTTACTCTAACGAGCTCACGAATCCCCACCGCTGTGCTCTGCCTACATGGGTCCCTCCCCAACAGGATCACAGAGCAGCCTGCAGCTAATGACAGATTAATGCCAATTTAGTCAGCATAATGCCTCCTGCGCTAAAGCTTTTCCATTGTAGCATTGTAAAGACCCTCAGAAAATCCCGCTAGCTTTGCATGCAGCAACTTTGACCAAAGGATAACGTTTTGCAGCAGCAACTTTCAGAACTCCTGCATCTAGGCGAAAAGATAAACATCCACCATTTCTCTCAAGAGCTGGGTTTTGTTTGTTTTAATTTTATATATATAAATAGACCATAAAGCGTACCGTTTCCTCGGTTCAGTACAGGTTCTTGTGTTCGTTTGCTTTTTGTTTTTGAACTTTACTAAAATAAATGAAATATAAATGCTACAATTTTATGTTTCAAACAAGTTTTGATGACAGCCTTGCCCTAAGAGCAGGCCCAGAAACTCCGTTAGCTACGTGGAGAGAGACAAAAACCACCCCAACACTTCATTCTGTGCAAGAGCACTCAGAACAGCGGCTGTGCCTCAGGTGGAGCTGCTTGCAGGTGTCCGTGAATTCCTCACGTGAGTGCCCGCTCTCCTTAGAAGAAACTGCTTTATTACTAACCTGAAAATTTCACATTCAATGTGTACCCTCCCTTAAATTCATTGTCAAGACCAGTTTTCCATATCTGCGTCTGCCTTTGCTGATCCAAACAGCAAGATGTCCTGTTAGTCGTGGATTTAGCGATTGCAAGAGGCTGAATTTTCAGACAAAACCAGGTGAAACCAACTGCTCTAACCCTAGGAACCCCCAGTAACCTTTGTTTTAACCCTTCTCCTTCGCAACCTGGGAAACGTTCACAGCATCGAAACACCGAGGCGTAGGAGCAGGGGTGCAGACAAACGACACACCCCGCACGGATTTTGCACTTCTGTACTTCTTCCTGATTCTCTTTGACCTCAACTGGTGTCTCCTGGCCAGGAGAGGAGCTTCCAGGTGAATCCTACCCCACTCATCGCAATCCCTTTGGTTCAGCCTCTACAACACCTTCAGGTCCTGTGGGTGAATAATGAGCTACTAAAGCAGCAACCTAGAATCTGTCAGCGTGTCTTGCTGGCCAAGGGTTTTGCTGTTGGTTTTCTCCTGTTCAATGAGCACTTTCCCAAACAGACACGTTAAAACAAACAGCCCCAAATGAACGCTTTAAAACAACGGTAACACCACAATATCTGTTGAAAACAGCACTGCCCGTGCTCTGGACAAATTGTTAAGAGCAATTCAGCTTTCTTATAATTAATCCACAATAAAAGAAGCTATAAGATGCCACAAATGAAGGCATAATTGGCCATACAGAGGCAACACTACCATGAATGTTGTTTGGCAAGGGAAAAAAAAAAGCAGATACATAATTCATCCACAGAACAGCTTCAGAACTGCCCGGCGCTGCTGGGGTCACACTGCAGGAGACGCACGATGGATGGGTCGCTCTTGGCGCCTCGGATGAACTCCTCCAGAGAGAGCTTCCCTAGAAAAGAAATAGGGTTGCTTAGTGCACGTGGTGGGTTGCAGCACTCCCGCTGACCTCTGGACAAGCACACTGGAAGGAAGTTTGGGGGAGTCTGAGGAAAATCCCTGGGAAAAAATCCCCACAAGCAAAGCCCTGCCTGCCTGCACCCTGCTGGCTGCAGTGGTGGGATCTTTGCCTGGGTGGCTGAAGGAGGAGTGGTGGATTTGAAGGGTTGCCCCCATGGGGGTAGAACACCCCAGTCACCATGCACAGGGACACAGGCAGCTGTCCTGGCATCTGGAGGGTGCCTACCATCACGGTTGGTGTCCATCTGGCGGAAGATCTTCTCTGTCCTCTTCTCTGGTGTTGACTCATCTTCTGGCATCTTCATTACAGAAGAAACCATCTTATAGATCGCCTGTGTGACATGACAGGAGCAAAGAGCTGGTAAGAAACACATCGATGCAGAGGGACGGTTATCTCCTGGTGACAGAAACAGGCAGCAAATATCCTGGGAACATCAGCTGGGACCTGCTGTCTGGATGCTGAAGGCAGTCAGGTGGTAGCAGCACACGCAGCTGCCCTTTTTCAGCAGGATGCTGGTTTACGCAGGAGTGTTTCCTTATTTAGTCACAGTTGAACACAATCTGTGTTTGGACCGAGAAAGTGTTTTTCCTTATTAAAACAGTCTCCAGATGCATTTATCACTTACACAGCATGTCAGGCACTGGCAGCTTCCAGTGCCTCAGGGAACATTAAGACCACTGAGCTCTTGTCCTGCACTGTGCTATGACCACCTAGGCTCCATCCTCACCACCTCCATTCTTCACCCTCCTTGGCTTGTCCTGCCCATGAGGAGGCTAGTGACTCACTGTCTGGTTTTGCTGTCCCACAGATAATGAAGATTTGACCAGCATGAAGGTGGCCGTTCCCTGGGGGCTGGTGTGTGCACAGCATCAGAGACCCCATCCACAATTTGTTCCACCAGGGCACGGATGCTCTGGTCCCACACAGTTACTGGTGCCACCCCTAGCTATTCTCTGCTCAGTCAAATCCATCCGTCAAGTGTGGTACTAGCTGCCCAAAAAGAGAGGTAATGCTAATTTTAAAACACAGGTGAGTTACGGTCTCTGAACTGGTTATCCAGACATTGCCTGCGGTGTGCAGTACCAGCAGACAAATGGGGTTGGTGTTAGCTCTCCTTATGGTGTCACGCAGCCTGGAGAACAGCACAGGAGGTGGCTGCAGAGTGGTGGCCTTGGGACAGCCTTCAGCCATTTGGGGAAGGGCAGCATTGCCCAGGTCTGACCATTGTGCTGACTGCCCTCCCACCCTGTGGATGAGGAGTCTTTCTCCCAATGATTCAAATTCCTGTTTCCCCACCATGGTGTCCGCAGTGGCCAGATGATAACTAGTGCAGACGAGATTCCTTCAGCTATTTGTTCTCAGCTTCCTCCTGCTCTGGGAGGGAGGAAGGTCCTTGGTGCAAGTCCAAGGTGGCTCACTGGATCTATCCTTTCCCCAGTTGTGAAGGCATCCTGCTTAGCTCCCATCAGCCGGCCAAGAGTCCTGAAGGACCAGCTCCAGGAATGATACAGCACAGATCAATCAGCTGGGAGATGCCAGTGAACAGCACAGATGTCTGACTAGGGAGCACCCGCTTCCTTGGCCATCTCACTGGCTTCTCCTCCTCAGCAGCTCACCTTCCACGTCTCCTGGCCTTTAAAAAATCTAGGGTTACTCAATAAGGGCAGCATTTATGTCTTTAGTTGCTCACTGCTTATGCTTTGCGCAAACTCCTTCACTTATGCTGCCAGCACAATGGCCACGGGTTTCCTGGTCTGTACCACTGGCTATGGGTTTGAGCAGGGGAGCAAAGGACATTTCATCATGAAGAGCTGCTCTCTGACCAGAAAAGCGATGAGCACCCTTTTATTCGTCATAAAAATTTGCACTGTGGGAGAGCCCAAAGTCTCCCAAGAGATGTAGGGTGCTGGTGCAGACAGGGATTCTGTCCACACCACCATCATCACCTGATAACCAGGGGAACAGAAGTAAGCAGGAACATGCAAGCACGTGAACACAGGGATAAGGGAGCTGCAGGAAGGATGCAGTAAGGGAAGGAAGAAAAGGAGAGAGTGGATTTACACCTTCTTCATCCTCATCAGCATGCAAAGCCCGCAGGGGTCAGAGCAGAGATGAGGCTTATAAATCTGCCAATGTTTAAGCATCTTAAGCTGTCTGGCTTTTGTCTGGGGTAGGAAGAGAGGTGGAGGGGTCATTCTCTCACTCTATGTGCCGGGACAGCAAAGCAGAGACTCTGTATTGAGAGTGTGGGAGGAATACCCTGGGGAGGGAGCGGGGGTGACTTTGCCCTGCTCACAGTAACCATAGTAAGAAGATGTAGATATTTAGGAGAGAAAAAAAAGCCCTTCAGGATGACTTCATCCTACGGGGTCCTTTTCACAGAGGCGTGTGAAGGGAATAACAGATGAGATATTCTAGGAAAGCCATATGGGAATAACATAGTAAGCGTTCCTTTCATGCTGCAAATGGTTACTCTGGACAAATTCTTATGTCCTTATTCAGAGCTTCAGTGGGAAGTTTTCCCAAAGTAAAAGCCAGCTAAAGCTGATTAAGAATCCTGAGACTTGTCCCATATTAATTCAATGCAGCTACACCGAGCTCTTTATTGCATGTTTGAAAGAGAGAGCTTTGAAAGGAAGCTGGTTTCATGCGATAATTACAAGGAATTGGTCTGTACAAACCCTGGGCTATAAACTGGGAACGAAAGGCTGTGGAGACTCTGCTCCACATAGACCACAACTCCTTGGCCTTGCAGCACTTGGGCTGAAACAAGTGGTGGCATTCAGCAGCAGAAGGCTGAGAGGTGCTTATCTACCAGCAGCCACCTGAGTGGCTTTTGCAGGGTGACTTCTGTCAGGAGGGCTCCTGACAGCTCCCTGGCACCTCTGAATGACACCAAGACACAGTGCCTCTAGAGCTCTGTGTGCATCACTGGGGCCTGCACAGTGTCCAGCTTCACCTCAACAAACTGGTGCCTTGCTGCACTCTCTCCTTTGGTTTACCACTTGCACTGGATGAGTGGCAATGGGTGGTTTAGGGCAAATCCAACCCCTCTGCCCTTTCAGACATGTTTTTCTCCCAGTCACGGCCACTACTGCACCTAGGACAGAATGCTTGGTGGGGGCTGTATTTCTCTGCTCTATCTGGCAAAGCATCAGGGAGCTCCTTACGCTGACAAACACAAATTTTCAGTCAGTCCTTGTTACTTTGTGGAAATGAATTTTGACGGCTAGAAGTCTCGCGTAGTGAATAATCAGCCTGAAAGAATTGCTTTTGGCTTGGTTTCTTGGGGATTTTTGATACTGTCTTTAATGTAAGCCCTATCAACTCCTGCTGCCTCCTGTATCAGCTCCCGTGTCTTTCTGGCTCACAAAGAAGCTGAGCAGTGAAATGTGTGAGCTCTGTTTGTATTAAACCCAAAGTGTTATTCTCAGCCCTCAGCTGAGTATCCTTAACATGCCTTACGACTCCATACAGTGAAAAAATGTACCCTTAGAGCAAGGTTTCCACCTCTTATTTGAACACTTATTTTAAGAGCCTCTTAGCAGCCACGTCCCATTTCAGCAAGGGCAACAAACACAAATCTTCTGGCTGGTTTGCAGCTATTTTTGAGTTGGACTGGGCTATTTAGATTATAGGTAAACACATGGGAGAGCAGGAAAAGCATTTCCAGAGTAAGAGAATCTGAAAGGATTTGTGGTGACCATCTTCCCACTGTACTTTGCAGATGTGCTGTGCCTGGTGCATGTGGCAGTGTCCCATGGACCTTCCTTCACTTCAGCCCACCACAAGTTCTTCAGGCTGTGTGATCCTGTGCAGCCTGCTCAGTGTGACTGGTTCACGTCTGTCTCTGAGCAGGGCTGTTGGGTCTTCAGATGAGAGGAAGGTGTGGTGGGCCTGCAACACATGTGATAAATAGCACTATGGGAAACAGAGCTAAAAGGAAGGCAAGTGTTTTGTCCTTTAGTCCATCACTTTGCAGAGAACATGCGCTTCAGAAAGTTATGGATCACTCATGTAGAAAGCTGGGGTAGGGCTTTTTACACAGGTAGTAGTGATAGGATAAGGCAAAAGGGTTACAGACTTGAAGACAGGAGATTGAGGTTGGACATGAGGAAACAGTTCTTTGCTGTGAGGGTGTTGAGATGCTGGAACAGGTTGCCCAAGGAAGTTGTGACTGCCCCATCCCTGGCAGTGTTCAAGGCCAGGCTGGATGGGGCCCTGAGTAACCTGATCTAGTGAAGGTGTCCCTGCCTGTGCAGGGGGGTTGGAACTAGGTAATTTTTAAGATCCCTTCCAACCCTGGCCATTCTGTGATTCTATGATCTCCCTGGCAGCTGGACAGTTACTAGGGCTCCTGTGGGACATGCTGTCACCACAAGCACTTTCTTGCAATGTCATGCACGGGCGTGATGCCTGCACTGCTGCAGCGATGCTAGATTAGACAAGAGCACAGAATTATCAAGGTGGGAAAAGACCTTCAAGATCACCAAGTCCAACCGTCTGCCCTACAACCCTCAACCACTAACCCATCTCCCAAAACACCACGTCTACCCAGTTTTTAATCCCTCCAGGGATGGTGCCTCCACCCTCTCTCTAAGCAGCAAGAGGAAGGAAATGTAAGTTACCATCAGCATAACAGTGAAAAATCGCTATGGAGAGAGCCAGGGATGGTGACAAGGAAAGCACAAGAGAAGAAAAGCTTGTCCCCTGTGTTACTTAAAGGACAGTAATCCCATAGTAATCCCACAGTAACTGGGGCAGTTTTTTCCTGTGGTGTTTCTTTTAGCATTTGTTTTGATGTATTGTCTTATGCAAAGAGCCCAGTGAAAACACAGTAACTGCCTGTATATCTTTATGCAAATGTATGCTAGATATGGGACTCGAAGTCGGCTCCTCTGAGATGCACCACAGATACAACAGAGCTCTGGTCTTCACTATGCAAAAGGCAGTGATGGCTCAGGGTCCCCAGGAAGACCCTTGATACAGAATCATGACTTTCCATATTATAAAATAATCATCATTGTAAATGAAGGTGATGGTGGCTAGCTGGGGTTTTATAAGTCTAATCACTCTACATCAAAGGAATCTCTCAATCAAGCAAGGAAACACACACTACCCCAGTTTCATCTATGGGCCAAATGTGCTTCCAGAGATGGCACAGCAAATCCTATCCTGCTGGAGAGAGCTACGGGTGACCAGCTAAGAGCAGGGATATCACTGTAAACATAAGAAAATGGAAGAAGGTGGCAGGGTGGGACCTACAAGCACATTCCCTAATGGGCAGCTCTGTTACTGAAAGGGCAGTTTTCCTGACCCCATGGCCCATGGTGCAGGAATGAACTGTTGCTCAGGCTCATTAGCCTGCTTACTTCTGAAATTGCCTTTCTGTGTGGTCCTCTGCAATTCACTGTGAGAATAAATGAGAAATAGCATCAGTGATCTGAAAGGAGGGGAGAGCCAAACCCTCCAGCAAGTGCAATGGGAGGGCTGGAGTGCCAGGCTGAGGGTCACTGCAGTTGTTGCTCTGGGTTGGACGCACAAATGGATCACATCTCTTTGAACTGATCCCTAAGCTGCAGTTTGAGCTGACGATGGCATCACAACTGCAAGGGACAATGGTACGATTGATTACCAACATGGATGTTGGAAGAGGAGCACTGCAGCCTCCAAAGGTGCTGGTGAGCAGATCTGGGATAACTGGGAGGAGCTGCTGGCTTTGCTGGTCCTTGCTTGGCTCACTGCAGAGAATCCAGCCATGGATGCTTTCATTACATTTGACATGAACGTGTTTGTGCCATTGTTCTCGCTGTTTCTAAGTCTTCTGGTCTGAAGGTTTGTGCTGCCATGCAGTGAGGGATCCCATGGTCCCTGGGGCATCACCTCATCCCAAGGAGCAGTTGCTTGCTCAGGTTCTGCTCCTTGTGCTTGGTTTGTACTTTGCTAGTTCTTTTGAGACTCTTTTTGCTTTCTCATGAGGAGAAATACAGCTAGAAAAACAATAATTGACAGCTTGTTTAGCCTACCCGGGAGAGAGGAGGATTTGTAAGGGACAGAGATCTTCTAGTCCAAATGTTCCATGGGGTTTGTCATGGCCCAGAAACAGGGAGGTCTCAGCACTGAATGAATCCTGCTCTTTAACTCAGGCACAGGAACACAAAGCAGAGGAAGTGGACAACAACTACCACCCTGCATGCTCAGCTGAGCTTTGGATCTGGTTGTGCTGAAGCAGTGCAAGTGCTTGGAGAACATGAGAAAAGCCCTGGCAGAAAGACAAGGGCACCGTGCATTAGGCTGGCTCTGCACACAGTTTGTGTGCATTCCTTTCCCTTGATTGCCACCGCAAAGTAAGGCTGAATAATGCAGTACGTAGTTAGCACTTCAAAATTTCCAGGCAAAGGAGGAGTCTTGCTCTCAGGCTTGTTTTCTTTATAAAAAAAGCACTGCATTGTACCGATCCAAGCTGTGTAAATAAGCTACCCTATCAAAACTGTCCTAAAGCTTTCAGTGGAGTGATGTGCCTCAAGGCTAGAAACAAGCTGGAAGAAATCTAAGTGAGGTGGGGCTCCTAGTTACACCACTCAAAAATGCATCCAATGAAACCATGTATGGAACCATCACCCACACAGACAAGGTTTATCTATACTGATGATTTAATGTGGAGACTGCTTGTACGGTGATAAACCTGCAGACCTCGCTGGAATTTAGCAAGCACCTTTCACAGTGTGTGAACTGGTTCTTCATAATAACGTGATTCAAAGTACATCTGTTTATTATCATGAAGTGAGCCTCCCTTCCTTCAAAATACACTACCTGGTTGATCTAAGACACCTACCCAATCCAACTGTAATTAACTGTAATTAATTGACAGTGATTTCCCCAGAGGACAGAAGCACATTTCTCAGCAGGTTAGTTGCTGTGCTCCATCCCAACACGAGTCCCGAGGGAGAACTTCCCACACAGCGAGCTGCTTGGGAAAAACTTGCAATGGGTATCAAAAGCTGCCATTGGAATTGCCAAATGAAATTACAATCAAGCAGTTGTACAGATCACCAACACAATAACCCCCCCAACAGGGCCCGGTCACTCAGGGTCTCGGTGCAACTTGCTTCACCATTTGCCTGAAAGCTGGAGGCTGAGGGATGCCCCTGAGCAGCACATACCTGCACGATTTCCAGCATCTCGGACTTACTGATGTAGCCATTCCCATCGAGGTCATACATGCTGAACGCCCACTTCAGCTTTTGCTCCAGTTTACCTCTCGATGTGACGCTCAAGGCGATGATGAATTCTCTGAAATCTATTGTTCCGTCTCCATTGGCGTCAAAAGTGCGGAACACGTGTTCCGCAAACTTGGAAGCGTCCCCATAAGGGAAAAAGTTCCCGTATATTTTTTTAAACTCCTCCATCGATAAATGTCCGCTTGGACAGTCTCTCAAGAAGCCTTTGTACCACTCCTGGATCTCGTGCTCTGTAAAGTCTGTACTTTCTAGCAAATCTTGCATGACCTCAGGGCGTAGTTTGCTGTTTTGCTTTCCCATACTGGTGTCAAAATATTACCTGCAGAGGAAAAGCAAGCACACGTTAATTGTTATTAATAATAACTATTAATGGCTAGTAGCTTGGAGGCTGTAGAACAATGTGCTGGATTCTGAGCTTTCTGGTCATAGCTGACTCTTGGAAATCAGCTGAAACTTCACTACCACCAGCATACTCTGAAAAAACTAACGAACTGAATTTATTTCCTTATTATCTTGACTTCTTGCAGCCTGGACAACAGTAACTGGATTGAACAAGAGTCATTGGAATCATTAGGGATTGGAAGGGACCTTGAAAGATCAGCTAGTCCAATCCCCTTGCCACAGCAGGATCACCTAGGC
>VZRI01006416.1:330197-352521 GCA_013397515.1 Upupa epops | reverse complement strand
GGGAAGAACCTCTCTCCATCTTCTAACCACCCCCCATCTGATCCATCCTTTGAAATCCCCAGGTCAGCAATGGATATTGCACGGCGCAGCTGACTGGGAGCTGTGTGTTGAAGAGCATCCTTCACCCAACCGTCTTAAGTTGCCGAACCGATCGAGACATTTTGTACCTCTGGTGGGAACCAGGTTACTACAAAGGATGATGTTCACTTGATCTTGCTTCAAAACAGGAACAAGGTGCATCAGCAGTGCACACTGAAACCAGGAACTCCAAAGCCCTTTCTGATTGATCTTTGTAGCCGGAATCAGAGACAACCCAGAAGCTGCCTGTCTTGTATGCATGGACCAATTCCCGGGTTAGTTCAAAATGCAGATAAAATCTGATCAATGGTGGATTCTCCTCACTGCAAACTATTACGATGGTTTTTTTACTTCTTGTAGCCAGAAACTGGATCTAAGTCACAGTAATTACTATTACTAAGTAATCTGGGTGGTCACAGATCTTCCGAAAAAAAAAACCTTTTAAAAAAAATAAAAAATAGAAAGGATAAGGAAAACAAAAAGGACCTAGGCAACAAAACTGGAAATTCGTTTGCCTTAAATTAGCCATTAAGAAATCTAATTGGATACAGCTTCTGCTAAATCACCTTCATTATATTTCATTTAAGGTGAGTCACAGCATATCACGCCGTGCAATGGATTTCCTAATGACTGATGCCCTTTGGGTTTTAAGGGTTGGGAGTGTTGGCTCCAAAAGGCACCACGATAAATTACACTGGAAGCTCAGCATCGTATCCGGACTGTGGGAAGCTCTACTCTATGGACAGAAACCTGGTTGGGAATTTGTTAGGAGAAAGACAAGTCACCCCTGAAAACTGAGGTGTGGGTAACTACGATAGAACTGCAAAGTAATTTAAACTTGTCAGAATGGAGCCTCTGGGCCACAGAGAGGGCTTTGATAATGCTGTCTCGAGTGGCTAATGAGCATTCAATAAAAAATCCGTTGTACACCAAGGTAATACTTCAGAAATGAAGAGCAATCTATTACGTGCATCATCCTCACGCCAAAAGCAGCTGTGGGGAAATGTGCCACCATTTGAAGCTAATCTACAGTCTCTTCTGTTTGGCAATGAGCAGAAAGCGAGGCTCCCTGGGCTTGATGCTAATTGTTTCCTTTCTGCCCAAGATAAATCTGAACTCCCAAATGTAGCTAGAGAAATGACTCCTACATCTTCTGTGCGTTTGATCCAGACCGATCAGAAAGACTGTAGTTATCATGGGTAAGATGGTGGGATCCACCCTAGATCTGTGTCTCCACAGGATCCACTGATGTCTGCCTAGAGATTCAATGTCTAATCCAAACTCATTGCCTGCACATCTGATGGAGAGTAGGATCCTCTGTTCACACACAGGTGAGAAAGCGGGTGCAAAAGGAGCATCTCCATCTCCTGACCTTTATCCAAATGTCCTTTCCTCCAAAACCCTTGGAAAGCTGATGATGCCACCACAAAGGCAAATTTTTAATTGCTTTTCCTTCTTTGATCTTGCTCAAAACTCAGAGCACAGTGGTTCAATACCCTGAATTCTCGATAGCCTGAAAATAGCAAAATAGTCCCTGTTTTATAGCCCCTGTCCAACAGCTGCTGAGGCAGCTGAGGGTTGTGTTGCCTTCACTGGACGTTGGATGTGGGCCATAATAAACAACCTGGGAATTAACTGAGTGAAGGGATTACATTTGGGCAGCCAGATAGGTTTATGTCAGGCAAAACAACATGAGCAGGCTTTGCCAGCAGGATGGAAAAGTAATTGTACAAGTGAAATGGCCAGGCTTAGAGTCACACCAGTTTAATAAAAAACAAACCAGTGAAATCCCTAGAGCAGATGATAGCAGCTACCCACAGCCACCATCAGCAGCTATTCAGTGGCCCCAGAGGCTATACACTTTTCAGGCCATTAGGGCAGAAAGCAAAGATCCCAGACCAATGTGCAAGCCAGCTGCAGCAGGAGTGAGCAGGCTTTAGTGACATAATCCCTCACTGATTGTCTCAGACAACCGAAACCACAGAACTGGCCTTGCACACTTGCAGTCCAGACTCTTTTGAAAGATAAACCACGCAGGCAAGTGGCCTTTGAGGGGTACCCAGTAAGAATGTGCTTCAAACAAAAAAGCGATGCCTTAGTAGTTGCACAGAGCTGAGATTGTCCTGCTTTGACTTAGAACTAAATCTGTTCAGTGATTTTACTGTCTCTTCTCAATGCACTGTCTGAAGTGAATGGCATATTGTGAAGATCTTCTGAGGAGCAGCTGAGAGAACTGAGATTGCTTAGTCTGAAGAAATGGAGGCTGAGGGGACACCTTATGGCTCTTCTCCCACGTCACTAGTGACAGAACAAGAGGAAATGGCTTCAAGTTGCATCAGGGGAAGTTTAGATTAGAAAAATTTCTTCCCTGACAGAGTGGTCAGGGGTTGGAACAGGCTGCCCAGGGAGGTGGTGGAGTCACCATCCCTGGAGGAGTTAAAAAAATGAGTAGACGTGGCCCTGGGGAACATGCTTTAGTGGGCATGGCGGAGTCAGGCTGACAGTTGGACTGAATGATCTTCTAAGTCTCTTCTAACCTTAATGATTCTATGGTTTTTATCAAGCAATAAAAACCAGAATAGCAGGATGCACTGCATTGCACTGGAGGCAGAAAAAACATCAGTCAGAAGCAGCTGTGTCCTTCAGGCAAAAAGTGTGTGGGGGGGCATACATGACCTGTAGGAAGGGGCTGGTATTCACAGCAGCCAGGACACGAGGTGACAGAATCTAAACCAGTAGGATTATCATTTGTATCCCCCGGACTGCTCCTCATTAATAGCTGGTGTTCCAGGAACCCTAACAATGGGATTTCTTGTGCTCAGTCTATCAACAACAGATCAAAATGCTTTTGCAGTCCAAGTACAGAAAATCCTTGAAGACACTTGGAGATCCTTATAATCACTCCACACACTGCTGTCTGCCTCTTCAGGAGAGATTAGATTGTGGGCAGAGTGCCGTGAGCAAAGAGAATGTCAGCTGACAACGAGAGCAATAAATAAGTAACAGGAGCACAGAATAAATAAAAGTGGAGCTGATTTTAGGCAGTTTTAAAGTTGTCACCCTGGAGCTTTCAAGTTTCTAATAAAAACTAAATGTTAAAACTTCAACAAGTAAGTAGTGAATGGGAATTGCAGTGGCAAAGTATTGATGATCTTGAGAAATGAATGCTGCAGATAGACAAAACAAAGATAAGCCAAGTGTTTAATGATTATGTTGAACTGGATTTCCACAACTTCTACCTCTGATGCAGCAGTATTAGGTGCAATATGTATGAATGGCTTCTGATGTGGGACCACATAACATACTGCTCTTCTCAAGGTCATCTGGTGACAGAACAAGGGGCAATAGGTGCCAGCTGGAACAGAGGAGGTTCCATATCAATATCAGAAGGAACTTCTTCCCAGTGAGGGTAACAGAGCATTGGAACAGGCTGCCCAGGGGGTTGTACAGTCTCCTTCTCTGAAGACGTTCAAGACCTGCCTGGATCTGTTCCTGTGCGACTTGGTCTAGGTGATCCTGCTGTGGCAGGGGGATTGGACGGGATGATCTTTCAAGGTCCCTTCTGATCCCTACGATTCTATGATATAAAAATGTCTTCATTCTGAAGGCAATATTGCTTGATACAGAATGTGATGTGGTTGTAAGTGGAAGGGTTGAGATCACTTCAGAAAACAACTCCATAATCTCAGAAAGGGAAACCTCAGTGCTGTGTGGTTGCTAAGGAAGGAATCTCTGTTCACTGGTTATTGCAGTAAATATCATGGGTGCTGCTTTGTAAAGTAAAGGCTTAGAGCTGGCTGTAGTGAGGTCAAAGTGTGGAGTGTTTAAGATGAGACAACAGAGCTGTTTCACAGACAACAGGCTGACAATTCAGCATCTGAGAGAATAAAGAAGTGAAGTAGAGACTGACACCGCAGCTACTGGCTTTCCCTGCACAGCAGGATGTTGTGTGCAGGCAGGACAGCGATGCTGTCACAACCTACTCATACAGGGGCAACTGACTGGGCAGAAAGGCAGGGAACATGTATTCCACCACATGCCTCTTGTTTGCAGTTTGTTCTGCTTGCTTGCAGTTGGCTGCAGCAGCTGAGAACAGGGAGTAACCCATCGCTGGGTGAGTGCAGCGCAAACAGCTAAACACATTCTCTTAAAAGAAATTCATGTCTTCTTTTTCTGCTGAGGGTTCAGTGTAGTAAGCCAGTGTTAGCAACACAGGTCTAACAGTGTCCAAACGCGACACCGATCATACAAGGACTAACGTATTTATTTATTATTGACAAAATCAAAACTAAAGACAAGAAATCTTAATTTTCACTTAGGCTTGAATGTGAAGGAATGTTCACAAACTCACAGAACTACTGAGGCTGGAAAAGACCCCTAAGATCATCCAGCCCAGTCCATGACCTAACATCAGCTAGACCAGTGCACTAAGTGCCATATCCAGTCTGTCCTTAAGCACCTCCAGGGATGGGGACTCCACCACCTCCCTGGGCAGTCCATTCCAGTGTCTGATCACCCTTTCTGTGAGGAAGGGCTTCCTAACATCCAACCTAACCCTGGCAGCTTCAGGCTTTGCCCTCTCACCCTGTCACTAGTTGCCTGGAAGAAGAACCTGGTCCTCACCTGTCTACAGCTTCCCTTCAGGTAGTTATAGAGAGGGAGAAGGTCTCCCCTGAGTCTCCTCTTCCCCAGTCTACACAACCCCAGCTCCCTCAGCCTCTCCTCATCAAACTTTTCTTCCAGTGCTTTTCCCAGCCCCACTGCTCCTCTGGACTCATTCCAGCACCTCAATCTCTTTCTTGAAGTGAGGAGAGTTCACTGCCAAAACGAAGTACACTGAGCATGGGGAACTTCTCCATGGAAGTGCTGCTTTAAACATGTAGAATCTGGAATATTCAGGTCTTCATAGCTAATAGGGCACAAAGATTGGAAGCAACTCCTGCCTGATGCGTTTCCAGTGAAGATTGCAGGTCACATCACAACATGGGCTTGGCTACAGACACTAACAGTAGAAGAAAGGAGGCAGTCAACTTCAGAAAGAATCAATGAAAGCTCCATTTTGTGTTTGCAGTGCTATTGCACAACTTAAAGCATTAGATAATGAAGCATTTAGGGAACAATCTTGTGGCAGAGAGCTAACACTGGACAACACAGGAAGCCTTTATCCAGCTGGTTTATTGAGTCCTAAAGCCTCAGGATGCACATCCAGGTAATTCTGAGACATGGATGGAGAGTTTTAGTAACACATCAGTAAATCAAGGAAGACTTCCACAGCTGAGCTGAGACAGCTGGATGATGGACATACCAGTACCATCTTACTTGACCAGCAATAAGGTTTTGTATTAATACAGGAAACAGGGGTGAACCCCCTCGTGACTGTTTGTCTTCAGAAAATGTTGTTTCTTGGGTTCTTACATGTATGGACTGGTATCCAAGAAATTATCCGCTTATTGTGGCAATGCTGTCTTTGACATCACCCACACATAACTGGCAAATTTCACTGAGACTAGCATCAGGGGATACCAATCTCTGCCAAGCAGCTGAAGAAGTTCTTGAACACCACTGGAATGAACTAAAGGCTGAATGGGACAACAACATCACTTTGAACCAGCACTGCCACAAGAAAGCAGCTCTCCAGCATGAGTCAGTCCCCTGTGGCAATGTCTCATGACTTATCTTTGGTAGGAGCGCTTTCTGCAGACCCTCTTGTTCTCCACTCACCATCACTGCTGTCATTCATTCTCCAGAGTAACTGCCCATTGTTACCTGGGCATGTGACAAGTGGACTCCTGCACACCATCTATCTCTCAAACTGTCTGTACATCTGGATGCAACAGGGACAGCCCCCTCTTTCATGTCCTACTCACAGTAGCCATGTTCTGTCACTGACACCAGCCTTCACAGTGTAGCCTATAGCACTTCTGCAAGCTAAATTCTCCTGACATCACTTTCCGCCTCTCCTTCCAGTTACTTCTCTGCCTGGAACTGTGCAAATCCTTCCCTGCCCGCCGCCCCCAGCTCAAAGAAAGGGTGCTGCTCTGTTCTGGTTGACCAAATTCCACAACATAATACATAGTAAGGGGAGGCTGTCAGGGGGAGACTGCAGTGCCTCTAAGAGAACAGCACTTTGGGCACCCAGGCCAGAATTTTGCCCTCTTCTCAGCACTCCACTGAGTCAGCTAAACTCTGCCCTCTCCTCTGTCAGCTGCTACCATTGCTTGGTAAAGCTTCAGATAATTGCTACCCAGTTCACCAACTGCTGCGCAAGGCAGACTCCACACATTCTGCTGCAGTCTGTGACCCAAGGCACACACATCTTCACTCTGGCTCCTCTTTGTCCTACCCTGTCAGAACGGGGGCAGGTATGCACATTTACAGATGTCAAGGCCCCGGTGAACGCATTCTGTTATAAAAGCCAAGTCTCCTTCATAAGGTCACTTATTCCCCCAGGCTGCAATACTGCTAACTGCTGCACAGGCTCTGCAATGAGATGGTTCAAAGCAGCAGCTATCCCAAGTGACACATTCTCTTCCCATCATGTGCTGCTTCCCTGTAGCTGGAACAGCAACACTGCCATGGCCAGCTCAGGAACACAAACCCAGCAGTCAATGTGGGAAAGGCACTGTCATCTTAGGACTCTGCTGTAAGACAGGAGTGAGCAAGGCAGGAGCATGTGGTCAGTGATCTCTGCCATAGCCCAACACCAGGAAACACTGTAATTGTCTACTGAGCTCTGGACAAGCAGATAGGGCAGAACACTTCTTTCACACATTGCTCCTGTGTTGCCCTTCAGAAGTTCCCAACCTCAGAGCCACCTCCAGCAATGCTCTCCACTTTCCCACTGGAAATCGCAGTGCAAGTGGAAGATCTCACCTGTGGGACACACAGCTTTTGGTTACAGCAGCAGTGCTGGGAGGAGTAAGGGCCCACAGTTTAGCCTCCTGCTGTGGGACACCAGTGCTACCGGGTCAGGGGATTTCTAATTCTTGGTCTCACAGAAAATGACCAGCAGGTTCTTGGAAGCAGCCGCTGTGTTTCCTTCTGGCCATTTCCAGTTTGTTTTCACGTGTTCCTGTCAGTAATCAGTGCGGCTGTCCTTGCCAAGAAAGGCTTTTTTGAAAAACAGCATCTTGGAACAGCCTTTCGAAATAAAATCAGACGTTAAAAATCACAGAGGGACTGAGCAAAACAATAAATCCAAGCAGAAGAAACCGTTGAGCCTGCTATGCAAATGTATCTGCTCACACCATCAAAGAGAAAACAGGGCTAAAATCCACCAGCGAGTTTCAGCAGAAGTACCTGGTGTTAGCAATATTCAGAGAGAACAGCAGCAAACAGGTTTGCAGGGCAGTGTGACAAGTGCCCAGGGCCCGAAACACACACCACAGAATCACAGAACCATGAGGGATTGGAAGGGCCCTCGAAAGGTCACCGAGCCCGCTCCCCCTGCCACAGCAGGGCCGCCACTTCTGGCTCGGGAGCGGGCGACGCTGGGAGGCTCCGCGCTCTCCCGCCGCGCGCGGCCTTTCATGGGGTCCCGGGCGGGGAGAGAGCGGGACCGAGCCCCGGGCGAGGTCCGGGTGCGAACACCCGCCGGCGGTGCCCATTGGCCTAAGGGTGCTCGGGCACGGAATCCCCCGAGTGCAGTGCACAAGGGCCCTTCCAGTGTGGCGGTGATGTCAGATGGTTAGGGTTACCTGGTTGGTTTTAGGTTGGACTGGATGATCTTTAAAGTCTTTTTCAGCCTCATCATTACTGTGAGACTGTGATACCTAGACCAAGTCGCACAGGAACAGATCCAGGCGATTCTTGAACGTCTCCAGAGAAGGAGACTCCACAACCCCCCTGGGCAGCCTGTTCCAGTGCTCCGTTACCCTCACTGTGAGGAAGTTCCTTCTGATATTGATAGGGAACTTCCTCTCTTCCAGCTGGCACCCATTGCCCCATTTCCTGTCACCAGGTGATCTTGAGAAGAGCCTGGCTCCATCCTCCTGACACCCACTCCTCACCTATTTGTAGACATGAATGAGGTGACCCCTCAGCCTCCTCCAAGCTAAAGAGCCCCAGTTCCGTCAGCCTTTCCCCATAAGAGAGCTGATCTCCTTCCTTCATCATCTTTGTTGCTCTACACTGGACATCCTCCAGCAGCTCTGTGTCCTTGAACTGAGGGGGCCAGAACTGGACACAATACTCCAGATGCGGTCTCACTACTGCAGAGTAGAAGAGTTAAATGCAGGGGTAAAACTAGAGCTGACATTAAAGATCAAGAAGGAAGAACAATGAAGAGACAAAAACCCACAAAAGATGTGGATGGGGCAATCATTCAGTACTTAGGATTTATCTGCTAACAGAAGCAGGGAGACAGGTGCCACTCCATTACCTGTTGTCACAATCAATTTCACACATGTGGTACCAGGCTTTTAGTCCCATTCCAGTTCCTGACATTTGCACTGCTGCAAGCTACTGTTCCCTTTTGTGTCCCCTGCCTGCTCCTCCAGCCCCCTCTTACTGGGGAACCCTTCCCAACAAAAAGCGCCCCTAACTGGTCCCTGGACAGTACTTGTTTTCTGCTTTCATGCTGTGGCCTCCAGGAGAAACTCAAATCTTAAGAAATAGAAGTCAAACCTTTATAGCCCAGTGGTTTAGCTGAGGTGGGCAGTCCAACAAGGAGCAGCTGCAGAGTTTATGGGCCTCAAACTTGGAGGCACTTAGGATATCAAACATCAAAAGCCCAGGCTCTTATCCCTTCAGATTTGCCTTGGCAGAGAAATGCTACAGCTGCTGCACACTGAATCCTGTTCCTCTTCATCATAATTCCTTGGTGCATTTTAGCCACGAGGGCTGGTGTGGGGGTGGAGGAAAGAGAAGCAGCAGAAAGGCGATGCCCCTGTCAGTAAATGCTGGTGTGTTGCTATCAGGCTCTTTAGCATCAGTGGGTTAACTAGATAACAATCGTGTTACCCTCAGCAGTGCCCAGTCTCAGATGGAATTGTTTTGAGACCAATAAGTGCTGTTTCAGCCTCAAGCTGTGAAAGGGGCCGATACCCTCACACCCCCACAACCACTGCATCAGATTCAGCATCACTGGAACTTCCAGAGGTCTCCCACTTGCAGTGCATTTTCTGTAGGGCTGAGTGTGCGATACGAGAATGACTAGCCATGAGGTTTTCTAGGACTGACAGTTGGGGAGAAACAGCTTGTTGTGTGGATTTGCAGTGTGGCACTCTGTGTGGTGACTCCTCCAGCAAACATGGTTGCTCACTCTTTCCATCTTCAGGCCTTGCATTTAAGACTCCAAGCTTGTCTGTGAAGCTGCTCTTAACAAACACTGGGTGCACATCTATCCATACATCTATCCATCCAAGAGGAGTGACTCTGCGTTTATTCATGTAACAGACTGTGATTGCTCCATCGACATCTGTTCTACCGAGCATCAAGTTGCTGCTGCTGGCCTGGCTGTTAAGACAGGGGAAAGTAGAGCTCTCTCACCTTAGCACCAAATCTCTGCCACTTAACCAAAAAAGCATCTTCAGGAAGGTTTTCTGCTTAATTAAGGTATAACCTCTGTTCCCATGTAGGGTAGGCAGGCAGTGAAGGTCAGAAAATGGACTGTGTCATCTGTCTATCATGTCATGTTCCCAAATTCTACAGTGACCCTTGAAGGTGTAATTTGGGATCCAGTGCTCCCCATGCATGAGGGGGAGTCTGGCCCACCAGCCTCTCTCAGCACCCTGATCTTCACCCAAAGTGCTTTGGTAAGTGATGCAAAGGGCCATCACCCTATGAGCAGTGTGAAAAACGATGCAGTAAGTGTTGGTCAGTCACTCCCTAGGGCTGTCCAGTAAAGGCTTCAGCCACCAGAGCAGCTGGGAAGTAACATTTTCCCTGATTAATGAGAAAAAAGGAAATGAGAAAGAAAAACCACACAGAAGGGGGAAAACTCACAGATTTGTTTCAGACCTCTTCCCAGACTCCCAAAGGCTCTCACTATTTCATTCTTCCTCGTCCTTTGGGATCTCACACCAATCAAATCTTGCCAATATTCCCATGCTTTGTTTGTTTCATAGTAATTCATTTGTGAAGGGTTGTTGAGGAACACCACTTCTTTGTACAAAAGAATTTACTCGTTCATTAATCCTGTGTAGAACCACCTGAGCTCTTTAAAATCACTACCTCTTTGTCCTGCAGACTTCAGACGTCTCGTTTAAGAATTACATATTCCTATAGTTTCTTTCTGCAGATTCTATGAAAATAGTATTTTAGTACAAGTGTGTTTCCCTTTGCCTAATGTTGTGTGATAAAGATAAGAAAGACTTTGCTAACTCAGTACATGGAGACACTCACCCTCCAGATGCTGCTTTTCCACAGTTTACTGTGTCCAACTGTTCCCCTCAGTGCAGGATATCTGCAGGCTCTATAAACAGGGGAGGTTGCAAAATCTCCTACCCCCTTCCAGCTGGAGGTGACTTTATCTAGCTGCATCATTTCAGAAGAAGACCACAGATTTGTAGTGATAGGATGAGATGAAATGCCTTTAAGCCAGAAAAGAGTAGATGTAGATTCAATATTAGGAGGAAATGTTTTACAGTGACCATGCTGAGGCACTGGAACAGGTGTCCCAGAGATGTTGTGGATTCCCCCTCCCTGGAAGTGTTCAAGGCCAGGTTGGATGGGGCTTTGGGCAAACTGGTCTGGTGGGAGGTGTCCCTGCCCATGGCAGGGGGTTGGAACTAGACTGCATTTGTAAGGTGCTCAGGTACCCACAATTAAACTTGGGCTTCTCAAAAGCAGCATCTCCTCCATTGGGGCACCTGCGAAATGGGCAGCTTCTCAAACAGCATCTGTAGCCGGTAAGCTGAGACCTCCAAGAAAACAGCACTGCCTGTCTGGGTACCTCTGGAGGCCCTGTTTGGAGTGTCTTAATAAAACCAGCTTTCCTACTCAACACTGCCATTTGTTGTTATCCTGATACCTGCATCTCCAACCGTGTCAAACGTGGTTTATTCTCCTTTCTTCTGAAGCGCTTTTCTCCTTTGTGTAAGGCTCTCATGGGTAGTAACATTATCTTCCCCAATGCACACAGGCACACCAGACGTTGGACTCATCTAGCAGCAACTTCATCGGGTTTCTAATCTGTCCTACATCTTGTTGGGCCCTTTATGTAACCAAAGAGGCAATACCTTGGCGGAGGGCTGTGGAAACTGAAGCACAAAGGTACTGTTGCACAAAGGAACCCGAGAAGCTGATGTGAATTCATGATCTGGATTTTTTAATCTTTGTAAATAAATAGCATGTGACTCCCAAAGAGTGACATTCGTGCTTACTCTACCCTCAAAAAACTGTTAACAGATGGTCTCCTACCCCACAGCAGAGAGCTGCTGTTGACAGCTAAAAGGAAAGCATGATACTGGGAAAAACTGAGCCATCAACTGGCAAACCGGGTGTTTTTAAAGATGCTCTTAAGATAGGGAATGGAATGATGGTGGAGGTTCCTACCTGGAGCACAACCATGACTTTTTGTTCCACAGTGAAGAAATTCAGTGGAATTCTCTTGGGGAAAGTAGGCAACATGAGAGTGGGAGGTTCTGGCAGCCAAGACCAGAATTTTGCTAAGGAGATGGAAACAAGATTCACAGAGATAATGTCAGAGTTTACAAGTTCATAAATATGAAGGTCCATGCCAAGGATGGTTTCTCAAGCACCTCACAATTTCAAGTGTTCTTCAACAGAAGGGGTTTCATGTAAGAGGTGACAGGGGTGACTAAAGACATGGTGTGAGTTCATAGAATCACAGAATCACAGAATCATCAGGGATTGCAAGGGACCCCAAAAGATCATCCAGTCCAATCCCCCTGCTACAGCAGGATCCCCTAGACCAAGTCGCACAGGAACAGATCTAGGCAATTCTTGAACATCTCCAGAGAAGGAGACTCCACAACCCCCCTGGGCAGCCTGTTCCAATGCTGTTACCCAAACTGGGAAGAAATTCCTTCTGATACTGATATGGAACCTCCTCTGATCCAGCTTGCACCCATTGCCCCTTGTCCTATCACCAGATAACCTTGAGCTCCATCCTCCTGACACCCACCCCTCACATATTTGTAGACATGAATGAGGTCACCCCTCAGCCGCCTCCTCTCCAGGCTAATGAAACCCAGCTCCCTCAGCCTTTCCTCATGAGGGAGGTGCTTTACTTTTTTAAGCAGCTTTCAAAGAAGTCCCTAAACTGCACATCTCTGTGTATATTTTATTTCTCAGGGCATTTGCATCCTTGACTTTGCCAGATGAGCCTGTGAATCACTGGGGAGCGGCACCAGGTGAATGTTTCATCAGTAGAACTCATTTCCCCCAGGTAGCACAGCTTAGCTGAAATCAAATGCTTAGTGGGAGTGCCGTGTTCAGGAAAACAAATTCTGGGGGAAAATGTTCAAATTTGTCATTTCAGCTTTATCTTTTCCTCTTAACAAAGCAAAAGGTTTCAAGGGTACTTTATCTGTTCAGTAATATTGTTCTGGCATCTATCTTAGTTGTTAATTTTAGCATCACAGTGGTTTTGACATGACTGACAAAACAACTAATAGCCAGTGAAGTGAAGTGACTTGGTGTTTCCAGATCATTTTTAACTTCCATCCAACACGGAAATTTTGATATTTCTGTTCCAATTTGCTGTGAAAATAAATAGAAATGTCAGAATTTCCTCTGGAATGGGAATTTCCGATTCTAACCAGCCCTAATCAGCAACAAAGCCATCTGCTTTGCGTTAATGACTTAGGGCAGCATGAAACGCCGTGGAACAGGGTAATAGTCTAGTGCTCAGGACTGCTCAGGGGAGTCAATGACATATGGCAAGTTTCTGGCTCCTAGTCGTCTAGGGAAGTTTGAGGCTAGCCACTTAGATTTTCTGTGTCACGCCGTCTTGCCAAACTCACAAAACTAATCGTCCAAACCCAAGGTCTGCCTGCAAACGTATGAAAAAACATCCTCCCGGTGACATATGGCACAGCCCACAGCCCCTGCATCTGAAGGGAACTCGTAATTCCCAAATTAGAAGGCAGTAAGCTACTTCCATTTCACAACAGTTTTTAATTGATAATTTACTCAAAATATTTGTTCCAGATAAATGACTATTTTTGAACATTAATAGGAAGACAAATTTGTTTTCAAAAGATAATTTCATCCAGATGAGTCACACTTCAATTCTATTTGAGAAATCCTAATGAAACGAAGGACTTGGAAATTAGACACTGCAACAATCTTCTCAGGGAAGCAGTGGATTCCTCAAGTTTACATGGTTCTAAGGCTCAGCTTGACAGGGTGCTGGTCCAAGGTACCAGATAAGGTACAGGAAAATATAATTGCCCTCAAGCTAGAGCAGTTCAAGCAAACCAGCCTGTGTGTTCAGCTCAGCCATGGACCCCAGCTCTGTCCCCTGAAACCTTTCCAGCAGACAAGATGGCCACTCAAGCCACCTCAGGGTACCTGCTTCTCCCCACTGTACATGGGGAGCTGGCCTGGGAGGGCTGGACAACAGGCATCTAATATAAGGATGCTTCTTTCTGTTTCCTCTTGTCACTACTTGTGGCCTGACCTGATAGGGAAGCTTAGCCTGGGTATGATCTATAAGGTTACTGGGAGAAGGTTTTGATTTGTATTCTTTTTGAAAATCAGAATGACATGCAGTCCCGACAGCCCGCTGTGAAAAACACAGCCCCATGCCTTACCCAACCGCTGTTTCATGCATAACACAGTGTGCTGCCTGATTTTAGAAATTACTCAACAGGAATGAATTTGGGAGTTTGAACAACATGGTAAAGGTCGGTAAGCAAACTCCCTTAAGAGGCATAGAAAAACATTTTATAAATGAAGTGCAAAAAGAATTTGCTCTGCTTCTCTGTCCATCTCTCACATGCACAAATAAACAAATGCATGTATAATCTTTATGTTCTTACTATTTCTTGTTATCAGTCCTGTCATTTTCAGTATCGGGTGTTGCTAGCAGCAACTCGTATAAAAAACAGTTTCGTGAAGGAACCCTGGTAAGGGCATCTACCACACAGTCCCCATACAGCCTGCGTTAAAGGCGCAGGTGTTAAAGATGCACCATGTAAAAACAAGTCAATTGCTTGCAAGAAGGCAACAAAAAAACATTTCCATGTTGATAGCATTACACAAACCACTTCGAGAAACATGGTACACAAACCAGGAGAGTATCTACACTGGTTTGAAATCCTTCCTGTCATCACTAAAAACCTGCTGTAACTAAGGCAATAGTATCTTTCTCTAAGACAAATGCTTCCACAAAGGAATGGGTTAATGGCATTTCTGCCTTCACTATGAACATCCTCCGAGGAAGTAAACAAAGTTCATCAGATAAGTGTTTTCAGACAAACAAACTATTATTTTTCTCATGTGAACAACAAACAAATTGTGTTATTGTTGTAGAAAAGTAGCAGTGGCAGCACCAGCAAACTCATGTCCAGTATTCAACTTGAGGAAAAGCAGACTCTATCCAACATGGAATAAAATGCCACTTTTCCCTGCTTCCTTGTGACCGTAAATGAGTAGAACTGCTGAGCCTATTACATTTTTAGGCTGGTTTTCTTATGCTTCTTTGCTGTTCTCAAGATATCAGCTTCCCACTTCTCACACTGCTTCTCAGTTTTCCCTTCCTAAGACTTTTATTTATTGTGTTATTTTGTAAAACCGTGTTCTTCCTTTAGTGTTTTATTTCTTGTTTCCCCTTATCTTTTTCACTACTATTTCTCAGCTCTCTAGAACAAGAACCATCTTCCTTATTTTTACAATTTTCTTTGAAAAAGTCCATGTCACACAATCCCTTTTATCATTTTCTCTGTTTCTCTTCGTAGTTCTGTTCCAGTTCTTAGTGCCACCAAGCACTGGTACTTCCCACACCATTCGCTGTGATGAAACTGATCCCTAACAATGGAATATATTGTGACCGAAGCTGCAGGGTCTGCAAACCTTGGAAGGAGACTGTCTGTGGCTTCATCTCCATGCCTCTTTCTATTTCAGAATGAAAGAGAAAAGATTTTCACTAATTACTAGCAAATTATTACCATTTCACCCATCATACATTTGCCTGGCTGCTTCTTAGTGGTAAAGTACCAGCTCTGCTCTGAATTAAGAGCAGTTTCTGAACTCCATCATCACCAGTAGAAATTCAGATTTTTATTATTTGATTGCTTTTCCTTTTACCACAAAAAAAATAGATCAGAGAGCTGGAGCACCTCTCCTCTGAGGACAGACTGTACAAGTTTGGGTTGTTCAGCTTAGAGAAAAGGCAACTCCAAGGTGACTTTATCACAGCCTTTCAGTCCTTAAAGGGATTCTACAAGAAAGAGGGGAGGGACATTTTATCAAGGCTTGTTGTGAGAGGACAAGGGGTGATGGTTTTAAACTAAAAGAGGGGAAATTTAGACTAGATATTAGGAAGATGTTTTTTTCAACACAGAAACAGGTTGCCCAGAGAGGTGGTAGAAGCCCATCCCTTGGGACATTCAAGGTGAGGCTGGATAAGACTCTGAGCACCCTGATCTATTTGCAGATGCCCCCGCTCACTGCAGGGGGGGTGCACTATATGACCTTTAAAGGTCCCTTCCGACTCAATGCATTCTGTGATTCTATGAATCCTGGGATACAATAATTTTCACACATAGAAAGGAGTGCAAACAGATGTGAGTCTGTTAGATGTTAGTTTTAATCAACATTTTTTTTTCTTAATATGGCTAATGGAAGAGTCATCAGTTACATGATGGCCAGTATTCCAGGTCCATTCAGTGTTACAGGCTCATATCATAGTCTCACCAATACAGAGCTCTGTCTCTGGCATCATTTGTTCCAGTTTCTTTTCTTGCTCTCTATGCCCCATTCGTTGTACAGTAACTTTAACTTCTTTGCATTCTTAGTATGGTGCCTTCTGAAAGCAAAAACCTTGTACTCAAATGTCTCCCTCTCACTGCTTGCTGCATACAGCTTTTAGGATATCCTTAAAATACCTTTAGTTGAAAATTCTCTCTTCCACATGATCTTCGCTGCTAAGTTCTCTTCCAACCCACTCCCTGGACACTCCATGCTTCCTCTCACTTCATGCGTCAAATATTCCTAATTCTCTCCTCTGCTACCAGTGTTATAAAAAGCAGTGAAGCTCCACTGCTTAGAAACAGGATGAGCACTGAAGAATCAGCCCACTGTTTGTAAAGTGCCATACAAAATCACCATACAAATCACTTATTCACTAATAAAAGCACATCCTGTTCCACCAAACGTGTCTCATCATTTTATGTTGTAATGAATTCACTGGAAAGTCATTTAAATCAGTGAGCAACACAGGGCAATTCCGTGAATTGCCAAAGGAATCCTTCAAGAAAGATTAAGAAATTGATATCTATGCAAATACACATCTATGAAACTTCTGACTTCCTGCTTGCGTTTTCTTTATTAAATAAAAGATGTTCCCCATGAGGCTTATTGCTTTTTAACGAACGTTCTGGGGAACAAGCAGTATATATTTCATTGCAAGGGGTTCTAAAATATGTCAGTCGGTTCAATTAAAATGAGCATGTTTTCACATTAGTCTCCACAGGATGATAAAACAGTCATTTATCAACAGTTTACCACCCAGCACTCGGTGAGATTAATTTGATCTGCGTCTAAAAGATAGATGTATTACCATCATATCATGAAAACAGATCAAACCCACACACCGTTCATTCATTTATGATCAGATGGGAACTGGTTTCAGTGATGTCATACTGATTTGTGCTATCACCTATCATCATATCTTGTCATCCTCTGAATTGAAGAGGTTGGCAGTGAAGTTGGCTTTGGAATCAGTTTTCAGGCATTCAAATTAAAAAAAAAAAGAAAGAAAAACAAGACAAACCCCACACAACAACGCTGGGGGGAAACCAGAATGTCATTGGAAGTTTTCTGGCTGAAGGAGTAGGAGTGGGATAGAGCAATATCCTCGATTTTGGCAGCAAACCCTTCTTCTGGCAACTTCATTAAAAAGCCATTCCACTCCCTGAGTTATCAGCAAAGAGCTGGCATTTGCGAGTGTGAGTGATGGTCCTCCCTGTGCTGACTAAATTAGAAACATCAATAATTCTTAGATTAATTGCTTAGAAAATTTCCAAGAGGCAAACATTTCCTTATTTTTAGACCCTTGTTTTGTGCTGTAGTCAAAGCAGTAGAGGCCAAAGTTCAATCACATGCACTTCACTAAAATTATAGGGTCCCTGGATTCTGAGTTCTCTATGTGCGCAGAAACAAGTTTGCGTCAGGGCTTTGTGGGTGGGAGTGTCCTAGGAGGAGCCCCCAGTTCCCAGTCTCTAAATAAATGCTAATTCATCTCACAGAGAGCAGTTTTCTTATGCATGTATCTAGACACCCTTCCAAAGGAGTGTGGAATACTAGAACCTCCAACAGAGACTACTGGGTACCAGGAAAATGAGCAGACAGAGGACAATCCATGTCCCATGATGCTGTCTCAGACATAAAGAAGTTTTGTGTGTGGCTAGTGAGTGATAAAAGACCTACTGGTATTGGCCAAGAGGTGAGGATCCACACTGGAGGTGATATGGTCTGCTGGAGTCTTGGCACAACATTTGTTGTAGCCGTCTCAAGCACAAAGGTGGAAGTTGCTGTGAAATAACTGAAGTCTCATCACTTAGATTTCCTTACGCAGGACAAAAAAGTCTTCCTGAACAAGCTTTGTGTGCCCTTCTGCACACCCACAGCTTTAGGTGTGCACCTAGAAATCCAACAATGGGTTTGACTTCTGACCAGAAGTCTATGTTACTGCTCCTGAAAGGCCCCACATGATGCTCCTTAGCAGGGTACCAGCAGGTAGCCCTCAATAGCCCAAAGCTTGCTTCCCCTCATTCACTTTTGTATATCATAGGGACAGAAGAAACTAATTTACAGGTGGGACCTCATTCCAGCCCAGGCTGTTAACTCTTTAATGATTTCTCCATGCAGATTCCATCCAACGACAGTCATCAATACACATCCTGCTTTGTCACAGCGTGTAAACTAATCTAAGAAAAATACTATTTCCCTTTCATGTCTCTGACACTCTTAAACTATCGTGGTGATGACACCTGTTTCACACGACATGGGCAGGCATAACCATGCACATGTGTATTCACTTGTCTACTTCTTGATTGATGGCAATAAAGTACAGCATGAAGAAATGGAGAAGGCAAGTCCTGAATGCCCTTACGGGTCTGAACTCACACAGATGCTCAGGTTTGCCAGCGTCTTACCAGCCTAGTGGTTTGACTTGTTCATCTGTGCACACATGCAGGGGATTTTTTTCCTTCTGTTCCAAGGTAGAGCTGGACCACCTAGGCCAAAGATGTAGCAGCACCTTGAGGACGTATCTCCAGACGCCCTGCGCTTGGTATCATGAGCACAGACACCTAAAGTACCATTCCCTAGGACCTAATTTTCTTTTCATTAAATAAATGCTACTTATTTTAGGCACAGCTTTCAACTGCGTCTGAAGAAAACAAGGATGCTCAGGGAAAACTGCGGAGCTCATGTTTAGCTTTAAATTATTTGGTCTTCAGACAAAGCAGGAGATGCTCAAGGGAAGCAGCCTTCTCCAGCCTTACATGGTAGCTGGGCTGGAGAAATGATGAGAAGCACATTTTGAGAACAAAAATCCCCTACATTCGACAGAGGTTAGATACAATGCTAGCGTGATTCCATCGCTCATTTCTGAGCCATTTTGTAGAGATCTGCTGAATTACCAACACACTGACAGTCACAGAGGTGGAAGAACAGCTTGTTTGAGTTTGTAGAATCGCACTATATTAGAGATACACAGTACACACAGAACACAAACGACTTTTTCTGATACTGTTGCCTAAGACCCAAATTTAAGCAAAGTGAATAACTGCACCTGGCAGTGCTGGTTGACAACCGGTTCAACGGGAACCAGCAGTGTGCCCAGGTGGCATCAAAGGTCAACGGCATCCTGGCTTGGATCAGCTATAGTGTGGCCAGCAGGGCTAGGGACTTCACCCTCCCCCTGTACTGGGCACTGGTGAGGCCTCCCCTTGAGTACTGGGGGCAGTTCTGAGGCCCTCACTTCAAGAAAGAGGTTGAGGGGGACTGAAGCAGATCCAGAGAAAAGCAGGGACACTGGCAAAGGGATTGGAGGGAAAGTCTGATGAGGAGAGGCTGAGGGTGCTGGAGTTGTTTAGCCAGAAGAGAAGACTCAGGGAGGATCTTATCACTCTCTATAATTACCTGAAGGGAGATTGTAAATAGGTGGGGTTCAGGCTCTTCTCCCAGGCAACTAGTGATAGGACAAGAGGGTAGGGCCTGAAGCTGCCAGAGGAGGGTTGGGTTGGATGTTAGGAAGCCCTTCCTCATGGAAAGGGTGATCAGACACTGGAATGGACTGCCCAGGGCAGTGATGGAGTCCCCATCCCTGGAAACATTTAAGAAAAGATTGGCTGTGGCCCTTAGTGCCTTGGTCTAGCTGACCTGCTGATCATGGGCTGGGCTGGATGATCTCAGAGGTCTTTTCCAGCCTCAATAATTCTGTGATTGATCCAAAGAGGGAAATATCATTCCTAAACTCAACAAAGTGCTTCCTAAAACGTGCAACATATGAACGCTGAAGGTTGTCTCAATCAAATACTCATTGCTGTGCTCATTTTTTTCTGCAAAAGCCTCTCTCAGCAGATTAACATTCTTGTCTCCATTGAGGGACCAGTTGGGAAATCACTTCTTTCATCTGGGAGCTGTGCAGCTTTCATATATTCCAAACCCACTCATCTACAAAGCTAGCTGAAAACAAAAGCATATTTAATGAAAGTCTGGCTGAGAAAGATCTACAATATCTCATTCACAGAGGAAATGATGGCTCCCCCATGAGATGATCTTCTAGAAACACACTGAGACCTTACGGAAAGGCACACTGGGATCGTAGGACAAGGGTGTCAGGATGCATTCTGTTACTGCTGAGCAAGGCACACAGATGGGATAGCTCGAGATCAGAAGCTCTCCGGCTATTTCTTGATATATTCACTCAAGAAAATGGGCAAAGCAATTCTTTAATTCCCCTTGTACACTTCACACAGAGACACACTATTGAGGGAGATCCCACCACTTTGCGAGTAGAGTCTTTCTACATTTGAGGAGGCACTGAATAGAAGACTTAGGGGTGTGCAGCTTTAGAATATATTATATTAATATATTATACCTAAGTTCCCCCCATTCAAAGAGATTTTTCTCATTTGCAAGTTCTCAATCTTGAATTTCTGTAAGTAATTTCCAAGGAATGCCACAAAAATGAAGCAGAAAGGAAAGAGACAACTCACTGCATTAATATGTATGTCCTCATGATAAAACAGGTGCAAGCCTGCAGAAAGGTGATTCAAATTTCAATTCTTCCAACTATTTGACTTCGAAAATTCACCTTTTTCATGTAATACTTCCGTATGTACTTCACCCATGACAACATGCATGAGCTGTGCATACGCACACACACAAATGCAATAGATACGTGTGTGCATATATGTAGCATCAGCTCACATCAGACAAACAGATGGACACACTTTGAAGAGAAGAAAACAAGGAACTCCCTGATAGCGGTACTGGGTAAGTTAGTCCAAACCAGAGCGAGCTGTAGAGGTGGGATGCCAGACTGAACTGTGAATGCCTTGTGGAGAGAACCAAATGAGTCTTTCAGATCAGCTAGACTGGAAATATGTGAGGTCAGCACAGAGCTGACTGCACCTTCGCATGACCTTGGTGCTGCAGATCTGTTGAGCTGCTGCAGTGAGCAATGTGATCAGACATGCACGGAGTGAGAAGCAGATGTTGGAAGCTGGGAGCTTGCTTGTCTTCCATGACTGCAAACTAAAAATGTGCCCTAAGTACGGGATTGCCTAGAAATATGCTGCCCATTGAAGAGACCCTCTCCAGCTCCAGGAAGATTATGTTTCTGCTCCACATAGGTACCAGATTATCCCTGTCCTACACCAACTCAGCCAGGCTAGGCAGCATGGTATTCAGCTTTCACCAGGTTGTTTAGAGTAAGTCCATAGCATTATACAACTGTCGTAGAAAGAATCGGTTCCTAAAGCCCACTATCAGCTCAACTCACTGCCACTAGACAAACACCATCTCTGAGAAACAGATAAATGGGGAAAACTGTAGGAAAAGAAGACTCTTGGATAGCCCAGTGTAGGTGCAAAATGATGAGAGGGGTCACATTTCATTGCATGGGCTGCAGAGACCAAAGCAGCTTTTGCAGCTGCAAAATAGATCCTACCTTTGCAAAATTTTTACATAGCCAAAAATAAAGGCAAAACCATGACAGCCAACCTTTGCATGGCCAAGATGGGACTGTTGAGCATCCAGTCTGCTCCCTGCTGTGGCTGAGAGGCACAGCCATCATCCCTGCCTGTGCAGAAGTGACTGCATGGTGGAGATGCTGTGGGCACTGCAGCAGGAGTGATGAGACGTCGCAATACAGTGACCATGTTTCTCATTGCGAGACTTTCTGCAGCCATCAGCCCTGCCCTAATCTCTTTTGGCATCTGTTTCCACTAGGCATTCCAGTAAGAATCTCATGCTGAATCTCCCTCTGCTCTGCTTTTGAGGGAAAGACAGTCCTGTCCTTTGCCCTGGTTCGCAAAATCTTTAAATCCTTGTTCATCAGCATAATCGCTGCAGAGATTATGGTCAGCTTAGTACACGAATAGCTTCGAGTGACCAGCAGTACTAGCCAGAGCAAATTCCAGCACTCAGAGGAGCCAGACAACAACAGCAAACCCATGAAATCTCATAACTCATCAAAAAGGCGGTACTTAGTAGCTCCAAGTCAAGAAAATACTAAAGGCAAATTTAAATTGCACTGGAACAGAGCAACTGGCTTTAGAAAAGTGCGGGAGAGCATCCTGAATGTGCAGATCTGAATTCACATGTGAGGAGCTGCTCTTCTAGGACATTCACTTTCCCAACCCTTCAGTCTATCAAGGCAGTATTTGGGAAAGACCTCAAGCACAGAGCAACAAGACACAGACCCAAATAAGTTCAGACCCTGAAAGTAAGAGTTAGATGACGAGAAGGGTGTCCAGTGTAGAGCAAACGAAGATGATGAAGGAAGGATAATCAAGTGATCCAGAGGTACAAAATACCTCAATCAGTTTGGCCACTTGAGATAGTTGGGTGAAGGATGCTCTTCACCACACAGCTCCCAGTC